>BOSO01001356.1:0-29262 GCA_018403395.1 Gorsachius goisagi | reverse complement strand
GGCTCCATCATGTGTAACGGTGACTTGGGAAGACAAACGCCATCACTCCTCACACGCTCCCGTTCCTTCTTCTTCCCCCAGCTTATATACTGAGCATGACATCATATGGTATGGAATAGCCCTTTGATCTGTTGGGGTCAGCTGTCCTGGCTGTGCCCCCTCCCAGCTTCTTGTGCCCCTGGCAGAGCTGAGAAGTCCTTGACCAGTGTAAGCCCTGCTTAGCAACAACTAAACCATCAGTGTGTTATCAACGTTCTTCTTATACTAAATCCAAAACACAGAACCATACCAGCTACTAGGAAGAAAATTGATTCTGTCCCAGCCAAAACCAGGATGCCATGCAACTCATTCCTCTGTCCCCTCATCTGTTCTTCCAGCGGTGGGCTGTTGGAGATTGTAAGTCCACAGATCCATGCTCCAGATTTTAGCCTGATTTGTGAACAGCGGGTCCCCACGGTGAGAGAGAACAAACCACGAGGCTTGTAATTCCCAGAGCTGCTCACTGGAGCCTAATGCTGAGGTGCTACCTCACTGCATAACCTGCTGTACTGTCTTGCAACATTTTGTGTAGGTGTTCGTCATCACAGAGTGTAGTGTGTGAGGTGATTAACCCTGTAGGATGACTTAACATGTGGAATCTCGTCTTTGGGGACAAAGAACTGGGGACATGGCTCAGCACGAGTATCTTCCTTTGCCAACTTGTAGGAAGGTAGACAGTGAGTACCTTCAGCATAAGAGCATAGGTTTGTGTATCTAAATCTATGATCGTAATTGAGCAGGGGATAACAAGGGGGAAATAAGAGCAGAGGGTTGTTCTACAGAAAGCCTGGGTAGGCTGTGTTATATGTAAACTGAGATTTCTGAAGTCATGTGTTTCTAAAGGAAAAGGTAGGTTTCCATATGACCTTTGGCCTTGATTGGACTTGATGATCTTAAAGGTCTTTTCCAACCTAGACAATTCTATCATTCTATGATATGAAGACTTTAAATATCGAGAAAAGTCTAGTTTAATTGTTTGGCAAAACCAGACTGGTTTTGTTAAGTACTTTTTATCTAGTTATCTTGTCATGACACATGGCGTCATTGTAGTCTTCTCTGCTGTCCTCCTGCCGTGTCCTTAGCTGGCACAAACTATAAGTTTTTATCTAGTTTATATAGCAACTGATCTATGATGGTAGTTTGTTGTGCTGTTATAATAAATAATACTGACCTTGGCTGCTTGGCATTCCTCTGTCTCTCTCTATCAGGAACCAGTCATCAAAGATTGAACTCATATTACGACTGTAAAAAATGAACATAGCTCACTTCTAACCACAGCACTCGTGTCAGGGATAGAAACATTTGTATGTATTCACTCCTGTGAACCTATATAGACACTTAAAAGGAATTTTAGTTACAAATACCTAGAAAGAGTGGGGTGCTAGCTGTATGGTCTTTTATGGTGGAGAAAGATTCTACAGTTCTTGTCTTAGGAAGAAGCAGGAATAAAACAAAAGTATTTTACTGGTAGCTATTTTATGTAACTTATTTTGCATAACAGAGTAGCCGTTTCTGTTTTTCTCCTTTAAACAGAGCTTTTGTTTAATAAACAGATACAGAGCAGTGGTTTTTGGTTATGCTGACTTTAAAAGTTCGTTTATTTTGGGGGAAACATAAAATAAATTTAGATTAATAAATTTAATGAGAAGTATGTGACCTTTTCTGCTTATAAAGGGAAAGGAACATACTACACAATTACATAAGTTATATGCAAGTGGATATCGTGAAAGATTTTGACTGAGAGTATGAAGGGCATTGACTACTAAGAAGAAAGGCTGCGGTGGAAAATCTGATGTAAATTGTTCTATGAGCAGCATCGAGCAATGAAACGCTTCTTTATTCTTTCCATAGTGGCGATGTGAATTGTCCTGGGTCCCCACATAACTGATGTTTACCACTGGCTGTTGCGATGTGTTGAGCTCCAGTCTGGGAGAGCTTTCCATTCATTCAGAACTAGGATTAGTTCTGTAAATGATGTCCTTGTGTGCGGCCCATTGAACGCTCAATTGAAATCATGACGTAGCCGGTATCAGTATTAGCTACTTAACTATAACTGATAGAAAACTGAACTGAAAAAAAAAAATAAAGATTCTTCATGGTATCTTAGTTATACTGTAGCTTTTTAATACTGATGATGAAATTTCTAGGCAGGGGTTGAGAGGGAACAAGGACTTAACTGTGTAGATGTTAATGAGGAGCTCCACCCAAAAAAGAAGTGAGAGAAAGTTCACACATGTCTGGTAAGAAGCTTGTGTATGCGAGTGAGGAGCTGGTAGTATAGCTTACCAGAGGTGAACGTTAAAAGATGGATGAATATAAGACCATAGGTTGGGAGAGGGACATTGGGAAGGATTTTTAAAGTGGAGAAAGTAGTTTACTTAATGTGACAGGGACAGTGTAAGGAGGTTATTAGGCTACTCCTAATACAGAGTGGGTAATGTAACCAAAATGTCATCTAGGAAAATGATTTTTTGCAGCAGTGTCATGAATGAGCAAAAGCTTGGCAAGATTGCATCAGCTGTAGAAAGGAAGACTAGAGTAACTGGTTGAGATGAGAGCCTAAACAAAATCTTTGTTCAATGTCAGTATACGGAAAAACCTTGGTGGTATTTAGCAGCATGGTGACCCAGAGAGAGGTAGGCAGGTTACCAGACCAGGTAATAGAGTTCATAGCTATTTTTGCTTGCATGACCAACAGATTAAAGGCGACTTCTGTACAAAGGTGAATTTATGTTATTACTGTTCTTGTTTTAGGTAAAGAAGATGAATTTCCAAAGAAGCCATTGGGGCAGATTCCATCAGGACCTCAGCCTGCTATGCTTAACTCCACTCCAATGCTTAATGGACAGAACAGCACTGGTACACAAACAACAAGGAGGACAGAGAGGAGACCATCCCCAGGAGAACCAGAAAGTTCACTAAACAACCGACAAAGAATCGATTCACTGGAAAAGAAGCCTTCCTTAAAACAGCAGAAGGCTCGACCAGTAGAGACACAAAGTAGTGTGCCTAAGAACGAGGTAGATACCAGAAGAAAGCCTCAACCAATAGAGCAAGACAACTCGAGACAGTATAATAATGCAGCTGCTAATCAAAATTCTAATGCTACTTCAAATACAAGAAGGGAATTTGTACCTAAGTGGAATAAACCATCTGATACAAAAATTATTGAAAAGACAATGAAACTTGCTGCAGAGGTGAAAGGAAGGCCAGTAAACCATTCAGTTTCAGGCCCACCACCAAGTCCTGGAGAAACTCAGCCTTTGAATGTAAAGCAAAAGATGAGGGTTTTGGATGCTGATGAAGGTAAGCGAGGGTCTAATGCATCTCAGTATGACAATGTTCCAGAAGTTGAGAATGAGAATGTTGTTGAAGAGGTGCTTGAGAGAGCTCATCCACAGAGTCCTAGGCATGTAGCATATTCTAATAGTCCAAGAAAGCAAACTGAAAAAATACCAACTCCATTAAAAATACCCAATAATTACACCTTGACTTCACAACCCAGATCTCCAAAATATTCATCACAATCTGATGGACCACCTCATGGACTGAATGTAAAACAGCCACTGCCATGTTATAGTAATCCACCTACTTACCATGGAAATTCTCCAAAGCATGTTTCCAGTGTAGGCAATACAAGTTCTGTACCTCTACATTACCCTGGGAATCGAACCAGCCCTTTTGGTAGGCCATACGGTTCTTTTATTTCAGTAGATTATTCTCCGGATAAACTACAAATGAATTCTTATCCTGCCAGTCGCCAAAATCCTCTTTCACCAACCCCTGGTCAGATAGAAGTAGCCCCTGTCGATGCTTATACCAGCAACTCAAGGTCCCCCACGGGTGTCAAATTCATAATCCCTCCAGTGGATTATTTACCAGAAGATAGAAGGTGGCCAGATGCTGCGTATGTTTACAGACACAAACCCTACAGGCAGCCCTGGAGCCAAGACGGCAACAAAGGCCACGTGGATAATTTCCAGAAATATCAACATTTTCAGTCAACACCTTTTCAAGACCATAGTCTTCCTACTGTTTCTGTGGATAGTCCAATAAGATACAGGACTTCACCAACCTTTGAAGAGCACGGTTCACCACAATACCAATATTCAAGCCCATCAGCTCAAGCCCAGCACTATCGAAATAAAAATGATGGATTGTCTATGCATGAATCTGTGCTTCTCTGAGAATCTGTCTGTACTGAGTAAAATGGCAAGAACCAAAACCAGTTAAACATTACTGCGTTAGTAGTAGTCCACCTCAGTTCTTTGATGAAATGCAGACAGTTTGCGTGTCTCTCAAAAATAACAACACTATTTCGAAGATGTTTCAGACTTTCATTGAAGGCTAGTTGAGTTTTTGGACTTGCATTGAAGCTATTGAAAGTGATCTGATGCACGTAGACATAGCAATAAGATCATATATATGACGTGGTTAATGCTGTCATCCTTCCTTACATTTAAATAACTTGTGTTACAATCTTTCTGCCTAAAACCTGTAACACATTTACAACTTCTATTTTGACTGACATTCTTAATGCACTGTATAGATGTGTGTGTGTGCGCGCGCGTGTGAGTGTGCACTTACAATACACAAACGCATATGGAAAGGAGCTAAAGAGTTTAAATGTAAATGCATTTAACTTTGGGCAAAGCTTGTGAAGTACTTTTATTTCATATTAATTTTTCTTTGTAATTTATTTGAGAAGCCATTCATTTTGAATGGGAATTTCTGTCATTTTTATACAGCTGCCTCAGCATCCCAGTATCTGTTCTGGGCAAGAGAGATGCTTTGGGATTATTAATTTAATCTTATGTGAGAGTTAATTTCCTCTCCTTTGACTACTGTTTGTCATTTTCCTCAGCAAGAAGGACCAGGCAGGCAAAAGCAGAAAGCCAAAAATGTCTCTCTAATCTGGCTAAGATATGGTGCTTAAAATTCCAGGGCAGTGTTTAGTTTTTTAGGTGCATCGAAAGTGGAGAATTTTTACCTTCTCACCCAAATCTACCTTCAGAATGTCGTCCTGTATGCAAACTATTGGAGCACAGCAAGAGTAATGCCAGATACAGAAATGGTGCTGCACCCTTTGCTTTTTGCCATGCTGTGCTGTCAAACTAAACAAACCGGTTGCAGGGCCAAATCTCACCAGTATCGGAGAATGACCAGCTCCTCGGCACTCTAGTGAAGTACGTGCAGGAGTCTGAGATTTGGTCGAGGCTTGACATTCCCTGAGCTGTGTGAGGATGCAAGTCCCTTCTCTTAAGCTTCATCATGTCAGTTCCATTCTGTTTTGCCCTTTTTTTACCCCAAAGAGATGGTAGGTTCATGTCTGTGATTGGGCATGTGCTGCCATGCTGTCAGGCTGCTTGAGAGAGACTGCGGTGTTTTACAGTAAAGTGATCCTGACTCTTAATGGGAAGCTTCGACTCCTGGTAACGTAAGCGTGTTTAATTAGTATTTGCAGCCTTTTCTACTTCATGTTTTCCTTTCCTTGACTGTGAATTGGGGGTGGAAAAAAAAAAAAAGCAGGTTAAGTGGCACATGTAGGATACAGTCCTGCGAGCTACTGGTGCCGCGTAATAAGTGCTGAACGTACCGACCTCTCACTGAAACCAGTGGGAGTTGGGGCGGATAAGGATCTTACCAGAAGAGGTCCTTGGAGTGCTTAACAGAGATTTTCCTCATACTTCAGCACCAAACATTGGTATCAACACCAGTTTTGGGTGGCTTGGAAGGTGGTTCTGTTATCTTTTGTTTTGTAAGATTTGTTAACTGAAAACGTAGAAATGGATATTTTTTTTTTCCCTGTAAAGAATGAGCTTTAGTGCCTATAACTGCTGCAGGTTGGCTCTGTAAGTTTTAAGGTACAGAAGTAAAACAATTTTTACAAATGGAAGTAACATTTACTTAGTATATTTCAAAACAATTTTTGTGTATATAATGTGTCTGATGTAATTTTTAATGAACTGGGCAATTTCATATTTTAAAAATTGCAAACTGCAGCGAAGTAACAGTAGCAAAGCACTACACTGAAACTCTAAACTAAAATTGTGAAGATAAATATGACTCGGGCTTACCTTAGTTCTGATTGCTTACAGCAGCTTAGAAATGTATGTATATAATCCCGTGGCTAAGTGTAATAATCTCAGTGTTTAACGATGGTTCTGTAATTCATAACAAAGCTGTACAATTTATTTGTGCAAGCAATACAAGGCTCCAAGATATCTATCAGCATTAGTAAATACTGTAGATTTTTATATATAAAATATATACACACTATTTTCTTATGTCATCTGCAACAGTTTTATAACTGTGTATCCTATTTTGATGTGACTGTATTTTTAACATGTTAAAATAATAATAATTAAGCTTATGTTGCTTTGTCTTCATTTTTATTTATCTGATTAGTTCAAAACGACTTGTGCTCTTAGCACAAATGATTGCTTTTCGTAAGTGAATCATGTGTATATATATATTTGATGTATGTCCTGTTTAATTTGTACTTGTTTATTTTTAGACTAAGCAATATGGATACAATCTATACAGTACTTTTGCATTATTATAGAAGCAGCAAGATTATTGACTATAGTTTACTACGCTGCTAAACCTTAATCTGTCATTTGCGAAAGCTAGGAGTATAAACTGTGATCATAATTTTCTGGTTTTATTCTAATAATCTCACCTGATACCAATTCAAGAGAGGAGTTATTGACATGAGATACTTGCAAAGTTACATCGATCAAAGTGCAAAAGAATAGCTTGACTGTGGCTGCTTGTGTGCCTCTCACATGTTTAGAGGATGGTACAGAGCTTTAAAAAAAAAAAAAAAAAAGAAAAAGCCTTGTGTCATCTGTTAGTAGTGCAAAATACACTTTTATCTTCTTTTAACTGGACAAACCCAACCAAAGGTACTGCCAGATTCATACCAGTAAGAAAAACCCCCTCGATGCAGGGTAAAGTGAGCTGCAGCTGTGCTGGTATCTTGCTGGTAGAGGGAATCATCTCCATGTAATGGATCAGATCTCCTCATAAGGCTTTTCTGTCACTGTTTGATCTGAAAACAGTCCAGCAGTAAGTAAAGTACCTGAGACCTTTTTTCCCCATGGTTTCATCATTTTCCAAAATTTCCCTGCCTTGAGCTGTATGAACTGCAGGGGTTTTGCCCAGGTTAGCTGTCCTGGCTCTCCTTGTGGTTAGTGAGGCAAGTTCACGGTAGGGGTTTGGAGAGTGATGAATGCCACACTCTCTCCACTAACACAGAACAGCATGGAAGTAAGGACTGAGTAAGGGTAGGTGTCTAACTTCTGTAGGGCAAAAATTAAGTTAAATTAAACTAATTAGAATTCAAGAGGAAAAGCAAAGAGCCCTTAGTTGTATGCTGTTGTCTTCTGTGGTTGCTTTTCCTTTCACCCCGATGCCACGCTGGATTAAATCTAAAGACTTCAGTGTTGGACCGAAGCATTTCAGTCTTCTGCAGTACAAATTGTTGTGGCCATGGAAAAAAGACGGGAAGGATCATGGTGTCGCTGGCACTCCTAACCTTTTTGGTGAGTGGGATGTGATTACATGGTCAAATTGCTGATCTCTGTAATCAAGCCAAGTCACGCACTACAGGTGAAGACAGAAGCCATCCCTGCTTCTTCCTCGTCTGACCCGGGGAAGGGGGTTTTTGACATCTGATTCGGTGAGGAGTTTGAATTTAAGCATCCGCTCACTCGGGCATCTAAGGAAGAGAATCCAACCTCAGGAGAATGATCTTTTCCTTTCCCCAGATCCAGCTGTGGCCTGCCTGTAATGCTTCAGGGGAGGTGACACACGAAAGAGAAAACCCATTTAGCCAGAAGTCTATTAAGGAGAGTATTCCCTCCTAATCCCTGCTGATGACTACCTAAAGCCTCAAAGCATGATATTGTCTGCAATTGTTTGAGAATGATCAGACTGATGTGTGGGCAATCCAGTTTTTCCTTGGGCCAGGAGGGAAGGTCCTTCACACGTATAAGCATCGGTTACCTTCATAACACCTGACAGCAGGATTAATCCCTTACTGTACAAGTAACCGCTCTATCCTCGCTGCTAATAAAAGTTTCAAGATGAATAGTAAGGGATTTTTAGCAATCTTGGAGGTTGCAGAAGAGAAATATCTTGTTGTTAGTCAAAGATACACCTTTGTAATAAACCACTCAATAATTCCAAAATTAGATGCAAAGAGTAAACAACATTGAAATGTCAGAAGACAGAACAGCCTTCCAGCGTGGGGAAGCAAATCCAAAGCTTCCCTGAGGTACGTACCCATTTTCCAGGGAGATTTCTCTCAAGAATCCTATCCTGAATTTCACATCATCCTCAATATGACTTTGAAATGGACTTGCAAATTACAGACTTTTTTTTTTTTAATCTCCCCCTTGGGTGGCATTACACTGCCTGCACAAAGAGGAATACTATTTAAAATATGCCATCAAACACCCACCGTTTCATTTCCAGCAGAGTACATTCTGCTTTCAATACTTCAGTCAGAGGAAAATATAATCTTTTTTTGTAGTCCTTTAAATACCGCATTTTTGTAAAGCTCTGTAAATGTAGCATCGTTAAACAGTTCCTGAACCAAGTGTGGTGTAGGCTCCTCTTCAGATGGCAGAAAGCTACTGCGTAGTTTGCTGCAGGGTTGTTTTTTGTTTCTTTTGGGGGAATATTAAGATAATCCAAATGCTTTTAACAGCAAGAGTTGCAATGAGGAAATGACTAGGCCGGCAATTGGAATTGGAAACAGAATTGTGGCTGTTTCAGGGTAGCCTTTAAGTGGTTGCCAAATCTGGTGAGCTGGGGAAAGACCATTTGCTGGCTTTTTGTGCCAAGAGGACTTCATCCTGCAGCAGGGAGCGCGTGGGTCCCTCTCCCGAGCGATTTGATTCTCTTTGCTAACACCGACCGCCTGCCTTTGTGCTTACAGACTTGGTATGTTAGAAAATCAATGGTGCTTTTAAAGATCCAAACCCACACGTTCTGAATAATCTGAAAACGATCAGATCTCGTCCTGCCTTCCCTTTCTTCCTTCCTTTTCTCTTTTTGTAGTATGTTTATTTTTACTGATGATTTTATTGTCAGCCTTGTCAAGGTGAGCTGTGCTTGATTCTTCCATCTCCTTACTTTGATAATCTGCCAACTCATGTTTTTCAGAGGCTTTGTGATGCCTTTTTGCTGCTTTTTTTTTCCTGCTGTTTATTGGGAACATGATAAAGCAGTTAATATCAGGGGTTACTGTTTGCCTCTTCAGCTTTTCCTCTCTCCAGACAATGTGCAAATTAAAAAAAAAAATAAATCATTTATGTTCTCAATATTATAGTTGGTCAGAAATTCTCTGGAAAGATTTTTCTTCTGACACAAAGCAATTTAATTTAGCGACTGGTGAAGGACGCTGTAGTGTGGAGGCACTTGTACGATCTCTGCAATTCAAGCTCACGGGTTGCTTCTGCTTGGTACCAAGCAACAAAAGCTGGATTACACGCAGGGCCAATCGAGCATTCCTTTGCGAAATGCTGTGTCGTGCCACGGAAACACGCCGGCGCAGACTGGCCCTAGGTCAGGTGGAGCTACAACGTCCTTGGTGTGCTTAGGTAAATGCCCTCTCGTTTCCTGATCATACGTTGCTTTTGTCAGATTTTAGGAAGAGAGGAAATGGCCTCAAGTTGCGCCAGGGCAGGTTTAGGTTGGACAATAGGAAAAATTTCTTCACCAGAAGGGCTGTCAAGCACTGGAAGGGGCTCCTCAGGGAAGTGGTTGAGTCCCCACTCTCAGAGGTATTTAAAAGCTGGGCAGACGAGGTGCTCAGGGACATGGTTTAGTGGTGGGATGGTAGGGTTAGGGTAATGGTTGGACTTGATGATCTTAAAGGTCTTTTCCAACCTAAATGGTTCTATGATTTTCTGCTTGAAATGAGAAGAGGCAGAGTGTGAATCCTGTGCTCTGAACTATGATGCCTGAGATCCTGTCCTTGCTTAGGAGGCCTAGAGCTGATTTCTGGTTCAAACCGTCCACTTTGAGCATTGCGTTTGCAAGTTCAATAGTATCTTCTAGAATCATTTGCAGTATTGTCCCGTAGGAAAAAAACAGATCTCTTTTTTTCTCTCCCCCCCCCATAACTTACAGCTCCATTAGATTATTTTGTCTGATCTGTGCCACCTTTTGAAGCTTACCTGTTCCCAGACTTTTTCCCCAAAGATAACTCAGTTGACAGGGCGGGCTGTGTGTCACTGAGAGTGAAGCCAAAGGAGGTGAGTGATCTCCAGTACCACCATCAGGTAGGTTGGATGGTGTTTTCAGGCAAGTTGGCACCCAGCTCCCAAAACTGGGTTTTTGCAATACGAGGAAGTGGAAGAGCTTTACTGGCTGAAGACTCTACCTGAATCCAGCAGTAATGTGTGGTTTTATACTAAAACTCACAAAGCTTAAAAGCAGAAGGGCAGGATTTTCAAAGATGGCGATGCTTAGCTCTGCCTTAATATTTGGGAATGGAGTTGGAGTTCAGTATAAAGCCTGTTTTTAGCAACCCCTGGGCTTTCTTCCTCTGAAAATTGCACAATAGCCTGGCTGAAGCACATCACAGAGAACCCCTACACTCAGAAAAGGAGGAGTTGAGTCCATTCTGCAAGTCAATGGGTTTCAGATTACTGGACACGTGCGCTGTGAAAGTAACCTAGAAGAAACTGGGTGTCATTCTATTATTTTAAGTGGTTTTAAAACAGTCCTCTTGGTCTCAGTCTTCCTCACCAACCAACCTTTCACTCTCTAAGGGACAGTGCTAGAAGATCTTTATTTGATGTAAGCTAATGTTCTGGGCATGGGACAGCCTTCATTTGCTCAAACTTTGCATCTGTAACTCCTGATATCCTTCACAGCTCTGTCCCCTTCTGTTCCCCAGGTGTTCCCATGTCAGATTTTTTCCCTCGCAGCTATTTCGGTTCTAGTAGAGATGTCCACCTCTTTGCTACTCCAGTGAAAGAGTTTCCTTTCAAATTCTTGTGTCCCCTTGTCATGGGCTACCTGCTCGGTATCGACTCATTGCGTTGTCCAGTCCATCTCTAAGTCTGTTCTCAAGCTGCAATGCTGTCACTTTGCTTTGAAGAAATCGCTGAAAAGGGATAAAGTAAATGATTTGGAGACTATAAACCAGAAAATGGTACATACGAGGATAAAGCCAATCACAAACACTTCAGAAAGGCCTGTCTGGTGGTCGTGCTGCGCTTTACAGCGTGCAGCACCTATGTCATGACAAGTGGTATAGGTGCTTATATTATACATTCTCCAGTTAATTGGAGGGACTGGGACGGTAAGTGGCTTGCTGAGGTTTTTTCCCTCAGTGATACTTTGCTTGAGTGGGAGGTTATGCCCATGGATTGAAAGTTCCATTCTGGCCAGCATGAAGGAGCAAGCCAGTCTTTACTGGGTGGCTGAGCGCAGAGCTCTTTGTAAATATTTAATCACATATAGTGAGTAAAGACAGACTGGTCTCTCCTAGCCATAGAATTAGGCTCACAGCTATCGAAAGTCATTTATAGCCGCTGGAGTTCATCCATTGTGAAGAGCTGTTCCTCAACCTTTTCGATGCTGTAAATTGCAATTTTGCCATGTAACGTGTTTTAAAAAAAACAAAACAAAAAACTAGCATTAACCTCAGGTGTTCTCTCTGCCATGCGGTTGTGCAGCTAGGCTGGCAGCGTACCTCCTGCCTGCGGCAGTTGTTTTACTGATGCCCAGCCTTGTGGTGAAAGAGATAAGCCCCTTGTTTCCTCTGAGTATCCATGGCTCCTCCTGGGTGCTGGTTAAGGGGTTTTTTTTTGTTTGTTCATTTATTTGTTTGGTGAGAAAGCTCAAGGTCTTACTCAATTTTCACAGTATCTTCCTCTCCTGGTCCTCCCCGCTCTGTCCAAATTACACCAAACACTAACAGAGATGGGTAGATCATAAATTCTGCTTGGCTTAAACATCTGCAGACTCGACCTGCTGGAAGTTGTGCAGCTCTATCTGCTCCCCACAGAGAAAAGTTTTGATGACAAAACTTTGGGCAAGGACGAAAATAGTTTTGCTCTTTAAATGCCGTTATAAAAAAGCGTGATTTCAGTGAATGGGTGGGGTGTCATCCTGTACACACATTTATCACTGTAAATGTTATGTCTAAAAGGCTTTGAAATGCTTTCAGAACTTGTGATTTTGGACATAAACAGATCACTTTTATTGCAACCCTCTCGTCATACTCAGTAGGGTTGGTCAGGTGGTGTTTTTCCCTGTTGATTTAAGTGGTTTCTCACAGAGGCCTTCAGGTTCCAGAATAACATTTCGTGCAACCCTGATAATTACTTTATTATTAACTTTAAGCGTAGACTCCCTTGTCTACCTCCCCTTTTCGAAATGAATCATGTTCTGATATTTAGAATGACCCTAAGCTGAGATCTCAAATTTCCTTTCCAGCTGGACTAATGGGGCTTGCAGGAGGCTAGCCAATCTTCCACGACTTCTAATTACCATCAGATTGGATTAAATAAAGGAAAATTACTTAACTACCCAGCCAAAGATGGGGAGTTAGCTATACCTTTGAAAAGACTTGTCAGCTGCTAACAAGGTAGTTGAGCTGGACTTGCTGATTTTTTAAGTCACCTTTGGCAGATTGTCCTCTGAGTACCATACTCTGAAGGATTCATCCTTGTGTGCAGCATTTGCTGGAGGGGGTTCAGCAAAATCGTAGCTGACAGGTTGGCCACCTCAGCAGATGTCTCCAGAGGTAAACCGAAGACTGCGTTTCCATCTACGAGACTAAGCCACAAGCTGTGGGGAGGTCATTGAGGGTCTGTAAGTAATTTTAAAGGGTTTTATATTCAGAATAAGGAAGGTGAACTGCCTGAACTCTTGTCTTGCAATTCTTTTCTCCTTCTCTTTCTCTTTAAGCAATACAGTAGCAGTCAATTGCCCTGGGGTTGGAATTGTTTCCAGCCATAAAGCAAACACTCAAGGTTTATGCAGCGCTGAAAGAGCACTCTCCATGACGGTACACCTGTGGTGGAGTTGGGTCCAATTATTTTAAATGACTGAAGCAGGTCAAAGAGCTTGTGTCCAACTTTTCAAGTGACTTGGCACCCACTAGTCTTCCTAGAATTTGAGGAGCCAATGTCCAAATTGCTTATGAAGGCAAGGAAGAAATCCTACCTTTATATCCTTGGCATTTAGCAGATGCTCAGTTTTACTGTTAGCCCATAGCCGAGCCACTTTATAAAACCTTCCCCGCCTGCATCTTCTGTCTGACACTTCTCTTCGTGTTGTTTATAAGAAAAACCTGCAGCCCTTTCATTTTTAACTCCATGTGTTAATGATGGGAACTCTTGGGGAGAAATTTCCTCTTTGCTTTATTGCCTTTGGTGGGAAAAAATAATAAATGCTTGTCAGCCTAACAAGATGTAAGGTGTCTCGCATGCTTTGCAACATTTAATTCCTAAGGTGTCTTTGCAACTACACTTTGTTCTGCTGAACAGAATTTCTCAAATATTTTCTGTCCGATCATTTTCTGGTAAGTCTAGTCTGACCTTTCGGACTTATTTTTGCCTTGAGGTGTTGTTTTTTGGTCAGTAGCTGCTTTCTTTCCCTGCCAACTGGGAACTGAGTTAGACCTGGAGGATTCTGGTGGCGCTTTGAGGTGGGTGTACCTGCACCTCTCACTACAGCGAGCTTGCAAAAGAAAATGAGAATGACTTTTTGCATTCCAAAAGCTTTATTAGAATGTCAGCTAGAATACTTAATTATCTTAATTAGAATTCAAAGCGATGAAGAGCATTCTTAAATATTTAAGCACTCTCTGCCCTTGCCCATTAAGTCTCTTCCCGTGCAGGTCTTTTCCTCCAGGACTTAAGTCAACCCAGCCATGGTTTTCTGGGTTATTACAAGCTCCGAGCAGCCCCCTCTCATCCACAGAGTTTTGTCACCGTGAGATGTCTGCTCCCTGCCCCTCACATCAGTTTTTTTAGTCTCTCTGCAACCCTGCCTAGTCTTTCCTTGCCAAATTTTTGCTCTCAGCCCCTTCTGCTGCCAGCCCACGCTCTACACGTGAAGCTTTCTTCTGTGTCAGTTTGGTCACAGGCAGCCCAGGAACCCTCATCCTCTGTTGCGCTGCGCCCTGCCCGCCCTGATCGCTCCGTTGTCCATGCCAACTGAGAAACCACCCGTCACAGATGCAAAGCAAAAGTTGGTACATATTTGGATGCTCTTCTTGCCTGTTACCTGCCCAAGCTTCTTACTTCATAGCTTGTGCTTGCTTGGGGCTGAAGAGGTCTTTCTGTCCTGGAGAGGAAAGCCTTCCACTGCAGAAGTTCATAGAATCAGAATCGTTTAGGTTGGAAAAGACCTTTAAGATCATCAAGTCCAACCATTAACCTAATCCTGCCATCCCACCACTAAACCATGTCCTTAAGCACCTTGGCTGCCCGGCTTTTAAATACCTCCAAGGATGGGGACTCTACCACTTTCCTGGGCAGCCCCTTCCAGTGCTTGATGGAAGACTGAAGTTCAGTCTTCCAAGACTAAATACAGGGTACATAAGCCCACTGAACTCAGCACAACTGGAATATTTTTGTGTGAGAGAATTTTTCACAAGGAAAGTGAAAAAGCCATTGGTCTTTGCATGTTTGGTGCTGAGATTAAATACTCTGGGGAGGTCTTCGTACCTGTTAGTAATGCATTTCATCCGGGGTTGGCACTATACAAACAACTCTTCCCGCATCTGATTTCTATTTTTCATTTAAATTGCAATTTCATTCAGGGTTGGGGTTTTTTTGGGGTTTTTTTTTTTTTTTGCATACACAGATGTGGGATGATGCTTTTGTGTCTTTTCAGAAGTACAGAACTAAGAGTTGGTTCCCTCTGAGTTTCTGTGTACGACACCAAATATTTTCACCTCTCCAAGTTAAACGAACCTGTCACTCTGCAACACGTTTATTAATTCACCCTGAAAAACATCTTTCCTTTTTTATGGGAGGTTTTGGTTTTTTTTTCTGTAAAGATGTTGTTTAAAAGCATGTATTTGAAATGTGATTTTTATTGTAACTGCTCCAAGAGGCTCAAAAACCTCATAGCCTTGACATCTGAAGTCTTCCAGAAGCAGCTAAGTGGGCTCTGTGTTTGAAGTGGCAGCACAATGCAAAGATGCAGCAGAAGGGAAATGAATTGTATTAATTCTAACAAACTCCAAGAAACTTGCTGTATTGCTGAAAGTTCTTTACAGCTTTGGTTCAGAGGTCTCGGATATAAAGGAGCACTGAAATCAGGGATGAAGATGCCAACAGAGGCTTGTGGAAGATGGAGGACCCAGACCCCCTATGAAAGTGAGACTTCTTCACTCAGGCTTCTTTCAGAGAAATAGCAATAATAATAATAAAAAAAGCACTCAGCAATATCTCTGAACACAAAGGCTGAACAAGTCTCTGGCCTCTGAGACTGAAAGGATTTTTTTTTCATTGACAATTAAACATAGTCATGGACAGTTGGCATACGAGGTACAATCTGTGTTTGTGACTTTGGTCGCCTGGTAAGGTCATCGCTTGCCACTAGACAGGCAGGATCTGCCTGTGAGTACCCATTATATGTATGCATGCACAGAAATTATTGCCCTGCCTTGCCGATGAGTTTTTTTCTTAGCAGTATTTGATGTGAATCTTATGGATAATGAAAACTTTCAAGAACATATCTATTATTTGGCCGTAAAATGGGAACAAATCAAGGGAACTTTGACATTTTCCGGTTCTCTGCTTCTAGTTGACTCGTCTTAAAACTTACAGCTGTAGTACCTAAATATTGTTTCAGAGAATAAATTTCCAGAGTAGAGAGCAGATTTACCGCTAACTTCCAAAGAGCCGCTCCCCGGGTGCAGGTAAGCGTAATGTGGCTTATTCCATCTTTAAAACAGAAGAACAGAGAAGCAGTACCTTTCCACTGTGGAGTTAATGAGTTTATTGGTCTTAGTTCTGCGATTTGCAAAACTGAGGATACGCATGTGCTTTTCTTACTGGTGTGCAAATGTTTTGGAGGAGACTGAACTGTCAATGTGCCTCGGGAGCGGCTCTGTGCAGACTGCCAGGCTGCTTCCCATGTAGACTAGACGAGCCCTTACTTCTCCTTCACCTTGGACATTTGTTGTCCTATATCTGCAAACTACTTTGTTTGGAAATGTAATTAATTAATGGCTGTTAGACCGGTGACTTTGTGCTACACATCGCAAGTCTTTAGTACTTTTAAAATTTTTTTTTAAAATCCCAAACTCAAATGCTTAGCCTCTATAAGTGTGTTAATGTGAAGTACTCATGAAATTGAGCTCTTGTTCCCCAAGCAAAGATCAGTTGAACTGAGACCCCTATGACAGAAGATAATTCATAATTCTTTGGCTTCTAATTCGATAAAGTCCCAGAGTCACCCTTCCTAGTTCCTGGAAGGATTTCCTTGTGTTTGGTTATGTTTCAATCCATTCACTTGTATTGTGATCCTTCAAACACATCCCCCCCCCCAAAAAACCCCAAAGCCAACCCCCAAACCAGTTCATTTTGTAAAACTAAGTTCTGATCATTTGCTACCATCCCATCTATTTGTGATCTACATAGATTTTTATATGAACATCTAGAACATTGATAAAATATTAAATAATATTGAGCCAAGAGGGTAGTCCCTGGGGGAATCTTCTGGAAAAAGCCCCACTGATTGGTCTCTTGCACCAGTGCGATTACATGAAGTTGCCTTTTTATATCGGTGTATACAATTTGAACATTAACATCTAATAAAGCTCTGCCTGACACTTGGGATTTCTTTGTTTCAAGTTGCCTTCTTTGTTATACTTAATTCTTGAAGTTTATAAAGTTTTCATTGAATTCTGTAGTTTCCATTATTACCTGTCTGTATTTTCAACCTGATTGAAACTCTTTCCCATTTCCTGTTTTGCTTTTTATCATTTTTCTTTATTGAAGTATTTGCTCCTTTTAACCAGATGGATTTTTTTTTTGCAGAGCATAAATTTTTATGTGTCTGCTGGGTTGTTTTGTTTGTTGTTTTTTTTGTTTTTTTTTTTTTTTTACTGTCAGGTGGAAGACCTTGAACAATTTACTGTTTATGTATCTCCCACTCCAAATGTAATGTTCCCAGTTAGGTATGCCAACAATTCCCTTATGCTTTGAAAAATTTGCCCTTCAAAATTTCCCAGTAATCTTGTGTCGACCACGTCTCTGGCTACACACAGTGAATCTCACCAAGTCACAATTCCCAGCACCGAGGCCGATGCTAATTTCTTGATGAATGATTTACTCCTGGGAATGTAATCTAATCAAACTGTCCCTCGATTTCACATGCCATGAAACTTATTTTTTTTCCCCCCAGAAACTCTAAACTTTGTTAGGTAGCCACAGGCTGTGTCCAGCAATGCTTGCTCATGATAGATTTGCTTTCCTTTCTCTATTTTATAGGCCAATTTTTAAAGAATAATTCACCCTGTTGTCCTAGGACATTTGGGTGTGTTACAGCTGCCAGTCCTTTGCTGCTTATAACATTGAATACTCAAACGCCCAGGAGTCTGAGTCCAAATGTCTCGAAGGACCTAGCCATGGGGTGGACGCTTGCCCATGAGGAGCTGAATTAAAACTCGATAATGATTTTGAGAGGCAAACAGTATTAAAAAAACAATCCTACCTACTCAGGATTGTGAACCTGGGTAGAAGATGACTTCTGGCTGGTAGAGTGGTGCTAGGAAGCCTTATATATGAGCTATTGGAAAAAAAATACCTGTTTCTTTACCTATTAGAGGTGTAAATATTTTTAAAACAGTAGGTGGATGGATGGCTCAGCTGGCATTTATCTGAAACACTTTGCATAATAATTGCCGGGCTTATTTACATCCTCCTCCAGAGCTGTGAAGGCTAATGGCGTTTGAAGCAACCACGCGTGAAAGCACCCTGTGTTTCTGTAGTAGGGGTGGTGGCGTGCGAGAGGACCTTTAGCTCTGATCACTGTTTCAAGGCAGACTACAGCCATCGGTGCGTTGTCCAGCTGTGTCTCTAAACCCCCCCCAGCATTCATCCCTCTCCGTGGAGAGCACTTACTTACCACGTTTTGCTGCCGCGGTTACCCGCACGCAGCTCCGGGCCGGTGTTTGGACATAGGCACTTGTTCGTTCCTCGCCAGCTGGTTCTGGGAACGATCCCCTCAGCGTTTCCACTGAGTGGGTTGTGAGTGTTTGACCTTTTCACACTGTCACAAAAACACCCCGCAGTACATGTTGGGATTTTTCCCTTTCTCTAAACCCCTTTCTGTGAAAGTTTTCGTGGGGTTTGCTAACCAGAGGAGTCTCAGCTTGCCGTTTTAATGCGCAGAGTTAACAGTATTTGTACTGGGAAGCTTTTCCTATCCTCCTCCTATTGCCAAAGGATTTATTATCTCTTACAGTCAATGGTTCATAGGCTCGTATTATGAATGTTTGTTGTTTAGAATTTGTCACCGAGGAAAGGCTAATTCCAGGTATGGCACTGTAGATTTGCCCTGCCGTGCAAAACATAAGTTATTTTTCATAATTATTAATATTGCTCTGGTGACAGCCCAAAGGCGAGTTGTGTCTGCTCATCTCCAAATGACCCTGTGAAGATGAGCAAGATTTGTAATGACTTTGGTCAGTCGCTTCTTAACCGCTTTAAGTCATTTCAGAGCCCAGCCAAGGGATTTACGTTTCCACAAACAGATCCCACCTTCAGGAAGCATCTGAGCATGAGGGATCTGGAAGAACTGGATGTCCCCACTGGCGTATCCAGAGTTTCCAGCCCTGTGGCCAGCACAGGAATCAGTGCAGCTTGGCTGAGAACGGGGAAAATACCCTGGCTGGTGACATATAAAAAGGACATGAAGCATTCCCTCTCTTTCGGATCACCTCTCTCCTGCTAGCACTGGGTGAGACATTAGAGATAGTTTGTGGGTTTTAAAAACAACAACAAAGCTTCTGGCCAGAAGTTTTCCTGAAATAATTTTGTTGGATATATTTGGCTGGATGAAAAAAAAAAAAAAAAAAAAAAAAGAATTCTATGGCCATAAGAGCAAACACTAAAAAATCCTTTTTTTTTTTTTTTTTTTTATGTGGACTTTTTATTTTCTTTTGGTCAGAGTTACTGGGAGAGATTTTTTTTTTGCAGGGGGAGGGAACTGAGACGATTTTAGTTTTTATCGCTAATCTTAAATATTGTTGAGTTTAACAAAATCTTCTAAATGGGGATTAAATATGGAATAGGGTTTGCAGACCTGCAGCTGAGCAGCCTTCACCTTTGCTGATGGGAACAACTGTGCTCTGAAATGAACTCTGAAAGGTAAATATTTCCATGGGGCAGTCCAAAAAAAGGGATTTTCTTGGAGAGAGCTTGTCTAGATGCTCTTTTAGGAAGACTGGGTGATAATTTAGCTACTGGAAAATGAAACCTTTAGAAATTGATAGCAACCACCTTTGGAGAGCAGACTGTGTTGTATTGACTTGGCCTCCTTACACATCACCTTTTCACCATTTCACTTCTTTGGAAGTACCTGGTAGACAGCCCAGATCCCAGATGTCCTGAAGAGGGGAGCAGATGGAGAATGTGGGGGGTTTATGGCATAGGAGGAAAAGGAGGTGTTGCTGCAGGTCCTGTGGTGGGAAATGTACCTGGAAGAACGTTTTCCAGATGTCCCAGGGATGCTGGGTGTCCTGTATAAAGTAATCAGAGGTTGAAGAATACCATGTGGTTGAGTAAAAATTGCTTGGTTTGGAGATTATGAAACATCTAATGCTTCATGCTACCCCTAGCTCCTGGCATTTGCTGTCTTGCAGGAGAAAGTCCTGGGAAGAATATGCTTTAATGCTGCCAAGGTAAGGGAAGGTACCTGGGCAGTTGCTTTGGGATCCATCCCCAAGGACAAGCCACATGGTTAGGTTAGTTAGCAATACAAGTCCTCTCCTGTGCTGGCAGAATGATGGAGATCCCCAGGAGTCTAAGGCTGGTTCTGGCTTTCCAGATGGGAAAAATAGGAATATCTGTAGTATGTCTGCTTGTGCATGCAGCAAAACCGGAGTGGCTCGGTGGAGCTGTGTTATGTACCACAAGCTGCTCATAACACACAATGCTCAGAGAAAGCACCTGGGCAAGTGTACCAGCACTGTCACTCCTTCAGGAGCTGGATGGAAGCAAAAGCAGGTAGGACTGAGAACATCTGCCCAGTAAGTAGAAGGAGGAATCTTGGGCTGGACGTGATGGACAGCCCATGAAATGGGGAAGCTGTCATTCCCATGACCAACTTGGTTTGGTTTTTCAGAACTTTGGGAGTATTTTCCCTTTGGAGGTGTTCATCCTAACGTTTATATTTGCTACCATCTCACATGTTCTTGCTTATAATTATTCGTGGTAACTCAGGGGTGACTCCAGTGTCACCCCTGGGTGCGTGGTCACACATCACTGGAGATGGCCCTGCTGTTGGAGGCAGCCCTGCAGCTCTTGGGAAGCCCAGCGTGCTCCCTTGTAACAACCCACCGGAGGCCTGGGTGCTTCCTGTTCTCGCCCGCGTCACCCGGGATTTGAGGAGATTCTTTATTTTCCCTGGTGAAATAGATTGACCGTGTTTGACATTTAAATTGTCACCCAGAATTAAGCTGCCATTGAGATAATGGGAGAGGGACAGAGCAGCTTTCTCTTTCAGCTATACGCCTAGATATTTTTCCCCTGGATTTTCCTTCAGGGTCCTCAGTTTCTTCTCTGTACCCTTCTCCCTCTCCAAGCTGGACCAAAAGAGCGGCAGTTCCTGTATGAAGATTCAATTAGTCCCACATTTAAATCTTGCCTTGGTGACCTAGTCAATTATGCAAGGGGCTGGATACCAGAAATCAACCGAGCTCTAATTCCCAGCCCTGGCATCGGCTCTTTGCATATTGCTATAGGCAAGTTATTTCAGCACGTTCTTTTTCTCTCCATTTCTTGCCTATAAATCGCACATGCTAACATTAGGTGACGCAGCAACATCACAGATGTAGTGAGATATTTGGAGTTGAAATGGGAAGAATTGCAGCAGCATATCCCGTTTTAACAGCGTGCACTGGGATCTTCGAATAAGATATTTATTTAAAAATGCATCCCTAGCAAAGCATCCACCAAACTTACAGGATGATTCAGGCTTTGTCTAAGTTTTCTTGAAGATAGAAGGTCTAGGGAAAATACTTCAAATTATCATATGAGAGACAGTTCACGATGAAGAGAAGGTTACAAGAGAGTGAAACGCGCAGTAATTTTCTATCCCCAAATTCTAGTGTGAAATTATCACTCACATGCAGTCCAGTGCGGTGGCAGTTTGGAACCGCAGGGGTCCTTATCTCCCACGGCTCATGCAGAAATTATTGCATACGTCGTCATCAAGAACAGACCAAATCTGGTCTGAGAGACTGCATCAAGGAGAAGGGTGCTATCACATGCAGGGCCTTACGATTTTTGTTATGTTTCTTCTTCACCTTGCATGAAATGTTTTTAAGACCGGCTTCTTAAAAACCCAGCACCAAGTCTACAGTGCTCTTTAGCAACGAATTTGCAATGCAAAGCAAATGTAAGTGTGATGGAGGAAAAAAAAAAGTATTTTAACAGTTTGGAAGTCTTTCAGGTTGGTTTCTTAGAAACATTAGTTGAGTACTTTGTCTCCTATTGCTAACTCTTGCTACCAACCCGGTGCTTCCCATCACACCACGCTTACAAGTTAATCATTACACTTTGGCACTGTTATCCACTAATGGATGAACATGAGCGATTTGTGGCAGAAACTTTGCTTTTCTTTTATTTAAAAGACTAGTGGAAAATATAGTTGGAATCAGTTAAAATGTCATCCGAGACAAAGTTCTGTTCAGCTGTTCTCCAGCATGGTATTTTCATGGTGCCACATTTGTACAGCGTGGAAGAGCCAAAATGCGAGCTCACGAAAGGCAAAGTCTTTAAGCTGTTTAGGTGGCTGCATAAAGCATCCTGAAAAAAGTACAGGGCAAGGAGGGAGGCGGCTTAAATAGCCTTAATTTTAGTTAAAGACGGTAGCACTGAAACTGGAAATGCATTCAGCCTGATAGCTTCCCTCCAATGAAGCATCCTTGGTGTGGCTTCTGGGGATCTGAGTTTGCTTCCCGCGTTGCTGAAACCTTTCTGTGTTGCATGGGACTTGGCTGAAATCGACAGTTTATTATTGGCTTCAACAACTTTTGGCCTCTTAATGCTACCTTAATGCTACCTTGGCTAAGTTGTAGCAGTATGTGCATCCATCCCCTCCAGCCCTTAGTGGAAACTTCACTTTATGGGAATGTAAAAACGTTCGCCGTGAGGTGATTCATTGGGTAGGACATATAACGCTCTCTTTGGTCTCCGAATGTTTCAGCCAACTGATAAATAATCAAGAACCTTGAATGTTCCTTTCTGTCTGTCTTTCTCCTTGGAGCGCTTTGTTTGACTCGTGGTAATTTATTGGTGAGTGCATTAAAAGCCAATCACTGTAATGTCACAAACATGAATTACCGCAGTACGGTCTGTCAGTTGGTGGCTTTTTCAATGCCAGACAGCAGACTAATCCCAGGGTGGGGTGTGTTTGTATTTGGTGGTGGTTGTTGTTGTTTTGCTCCTATGCATTTTTAAGTGTCCTAATTAAATACTGAGACTGAAAAATGAAAGTTGTAAGCTTCTCCCAAAATCCAGGTGCCATTCACAACAAGGGCTTTTTGAGGAGTTGGTGGTGGGGAATTTTCTTTCCTCAGCCTTATAAGCTTAAGTCCAAACTTTTCAACCTTGATACTTTTGTTATCGTTATTTTATGATTGCCCAGATGAAGGCGAATACAGTGAATGTCTGTGGAGCCAGGTCCTTGAAGGATAGCGCTGCAAAATGGGATTTTCTCTTGGAAGGTCAGAGTCGCAGTCTCTGCCTAGGTTGGTCTCCCCTCCTTTTCCCTCCTGGCAACGACTGCATGTCGAATGATTGCACTCTTGAACCGTGAACTCCAAGGCCTGTGCTCCCACTGCTGCTTGGCAGGAAGAAGTGATTTTCTGTATGGAATTAAATAGCCTCCTCTCTTCCTCTGATTTTAAAAAATCATTTTTAGAAGACTTTTCCACCCCACATCTTTTGAAGTTAGCACTATACCCAGCAAGGCTGGCAGCCGCTGAAAACAATTAGAAAGAGACCCTTGAAGGCAGGATCTTGACAATCTTGCAAAAGACATCATTTTAAATCTCATAGAATGTCTTGGCACACTGGGTGAAAACAGGCTTTGTCCCTGGGATGAAAAATGATGGAATGAAAGCCAAATTCTGTCTTGTGGTGATTATGGAACAAGCTAAAGTGCAACGAAAGGCATGCCTAAATTGACTGTCTTAATCCATGGTCTAACCGACTCTAAAATGCTGGGGAGCGGAGAAATCCTCCATTTGAACATCATCTGCATTCACATCCCAACCACCCGGCTTACATTTTTGCAGAAGCAAAGCCAGGGACCAGAGGTTTCAGCAGCTCACCTCCTTGGTAGCCTCCCCTTCCTCCCGCTTGACCTTGGCCCGCTGCCCTCCCCGGCGTCTGCGGATGCCCAGCGCCTGCTCCTCCCTCCATACACACACACATGGACACGTGCAGCCTCTCCCTTTTTGCAGGCAGATATCTCTACGTAGGACATCCCACCCTGCTGTCTCCTCATGGTCTGTGCTACCTTATACCTCTGTACGTACATGCCTATGTGCTACTGCCTCGACTGGCAACCTTTTAGAAAGCTCCTCAAGAATAGAAGAAAAAGAAAACTCAGAAAATACAAAAGACAAACCTAAACAGGAAAAAAACCCAACACGTTTCTTCTCATCCTCCTTAGGCGCTGGAGTATGTGCATAGTGTTCATTGAGCTGGCCAGCCCCCAGAGGGGGGTTGCTGGGACCCTACCAGCCCTGTGAAAAGCAGGAGGTTTCCACACAGGGATCACACTTTGTTTCTGAGGTGCACAGCCAAGTGTGGTGGTGTCAGTTCCCATCAGAACGATTGGCCAAAAATGTAGAGTTTTGCAAAGCTGACTCAGGAGAGAAGCCCCAGGAGATCGTTGGCTTTGATGGCAATGTATTTATTTACATAATAAGCATA
Organism: Gorsachius goisagi; assembly: GCA_018403395.1. Taxonomy (NCBI): domain Eukaryota; kingdom Metazoa; phylum Chordata; class Aves; order Pelecaniformes; family Ardeidae; genus Gorsachius; species Gorsachius goisagi. The sequence continues at coordinate 5,065 of BOSO01001356.1, read as the reverse complement.
GAGAGGCGGTTCCTGGGTGCTCGGGAGGAATCAAACACAATAAATGTCCCTGATTAAAGCTCCAGACCCCGTCCATCAGCACCGTGACTCCAACCTCATTTCGCTAGGTTTGCCGTGTGTCCATTCAGCATCCTGACACTGGGACTGCATCAGCTGCCAGGCTCAGGTTTTGTCTACCCTGTCCTGCAAAAGTACACCCCAAACACCCAGAAAACCCCTCCATCTGCTGTCCTCCAGCCCTGAGAAGACTCAAACATGCCTTGGTTTGGGTGGGAATGTGTGCCTTTGTGTTGGCCCCAGGTGTCTGTTTGGACTTCGGTAATGAGTGCGTACAAACCTGGGCAGTGCAGGATGTTTGATGTGCTTTGTAAAACCATAAATCACTTTAAAAGGGGATGAGGGAGCTGTTTTCCTTGGAGAGGGCTCGGCTGGCACTTCTGGATGGTCTCTGCTTGCAGTCTATCATTCAGCCTAAAGCCATCTCTGCTGCACAGCTCACTCTGTAGAAGAGGAGGTGAAGAGGGGAGCGTAAGCCAGGCAGGGGTGCCTCTGGGCATTTCATCTGGTACAAGCCAATGACTTAGATTTAGTCCAAATTTTGCATGTGTGGGGTTGGTTTGGTTTTTTTTTTTTGGTTGGGTGTGTTTGGTTGGTTTTTCATTTTTAAGATAAGCTCACCCACAGATCTTTGTCATTGGAATCCGTAGCAGTAACTACATGGGTAGAAACACAATTCAGAGCTTTGCTAGACCAATTTAATGCGGTCTGGTACCTTGATTTAGGAGCTGGCTTTGCTCTGAAGTCACTTGGCAAGCAGCAGGTTAGTTTTCCTCATCTTCATTGCATGCATCCAGCGGTGCCAAAGAACGGGGTGTGGGTGAGGGAGAGATGTTGCACTGAGATAAGGAGAAGCTTTTAATTCATTTCGTATGTGACCTAAATTCAGGCCCTGTGGCCATCATGTCAATCCCATGGTCTTGTCTGCTAGATTACTGACGTAAGTAATGGTGACACGTGTATATATCGAATGTCCTTCTCTGTGGCTTCAGGAAGGACATCTCAGGGGGATAAAAAAAAAAAAAGTTACTTGGAGATTTAATAATGCTCGTCATCAGTTCTGTTTTCCAAAGCCATGAACTCTGGTTTATCCTCGCACTGAGAGAGCATATGACAGTGCACGTCACAAAAATATAATGTATTTATCCTACAAGGGCAGCTTATGTTCAGACCTTAGAAATCAGACTTCTCTTCTACTGCTGAGGCAGCAAATGTGCAGAATTGGTGTATGACTTCCTGAAAATAATGCAAAATGCAGACTTGGTTCCTGTAAAAGAAACTGGAAAGCCTAAGTCCTTTGTGCAGGGTCAGAAATTTTATCGATGGACTGCACAATTTCATTCTCTCTCTCTTAAGCTTTGGATTTCCTCCCATGCTGATGCAATTTTGGGAGGAGAGATGGTGTGTCCTTTCTCCTGCTCCAAAAGAGGTGCCTGAGCTTCTAGGTCATGAGAGCAAATCTGTGCAAAACATTCTCCCCTGTGCTTCATACCTAAGAAAAAGCTGAGACTGCTCGGGGAACTTAAGCACAGAAAGACCTAATTTGCAGATCCCAACAGGCGTGTACACGACATAGATGCTAACCCACACAGTCCTGCTGAGATGACAGCACTTCTGAGCTCAGTAGCAAAACTCCAGATAGCTGGGTAATTACAGTGGCAAAAATTATATGCTTATAGTCCTTCAGGAGCCTCAGGTGATAAATGTTTTGTGGATTGCACTCCTACATTTGAATGCCCAAACTCTGTCCAGGTCTCCTGCAGTTCCTGGTGCCTTCGGTGGCACCTTGGGCATGGTACGTGCAGGCTGCTTTAGTTCTGAATTAACTTCTCCAAAGTAATCCCAGTTTCCCTGTATCCTTTTCAGAGGTCAGCCCAAGCTCAGCGTGACGGGAGTGCTGTAAGCCGTGACTCAGCAGTACACCTGCCCTCGAGTACGGGGCTGAACATCTCATGCTGTGTGTTTCATCTCCAGCATTGCTACTTCCTAAAGTTAGAAGCAAATAGAAGTCATGCTTCGTGGAAAATAAACCTTTATAATTTAGGTCTCCAGCACCACCTGGTCTTCCGTCCTCTCCCTAACCTCTTAGTGGATAACATTTCCCGTGCTGATTGTGTTAGTGTAGCATGGAGTGAAGTACAGTCAAAGGCTAATCTTTTTGTGATTGAATATTAGATTCTTCATTTCAAGAGGCTCTTACAAACAGCTTTTTGTCAGACTGATGGAAGATGGTGGGGATAGAAGAGAACTCGAGGGAAAAGCATGCATCGCTTCTTCCCAACGGTTTTATTCTCTTCTTCATAGCTTTTATGTTATGGCAAATGGTATAATTTAGGGTTGTAATTTCAGGAAAGATGTTCACGACTGAGAAGCCAGCTTGACCAAATCTTCCTCAGGATGCAATTAATTGACTGTGTTTAGGACTGACAAGACACCTGAGATGGGTTACCAGCAACTCAGCCTTGGAGCAGACAGAAAGGAAAAACTTGGAGCTGCAAGATCTAAAAGGGAGTAAACATGGAACTGAATAACACCAATACTGTGCCTCTTGTGGCATCTTTAAAAGTACATGAAATCACATGTTAAAAGCCATTTCTTATTATTTTTTTCAGGAAAAAAGATCTAGAGCAGACACTGTTGCTCCTCAGGCAAAGCCAATCCTTTACTCCTTACGCAGAAGGTGGTAACTTCCCAAGGGACTTGTCCTACCCTACTGTATGAGCTGTTGCAAGTCCTGCAAACCAGGTCAGGCCCCAGTACTTCCCATTCCTATCTCAAGACAACCTTCTGCTCTTTCTTCTTCTAACCACTTTTAAAAATCTCCATGAATTGCTCTCCTCTCCCTGTCATGGTTTGGAGGATTAAAGACCAAGGTAAATCCTTTGGGTTATCCAGTCTGGTAGTGGTTCTCAGAGCAACCCTAATGGGCAGTGGCAAGTTTAGGTTGCTCAGAGAAAGTAGTGAGATCTCCCTTTCTGAAAACATGGAAGTGTATACCAGTGTGGTTCACATCCCTCATCCTTAAGGGGTTCAGATCTTCCTCTGCCGTCTCCTGGAAGAGGGGCTTGGTTTTGTTTGAGCTGCTGTCTAGAAAGTAATGTGAGATTTGGGATGTTCATGGGAATATCGAGCCAAGCAATCAGCATAGCAAAGGGTCTTTGCTTCGTCACCTCACAGTTAAAGCTCTTGCTGGGAATTTGGCAGGTGAAGGAAGGAATGACCAAAAATCTGCCTTCTGCTGCTTGTGTGAAGGTTGTGTTTGTGTTTAACATAGGTTTTAACACTGACATTCAGGAGAGAAGGAGGGTTCTGTCCAAAGACCCTGAGGAGACGGAGCTGCAAACCTGGGTGAAGAGCCTCCAAGAGAGGTGAGATTGCAGATGTGTCCCTGGGTGCAGCATTTTCCACGAGCTTGGACCAATATGACTTTCTTCCCTGTGTGTGTTTTTGGTGGGGGGGTGTCTATTTTCCATTCCCTCTCTGGAGGGCCCTGACCTGTCCCTGTCTGTTGGAGGCAAGGCAGCTTCTGGATTCACTCCCTACAGTACAAAAGCCTCAAAACAAAACACGATGTCACCTAATTGTGAGAGCTGAAATTATTTATGGACCTGGCCTTTGGAGTCAGAGCCTCAAAGTTCTTTAATTACCTTTGGGGATCTGTGCACAGGATACCATGGTGATGAGAATAATATTTGGAATTCAAGTCTTGTCTACTGTGCTTTAGCAGCTGGAATGGACAAGCAGCTGATTATGACCGTAACAGAAATCATACCAAAACCCCACATATGCACATTTTAGAATGTTGGCTTTTTGATCAGACATATAAAACTCTTGTTATCTTTCTTAAGCCCTGCTGGAAACAAAATTTGGAAGGAAAGCTCCTGTTCAATATTCAATGTCCCTGTGTAATCTGAATCTTTACCTATAAAGCTGCCTTTCAGAAAAAGTCCTCACCAAAGGAGGAAAGACTAGAATGTGAATTATTTTCTTCATACTGCTGTCTGGAGCATTACTATACATCTACCAAGAAACAAAAACTGAAAATGCAAATTATTCCCCCTACAGTTCCATACCAACATTGCTGGAATTAGGCTGAATCTGCCATTGTTTGATTCAGACTTTATAAAAATAAGAGCTCTGGAGACAACTTAAAAGTTTAAGGTTATTTGTTTCTCAGAGGAAACCATCCAGATTCATTAGCAGACCATGGCAGTTGTCAGCACGCTGCTGTTATGGCAGCACTGATGATATCTGGGGACGGCCGCTGCTTTTCAAACTTGCCTCTAAGGGCCCACCAAGGCACAGCTGCACTTGCTCACCGCAGACCACAGGCTGGTGCTGCAATGGTTCCAAAGGGAGCAAGAGGTCTGGAGGCTCCTGAAAACACCTCTTAAACCACGAAGGGGCAGATTTCTCAGGGAGGGTGAAAGATTTCCAAAGATAATGTAAATGTTTAGAAGTGATCAAACTTCCAGCTGATGAATACTGAACTGGGCAGGAAGGGGGCTGGAAGAAGTGGCTTCTAGTCCTACATTTGTCATGCCAGCAGTTTACCCAGGTGGCCAAGAACACCAACAACATCCTGGCTTGTATCAGGAATACTGTGGCCAGCAGGACCAGAGCAGTGACTGTGCCCCTGTACTCGGCACTGGTGAGGCCGCCCCTCAAATGCTGGGTTCAGTTTTGGGCCCCTCACCCCCAGAAGGACATTGAGGGGCTGGAGCATGTGCAGAGAAGGGCAACAAAGCTGGTGAGGGGTTTGGAGCCCAAGGCTGATGGGGAGCAGCTGAGGGAACTGGGGGTGTTCAGCCTGGAGCAGAGGAAGCTGAGGGGAGACCTTATCGCCCTCTACAACTGCCTGACAGGAGGGGGTAGTGAGGTGGGGGTCGGCCTCTTCTCCCTGGTAACAGATGATAGGACGAGGGGGAATGGTTTGAAGTTGCGCCAGGGCAGGTTTAAGCTAGACATTAGGAAAAACTTCTTCACCGAAAGGGTTGTCAGGCTCTGG
>BOSO01001355.1:0-21348 GCA_018403395.1 Gorsachius goisagi | reverse complement strand
CCCCCCCCCCCCCCGCCCCCCCCGGGCCGGGGGGCGGCCCCCCCGCCGGGGGCGGGGCCCCCCCCCCCCCCCCCGCCCCTCGCCCCCACAAACCCCAGCACCGCCTCTGGAAGCTCCCCAAGCTCCCGCACCACCTCGCCACCCCCGTGCCCATTTCATAGCGGCTGACCTTCATGAGGGGCGCACTGATTGCTTTTAAGAATAATTGGGCTCAAGGCCCAGCCCCAAGCCGCTGCGCACCCTGACATAGCGCTGCCCGGGCGCTAAGGCCAGCCTAGCTGCAGCCGAGCCTAGGGCAGGCTTCCCACGGGCTCTCCCTCCCAAGCAGCTCGTAAAAGTGGGACGGGACTGGGCCACCAGGCCACTGGGCCACCAGGCCACCGCCAAGACCCCCGCGGCCACCGGGCTGGCAGGGCTCGCCCGCCCAGCCCTGCCGCTTACCCCCCAGGACCATTCAAGGGGGGTTAAAAAAAGATAACATCTTTTATAAGGAGCCCTTCACCAGGGCAGCCTAGACCAAACAAAACCATTTTAAAACAGCGATGGGAGACAAAAAAATCCGCGCGGTTTCGGCCGAAGCGAAGGGGCCCGCGGGGATTCCGCGCCCCGCAGCGCTCCCCTCCCCGGGGTTCCCGCGACGCGTGCACAACCACCACGCAAACCTGACGAACCACTGCCCAAAGAGGGAAAGCAACAAATACTGCAAAAATACAAACCAACTGGAAGGAAACACTTTTTGTTTGCTTCTATTTTTTCCCCTCCTTTTGCATTTGTTTGTGACGAACCACTGCCCAAAGAGGGAAAGCAACAAATACTGCAAAAATACAAACCAACTGGAAGGAAACACTTTTTGTTTGCTTCTATTTTTCCCCCCCCCTTTTGCATTTGTTTGTACAGTAACGAGCAGAGCCAACTGCAGACCGTCCCGCTTGCAACCTGTCTGTCCGTCCGTCCGTCCGCCGCAGGTCTGCTCTAGAAGAGAATGGTTTTCAACTTTCAAGTGTTTTGCCTGGCACAGCGACGTTCATCTCCCGTCAGCAGAAACCACTTTTAAACTGGGATTTAAGAAATTACAAAATTGGACCTGGGAAGAGGGGTAACTTCTTCAATCTTTCTGACTCAAACAAAGAAAAACAAAGCCCAGAAGAGGAGCCATCCCGAATCTCTACCACAGCCCCAGCCCAACTCAACTTGTTAACGTTTAAAAAGAAGTCACCATCTTATGTTTTGATTTTTGCACCTTTCATTTTTCCTGTTTTGCCGTGAAACCAAAGGCCACAAAAGTATCCCTAAAATACCTGCGCAGATCGGGGCAGAGGAAAGGTCGGACGCGGGGCTGCCCTGCTTCCTCGCACCGGGACAACGCTTTGCTGATAAAAGTTGCAAGCAAACTGCAATTACTTTGCTGTAAATTAGGCTTTCTCGTGTTTTGCAATGCCTCCAGGGGCAAACACAGCCAAAGAAACGTGGTAAGAAACCCCAGTCCCCACGGTATTTTTGCCAGCCTAACGCCGGGGCTCTTGGGGAAATGCTTCCTCTCGAGATGGATGCACAGGCGTTGGGGCTGAGCTGGCTGTGCCGAAATCCCAATCCCACCGAAACCCATGGGAAAACACCTCCTTGCATTGCTTGGGCCACAATTTTGCACCTGAATTTTTGGATCCAAGTCCAACCAGCCCTTTAGCCCTGCGGGTCGCTAACGCAGGTGCAGCAGCAGGGTCGGTTTTTAAAACCCTCTTTGTTAGCCTACTTCTAGGGACCGTTGCTCCAAATTTCCTTGCAAACGTGAGGATTTTTTAACTCCTCTCATCAAAAAAGAGAGTTCTCTTCCAATTGAAACTTGGACATATTTGCTCATAGGAGCACATTTTACAGTTAGAAAATTTAGAAAACAAATGGTTCAGACATTTTTATAGGCATAAAAAGGAAAGCCAAGTTGGTTAGTGGTTTCAGATGCTTTTTATTTGCAAATCAAGAAGGGCTTCATTTATAAATTGAAATTGTACTGGCTGCTAATCCTGAAGGCAGACTAAGGCCTTTGGCGCTACTTGAAGAAGTAGGGGGGAAAAAAAAAAAAAGCATTTTAAAGACAAATTATTTCATTTGGAAAAATGAGTGCTGTGGTTGGACAGTACATTTATTTTTTCACAAAACTCATATAAAGTCTTTTAGATTACAGATATATAGCTTTAACGGCATTGCGGTGCAGGGACGCCACCACCTCACCGCGAATCCACGGCGCATCGGCCGCGTGAGCCCTCTGCTAAAGCAAGCGTTCCGCGCCGTAGCCCAACTTCTTCACCATAACCGTGTTGACAAACACGTAACTCGGGACCTTCAGGGGCTGTAATTATAATTATAATCGCACTGCAACAGCGCTCTTGGAGCACCACGCGCTTCATGCCAGGTGCCGTCCCACCACGTGGGCTGAGGAAGCTTCCAGCCCTCCACCCCCTACAGCGCGAGTCTAGCCTTGCCCTGGTTTGGGAATGGGAGCTGGTGAAGCAGGGTGCTCCAGCAGTCACCGCTAATCTCCGCTAGGGCAAGAACCCGAACCCCCAGCCCTAGGCTCCAGGCTTTCTCTCACGCATTACCTACCCAAAGCTAAGGAGCCCTCCCCTTTCTGAAGCATCGGTGATAACTTCTGTGTTAGGGAAATGATTCTTGTCATCAAGGAACACGCTAAGGGACCCGCTTAGGATTGGATACGAGCGTTCTTAACTACCAGGACGCGAATATTGGGTCTTTGCAAACGGTGCATGTTTTGACATAGGAAGGATTATGGTTCTGGACAAGATGTACAAAAAGGTAAATTGTTTCAAAAGCTGGGTCCAGAAGGCAGGGATACATGCAACTGGAGTGAATTACCTTTCCGTGCCTGAGGGAAGGCTGGACACTGGTGTCTCCATTTCTTCCTTAACTTCCCTCGTCCCGACGCACTCACTGCAAGAGAAGTCTGCTACCTGCCGAGCTTGGCTCACTCATTTATCATCCCGCCGAGTATGGAAACCAGCAGCACAACGCCAGCTTTGCCCCCAGCCATTCACGCCCAAACGCTTACACAACGAGCAGTGTGACCACTTCACAGACCCAGAACATCTTGTTTCTGTCTTCAGCTCTCCACGCTTGCCCCCCAAAAAGAAGCGAGAAGCTCCCTCAGCATTCCTCAGGATGCTGGCACAGCACCTAGGAAACTCAGGCAAGGGTTGGCACCTTGTCCTAAACGCCAAGGAGCCCAGAGACAAAGAAAATAGGTCTGATTTTGAAGAATTAGTAAGTCAAGAGTGGAGCAAGATATAAAAGTTGGATGCCATGAAGGAATGGGGAGGAAAGCAAGGAGGGAGGAGATGAACCTCTTGGGGGGTTGCTGTTTCGCTCCCGGGCACATCACGTACAGTCTCATGATGACGCTCGGTAGATTCCCAGGGATCGATCCCAACTCACAGACTTAATGGTTGATCAGAAAAAACGCCAATGGGCGCGAGGACGAATGCGGCGCCAAACAAACAGCGGTTTGAAACGATGGGCAAAACTAAAACCTGCCTCAAGTGAACGTTTGAGAGACGGACACACGGAACGCACAAATGCTCCTGTTACCGGCGGGCTTCCCAACACCACGCAGAATGTATCCGTCCCAGCACCAGTTCCACCATTTAGATTCCCTGAAACAATTACTGGCTCTCGCTCTGCTTTATGGCTTCTCGTATCCAAGCTCGCCCTCCTTTGCCTTCTATTTAAATTTTTCTCTCTGTGATGGAAAAGAAAATCTCTGGTACCGGTGGACTGTCCGCCCCTCAGCTTCCCTCGCTGAGCCCATGGCTTGTTAGCACATGAAGGCAGCGCTCTCCGCTGTCTCCTGCAATTGTTTTTGCTCAGGTCAGATTTTTTTTTTTTTTTTTTGGGGGGGGGGGAGGTGATGGTGGCGTTTTGTTATTTATAGCAAAATAAGAATGACTTCTTCTAACAGAAACCATCCTGTTATGACACAGAGTTCTTATTTAGCCGCATTTAAAGCCGAGGGGAAGCTGTTTGCTTGCTCGTACACAGGAGGAGATGGACGGCAGATCTGACCGTGTAGCTTTTTTTTTTAACACCCTCCATATGCCACATATCAATCCTTAACTTCCTATACATGAGCAGAAACACTCCTTTGGATTATCCGCAGTTGGTTTGGGAGTTCCTCCGCAATAGGGCTTCTCTCCCAGCCTCTCACCTCCTCCCCCAGAGCACCCACGGCTGCTCTGCGCCGTCCCCGGGCGCAGGACCAGGGCGGCGGGCCCTTGGGTGCAGGCGCTGCCTTTCCACGCCCTCGAGCACAGCCGGCGAGCTGGCGCGTTCCCAGCGCTCGCCGCAACGCTCGCCGCAAGCGGCATTACGCCCGGTCGGCTGCCAGACCCCTCACAGACCGGGCTCGGCGTTTGGGAAGCCACAGCTACGCCGGGCACCCGTGAGCATCCCGTGCGCCAGCTGAAAGCACGACGGAGGCTGACCTGGGTTTTTAACAGCAAAAAATAAAATTGTCTCAAAATGTCATTTCCCTGTTTGCAAGAGTCTCTTTCCTACTCCAGTCCCTCCCAGGGAGAGCCAAGATTTCAGCCCCGCTCTGCAAGCATCAGGTGCCCCGTCACTGCTCGCTCACGGTAAAATGTTGCCGGGTTTTTGTTTTTTTTTTTTCCTCCTTTCCTCCTCCTCCGTGCTGGGCAGGATCCCCGCTTGGGCCTCACTCCTTTTGGACATTTCAGCCCTGCGAACGCCGTCCTCGGAGCAGGCATCCCCCGGGCTCGGCCGGGGCTGGGCGGGTGTGTGGGGGCTCTGTGCGGCCCTGCTGAAAGCACAGAGCTCCTCAATGTTCCCCCCTGGCCCGCGGGCAGGGCTCATTACCCGCCGGTGAGAGCCACCTCCAGAGCCGCCGGCACTAACCACAGCTGCGGGCTGAACAGTATCGCCCCTTCTTCTCCAGCGTGTCCGTGACCTCCTGTCATCTGAATGTCTTGTTCTTTTCCAACGCTTTGATCTGACCACATTTACCCCAAAAAAACAACTGCTTCTTGGGGGCCCCGACCTCAGACTGCGTCAGGATCACAAAACGACGTTTTATTCGCTTCCATAGCCTATACGTATGGGAGATCAGCAGCCGGCTTCGCCGTTCAAGGAGAAGAACTTTGCGCACCTAAGATCACCATCGGCCCGGATCAGCCACCAGACACATCCGTGCCGAAAACTTCCCTCTTAGCCTTGATCCTTTAACGAAATCAGCCGAGCTGATTTGTTTTTACAGCACTTCAGAGCCCGGTCCACAAGTGGCCTCACTCAGTCGAGATTGTACTTGCAGGAGAAAAAAAAAAAATTGCATTTTTGGTTAACTTTTTAAAAACGGGCCCAGACAAAATTTAGAATATTGATCCGCTGGGACGGCACGGCCATACACGAGAACTTACGCTCCATCGCCTCCTGCCGCGGGAGCCGAGGCAATGAAACACAGACCCAGCGCCCTGCCACGGCACCGCTGCGCAAGGCCAAGCCTCAAAAGCAAAAGCAGAAGCAGAGCGGGACTCCGAAGCAGCCTGTCTCCAGCTCACAGCCACCTCCAAGGACGTTTTAAAAATTCCAGTAAAACAAGGGACCGAAAAAAGGACTCTTGATGAAACAGAAGAAAACCTGACCTAGTTTTTAATTCTCAAAAACCTGAATATTTTTTAAATCCTCAAAAGCACATTAACATGGGCTTAAAGGTTTATCGACCGTTTTGTTTTCATGCTGTTTTCTTACACCCATACAGGTGTTTTCCACCCATATAAAAGTGCCAAAAACCCTAAAGCCTGGTCATGAGGTGCCTTCTTGTTCAGGTCTAACCACGAAGGATGGACGGTCTCACCAGGTCGGAGTACTTGCAACCTCTTTGGGGTTTCCAAACCACCTCAGAGCCTGCAGCACCCCAGCGGAGCAGGTTCTGGGGTCTCAAGCTGGTGGTGCACAATTTACAACCTGACTTTTGAGGACATTTCGGACGCAGCTGAACTGTGAACGCCGCCTTGTCAGAAGCCTCTGCTGCCCCTTCAGTTGAACAAGACAGCCGTACGCGTTTTGTGCTAAAATAGAAAATCAATATATCAATCAAAATCAATCAATCAAAATATCAATATCTGGGCCCCGCTTTCTTCCAAGGGCTTTTTACAAGACCTGCCCTGTTTCCTCACTCACGGTCGAGTGTCCAAAGCCACAGAACAAACCATGAATCTCGCAGGATTCTTGTAATGGCTTTTAAACCTTACGTTGTGGGCTGTTTATGGTGCAGTTGCATTTGCTTTCGAGATTTGTTTTAATGCTGTTGGTGTTATTTAGAGAGATATTAAATTCAAACAGCTTTATGGTTGCTAATAAACATCTATTACCATTACAGACATTCTGATATAAAAGCCTCATACAGGTGCTTTCTCGGAACTATGCAGATTTGATTGATTAGGCCACAGTAGTTTATTTTACACTTCAGTGGTCACTAAATCTATCGTTAAGATTAAAAATTGCAGTTTGTGCAGTCTGGGAATAACTTCAGACTCAAGCTGTAAAATAAAAGTCACTTTACCAAAATTCAGGGGGAAAAAGACACAACAGAGAGAGTGGGTTAGGAGGAGGAAAGGTTTGCAACGCCTTGTTCGGTTCTGTTCTGAAGGGTTTTTTTTTTTTCCCTCTCGTGCACATCATGCATACTGTCGAGCCGAAGATGCCCAGAAAAGTGAGATACAGGGGGAGATTTTTTTACAGCACGGGGAAAGCCCCACGTACCGGCGGGCTCTGGGGTACAAGCGTCACTGAAGCACGACATACAACACAACCAAAGCTCAGGTTCTGAACCAGCTGAGAACTTAGGCGCGTGTTACCTCCGAGCACGGAAGCGGTTCCACTGCAGGCAAGCTAAGAGCACGATTAAACATCTTCCTAGATCAAGAAAAATCAAGACCGACCCTGTACAACACGCATTTTAGTGCGCTCAGCTCCCCACTGCTTGTGTTCACGCAACGCAGACATTCTCTTGCAAGATGCAAGAATTTCTGGTGAATTAGGAGCACCGCTCGGTCTGTGTATTGCAGAGGAAGGCGATAAATGAGGAATCTGCACGATCTTAATATAACCACAGTTTTCGCAATAAAAAAGATAGCGTTCACGACTGCAGCTAGGCCTGCTGCGAGGAGATGAAAAGTGTGCTTAACAGACTGTACTGGGTATATATTAGAAAAACTTTTTTCCAAAGATTTATACTGAGGGTGCTACTTCGATAAGCTTTATTTCTAGCTTATTCTAGCTTTATTTCCATTTAACAAGGAACAAAGCAGAACTGGGCAGGGTTTGCGGGACCCAGGCACCGAACTCCTACAGCTGCGGCGGGGGGAAGAGCCCCCGCTCCCCCTCTCGCCCTTTCTCCTTTCTGCCCAGCAGGACGGGGGGGCCGCGCTCGCCCCCGGGCCCAGGCTGGCAAGCACGGGCTAACGCCGCCTCCGCGGCCGGGGGATGGAGCAGGGAACGGGACGGGGTTTAGACGGAACAGGGCAGGCGTCGGAGCAGCCACGACAGGCAAACGGGGCTTTCTCCAGTCGTGTTTCATTCTGAAGCTCTAACTAAGGGGACTCTTCAACTCCTGCATCAAATTTAATCAAGGCCTAATTAAAACATAGGCAATACAGGCTTGCAGCTCGGGACCTATCTCTGGAAATCATGGAATTGAATTCTTGCTCTTTTCCCCACTGGCTTTCTAAGCTTTTGGCGAGAGTAGGATGGGTGATTTCCCTAATAATTCTTCATTTATGCAAGAGCTGCCCAGATCATGGATTGGTAAAAAGATCCTTTGAAAGTTCCTAAAAAAAGAAAGGAAAAAGTCATAATTTCAGCTGTTGCCACCGTTTCTTTACGCCTCTACCTGAAGTTAATGCAAGGCTGGTTACTGGGTCGTCACAGCACCGGCAGTAACAGTTCCAAGAGTTACCACAATCCCCAAGATCCTTGGCAGCTCCAGCTGGCCCAGCGGGAGCGTAAAGGTGTAAGGGACAGGAATGCAAAGTTCCCAGCTCCCCCAGTGCCCAGCTAAGAGGGGGCGGTGGGTGGCTCTGCCCCAGGGTGGGATCTGCTGCTGCTTCCTAAGCAACAGCGCAAGGAAGGGAGACGCGACCGCGCTAGAGCGCGCCGGACGCCCCGCACCGCCGCCTTCCATCCCTGCACGTTAAGTAAATAAAAATGAAGTGAAGAATATCTGCAGAACAGTTCTAAGGCAGTGTGTGGTTGGGCTTTTTTTTCTCTATAGACAAACATACGCACACAGAGTCTATAAAATCCTGAGGGAGGCAAAGCTCTAACTAAAATGAGTTTGTTACAGCCGGTATTCCGGAGAGCCCAGAGAGCATCACCACCTCGTGGCACAGGGAAGGCTCCTCGCCATCCCTTGCGAAGCCGTTCCTGGTGCTGATGGTTTTGACCTGCTCCCATCTGGAGCAGGACCATTCAGCGGAGCGAACGGCGCAGTCTGACCCGCGTCTGCAGGAGCAGCTTTTAGGAAAGGAAGCCAGTAGACTTTAAGCGTGACATTTGCACCAACCATTTGGATCCCAATGCGGTGTCATTTATTACTGTCTCCTGTATTAGCTGCACCGCGGTGCCCACCGGGCTCCGGTCCTATCCCCCCCGTGCTGCCGCAGAAGCCGAGCCCGCCCGCTGCCTAACAGCGTTCAGACAGTGACCACCAGGGAGAAGGTTGATAAATGGCCAGTTTATAATGCTGTCATGCCAATTTTGTCCTATGGGAAATGTGTGTCTCTCTCAAAACAGCTTATTACCAACCTGTGGCTGAGGCAATGATCAATCAAACTGATCAGATATGGCAAACACGGTAACTGATATAAAGAAGATTTCTTACTACACAGTTTGAGGTTAACATGACAAATGATAGAGTGAGAAAGAACAACTTACGGGGGGAAAAAAATAGCCCATTAAACGCTGAACTTAAAAGTAGCTTTGGGAAGCCAAGTTAACAACAATTCCTTTTAACACGCGCTCGTATTCCCTGTTCGTTAAGGTAACCCCGAACGCACATTCCCTTGCAAACTCCTTGTATAATCCAGAAGGAATGGTTTTTTTAAACATACAGCCTGATTGTAAAGAGAAGTTTAAACCACCTATGCCCATCTTCAGTACTCGGATACGATGGTTCACAGCGCAGGCAGTGCCCTCTTTCCCGACTCCTTTTCTGTCGCATATGGCAGCCAGCGTATTGGGGGAGACTGCGATTCGGTTGTCTAAAATATGAAGAGCGGCCAATGTGCAGCTTTGCATAAAAGTTCTGTATAGACCATTAAATTAAATGGCAAAATCTGTATTAAGATAGGTGCTCAGAAAACCGCTCTGTCCCAGGGGACTGAGTTGTATCACGCCCTGAGGTTTGGAGTCTTAACGTGCTTATAGCCAGCAGACACACAGCTTCAAATTTGCCTTTTCTTAAATTTTCAGGGGGGAAGCAGCATGCTTGGATTGGAATGCGGGAATGGAACCCCTGAGTTTTACTCCCTGCACAGCCGCTGCCCGATCGGCTCAGTCTCAAACAGTCTTTTCACACCTTGCACTTCAGTTTCTCCGTTGGCCAAATGGAGATGAAGGACCCCATTTTTCACAGCGGATTCTGTCCCTTCCACCGACTGCGCCTGGTACCAGGACGGCGGGGCGTGCTGCAAAGCACCCTTACCCACAGCCCAGAGGCAACCTCTCGGGGACCTCGGGTGGAGCATCTCCCTCAAATTCTCCCATGTACCTACATCATAAGAGGCTTGGACTGTCACTTATGAAGAACACGTAGACTGCCGAGCATGTAAGGCCTTAAATCCCGAGTGTTTTGCTGCAGCCTAAGCAAGAAAGGTCAATCTGCAAGTGGCGCCTCTAAATTAGCTGCTCTGCCACTGCTGACAGCAAGGGAGAGATTTCAGATACAAAGCCCGGAGCAGAGACACATCACATCTTGTCAAAATCCAAAAATATTTTGAGCTACTCTATTGTCAGCCAGAGCAGAGCAATCTGAGACCGATACTCTTCCCAGAACTGCGTCTTTTTGCCTTTAAAACCACGGAGAGAGAGCGGTGACATTCTCTACGTCGTGCCTAACCCAACTGTAATGCAGCGGCTCTTCTGAAACGTGCACATCGAAATACACTTTGTAAAATAAGATCTAACGATGGCTCGGTTTTGTCCCTTTTTCCATCAGCAGGCTTCCTCTGCCTGCTCCCATTATTCAGTGCCCTTTTAGCTTCACCGGTCACACAGTTCTGAGGTCAGAACTGGGCGCAGAATTTGACCCGTTATCTTTTGGGGTCTGGGAGAGGGAGCATCCCTCGCAATCTCGGCACGCGTACCTGCAGTGCTGACTGTTGGAGAGTGCTTACAGCGGCTGTCGAGCCTCTGGCGAACATCTGATGTTATTCACTTGAGTGAGTTTGTGAAAACGAAGCTTATTTGCTAGCAAAATTAATGAGAAAAGAGTCTTCAATGAGACAATAATTTATGGCTTCCGCAGCAACTAGCGTGTACAGTGAAATCCATCTGACCGTGCTCTTCACAGTAAGGGCAAATAACAGGGAAAAAAGGTGTGGATTTATTTTCAGAAACGTTGTCTGTTATTTCAAAACCAGCTCCTTAGCTATTTTATTTTCTAAAATCCTTCCAAATTTGACGAGGGCTGAAATAAATGGGCCTTTGTGTCATTATCATCCTACCCCCCCCCCCCCATACCACTGCATTTAATAATGACAGTGAAATAAAACTGCGCTCTGTGGCTACACGCCAGAGGTTAGATGATGCGAACAACTCGCATCGTGTTTTAAATTTTGTGTGACACTGAAAATTGAGAAGCAGCCACATACGTTTAGAAATGCGTGCATTCAGCATTCTGCCCCGCTACTTCACGGCAAAGGGAGAGCTGCAAACCCAAGCCTTTCCCCTGAAACTCGGATCTCGCCTCTGGCCGTAAACACCAACTCTTCGCCTTTCAAACACAGAGAACTGCAAACAGAAAAGCCAGAAAAGCCTCAGACAATCAAAATATGTATAATGGCTACCAAACTCCGTTCTTCTCCCCCGCCTCTTTTTTTAACAGATAGGTTTTAGACTCTATAATAATCACGCAGCTAAGATACAAGGTCTCTTGTTGGCAATAACCTACATGACATGACTTAGAAGGCAGGTGTTACTGTAATTAGCTATTGTTTGACTATCAAAAGTCAGAGCTGATTAAAGCCACTAAGTACAAGTGCACTATTTTATTTCAAAGAATATTATGAACTGCATGCTGGGACTCTTTCACTGCGGACCTACCTTCCGGAGTCTGCTAAGAGCCCATGCCAGCAGTAATCAAAACTAAAATCTGCATAAACCTTCAGGGTTTTAATTCAAGCAGAGCCCTTTCATTAGAAATATGTTACTTTATGAAATCTGGTCGCCAGCAAGGGGAGAAAAATGTGACTTCTTAAGAAAAGTGAATGGCATCTCTTTAGTGATTAACCCAAGATTAATGGAGGCTCCTACTGCTAGGCCTAAGTCCATTTTATTGCTAATTCATTTAGGTACTATTTCAGATGTACTTGATGAAAGTCACCTGCTAAGAAGTCATGTTTTGGCAAGCAAGGATAGCCATTATGGTCAAATCCCAAATAGAATTTTTATTAAAGAAGCTTTGAAAAGTGTCTTGTATTAGTCTTTCAGAGACATACTATTTAATGTACTCAATTAGTTAAAAATTTGGGGCCCAAGTCACTAATCAAACATTCATAAAGCTTTTTTTGTTTGGTGGTGGGTTTTCTTTTTTTTTTTTTTTGTCTACATGCATCTTTAATGTTCCAGGTAGGATGAACACTGTACCGAGCAGGGACATTTATATACAGACAAAAGAAGCAATACTAAGACTTACCAAGAAGTGGGTGGGATTTGGGCTAAGTGCGCGGCTGGAGACGTGAAATGTTGGCTTGGCAGAGCATCTCTTTGTTCCCTGGGATACTGTGAGGAGTGGGGACTTATGCAAATCACTCGTTCTTAAACTGTACATAATCATTTGGCTTTGGCTTGTGCCTACGTTTATAACGTGAGGTTTGATCTCCTAGCACAAATCATTTTCGTTTTAGACTTTTCTGCAGTTTGTTCTTTTTATAACTGAGCGCGTAGGAGATTTAACGATTAGAGAGCACAGAAAAGCGCTTTGTCAGGTATGCTGTGTGTACGGGAGAGGTTCTACACAGAGAAACCACCTCCATACCCCATCCAGAGTTCAGACCTGGTTTGCAGGCTGGCTGCGGTTTGGGCGAGCTTTTGCTTGATTCATGGACAATTCCATGGGCTGGTATCACATCTCTGTCATGGGTTTACGCTCCTCCCGAGACGCTGGCTCCCGGGCACCGCACAACACACGGTGCTCCATCAGATAGACCTGAGCTCTGATGGAGAGAGCTTTTCTCCCCTGTACTCTTCAGATGCAAACAGATACCCCAGTGCTCTCCTTGAGCTACCCGGGGCTGCAGAAGGAAAGCAGATCATCTCTTGCCCATCTGTCCTTCCGAGGGGTCAGCTTTAGCTGCGACGACGGAGGCATCCCCGAAATCACACGGGATGACAGATACGGGTCCGTCGTGCTCAGGGATGCATGTTAGCGAGCATCTTGCACGGCCAAGGTCCCTCTCCACGAGGCTCGGACAGACCCCTCAGAGGGCCCCACTTTGGGTAACTGGGGCTGAAATAAGGGTCACCCAGATCCACCAACTGTATTGGTGAAGTGGGACCGTGTTCAGTCTGGGATATTCGAAAAAGGGGGCTTCAGCAGTGACAGCTCTGCAGCACCTAGGGATGGACTGATTTTACCCAGGGCAGGGAAATTATCTCCCTTCAGCGCAAGGCTGTAGTTTTAAGGCAGATCTCCCAAGATCCCTCTCCTAGCCGGCTGCTCTACAATATTCTCATCGGGTTCACCTGCAATATGCTCACTTTTACCTTCACAGTCTTCCACACGTTCCTAAGCGCTTACTACAGCGCAGAATACCACAGTCGGCTGCTTCTCAGTGAGCGGCGGCAGGGTACGTCGGGGTACCCAAAATCTGTGAAGTGCTCACACGCTGGACGTGCGTGGAGTCGTCCCCCGCCCAGGGACGGCGCTGGGAGTTCTGCAGCAGCCTGGGTCCGACGGGCAGCCTGCCCCGGCCGTATACAAACGGTGCGCAGCTACACAGGCGCGTGTGAAAAAATAGAAGGATTTTTTTTTAAATCTACTCTATTTTTCTTCAGAAATTTACTGGAAGTTTCAACTTAAATAGATGGCTTAGCATGGAGATGAAGGGAGAGAAAAAGATACATGTGTCTGTGACGGTACAAAGTTGAAGTTAAAGCATAGAAAGCTTGAGGTGAGAGAAGATTTCCTCTTTGCCTCCTGGAAATACAGGACACAGAACAATCTCATTCCTTAACTTTTGGGGTTTTTAATGACCGATACAGTTTCCAAAATATTTACTGGGATTGTTAGAATTAGCAAGAGCAACAAAAGCAGAGAGATGCGTGCGAGACGCCGCCAACCAGCCTTGCCGGGGTACCTGGGCGTTCGGCTACGCCCCCCCGCACCCCCAATGCTGATGGGTGGCTGGCAACGTTCACGTGAGAGCAAGAAGATTGCCAACGCTCTACGAGCAATATTCAGAATTATTAGAAATGGCAATACACTCTATGGCAGAGTTCTTCTCCGTGGAGACCGCACCAAAATCAGCGTGGACTTTTAAAATACTTCCCCGACGGGAACGTACCACTAAAAGAGCCGCCTAGACGTGATAACAAAGTTAACCTAATCTGTTCCCTCTTGTGTGCCGGGGCACTCATACATGCAAATCTTGTCTTGTTCAACTGTGTTTGTTCACCTCCATAGTCCTTCGGTGATTCAAATCTGTGTCTTACTATCCTATAATACCCTTGTCTAACAGTTCTTTTTAAATGCATGTGTTAATTATCTTGCCACTGCTGTAATTTCTCCCTGTAGTCCATTAATTAAGAGGTCACAATCTAAGAGCATGTTTACCCAATAAGCTTTCTTTTTTAATTATCCTAATTGCTTGGATACTGACAAAGACTCTATCCCTCCCCTTTCTCTGAGTGGATTAGAAAACGCCATTTCAAAGCCCCACACAACGATGGGTTTGTAAAACACACGCACACACGTATAGATATGTTTTTATAACTCCACAATGTTCAAACATCAAAGGTCAACAAGACACAAGATACTACATTTGTATAGCTATATAAAATGAAGAGACAAGTTGCTCTTCAGGAATTTATCTATTAGTGTAGAATGTTATACTGGCCAGGAAAAATATAAGCGAGAATTTAAACCCTTCAGTACTAGGGAGGAGAACAGCTAGGGGTACGCAGCTCCTGTTCTGGAGACCACCGGAGTCTCTTACAGAAGCGCATCTCTCCCTACACCTACACGGATGACTTTGGATAAAAGCAAGCAGGAAAAGAAAAAGAGACGGAAAGAGAGAAAGTAGAAAGACGAGAGAAAGAGGCGATAAGCTTTTACTGCAGCAAAGATCAATTACTATTTCCCCGACCCCAAAATACTGCCTTCGCATAGGTCACATCTTGGCAAGTTGGTCCAAATACTTTTTTTACTGACTTAGCAAAATTCAACAGACAAAAATCTCTACCGGTTAAAAATTTTAAACCCTTCCTTTTGTCAAGCCTTTCAAAGGGAAAAGTCGCTATTTGAATTCCAGATAGGATTTTAACACAACAATTAGTAGAGGTCACGTCCAGAAAAATTACTACTTTGTCAGAACGTGAACCAACATTTGATATGTCAACCAAAGTACATTTTTTTGTTTTAATAAAGCAAATGTCTCATTCAGACCAGTCATCTCAGGAACTATATAACAGAAGTATAATTACTTAGAAATTGCTTAGGTAAGCGTGATTGATGCATGGTAAATAGATGTTTCCAGCACTTATTGTTTCTTCCTGATGGATTAGGAAGAGTTGTTTAACAGTTCATTTGACCAGTCTCTCCTGGTGTTTCTTGAGTCTGGCTGTGCCAGTCAGCACCAGCAGTTCCTGGTAGTTTAAGTCTCTTTATTAAAGATTAAGATGTCAGAGGTCCTGCATTGCACAAAATCCCAATTTTATTAACTTCTCATTATCAGCTGAAATATGAAGTGCATTTCTTTTCATCTAAAGCAAGGCACTTTCTCAAGGGAAAGAACAGATAGAAAATATACATTTATGATGATTGAGAGTGGGGTTGTTCCAGCCTTGACCGATGCTGGTGAACATTTTCTCCCATGATGGGTACCACATACATTGATATTCCTCCCCCGGAAAGCGTCCAAGTACTTCATGACCGTGGACCATCACAACATATTAGTAAACTGGCAGCGGTGAACCGTGTGGCCAAACTCTTACCCTATGGCACCTACGTCAAGAGCGCTTTCGTTAAAGAGTAGCAACGTGCAATGTACCGGGCAGAAATACCGAATCTCCAAAGTCACCCAAACTAGGACGAGTAAAACATGGGCGCCGGGTACATCCAGCCAACGTTCCCCTCCTCGTACCCTGCAGCTCTAGGAAGGCGACAGAGTCATGGCGCTACACGACGCTCGTTCAAACAGATCACAGAGGCGGGCAAAGTCCACGCTGTGACCACAACTGCAGATAAGTTCCAATACCCTCTGTGTGAACTCAGGCAGCGCCCGATAAAGTTAAATTGCTGAAGGCAGCAGCGCTGTGCAGCACCCGAGCAGCGTCGCTTCTGAAAGACTCCTTTTTAATCCCCCATGGATTAGAAACGCTCACACCACATAGCTACAGGGCAATGACACACAAACGGACCCTTAAGTGGATCCTTTCCCTGTGTGATCCTCAGAGCTGTACTTTTAAGGGTTTTTGAAAGCTGACACATTTATGTATTTTGCATATTTTAAGGAAAGCCTCTGACGTACTTCTTGTTTTCGACCCCGTCTATTGCAGGAAGGAAAGAGCTGGCACCGCGTGTACTTTCCCACAGCAGGACGGCTCTTGGTGGAAATTACCCCACGGAAAGAGTTAAGAGGTAGAAAGGGTTCTTCTGGGATAAGGCAGGTCCTGCGCTGAGGGATCAGAACCGCAGACGGCTTCACGGGGCCGCTCGTCGGAGGGTTAAGCTCTATTACTTCTGGTCTCTGACACTGCTAATGGCACTCTCAAACTAATTGCATTTCTATACCTACACATACGTCAGGGCCACAAATAAGCCCTTTAATCAAACAGCTTCATCTACTTCTAATTAATTCCATTCCTACGCCTTTTGAAGGGTACAGGAACATGGCGTACGCTCCGTTGCCAGCTGACACCTTCTCCTCCGCTCAAGCCCCCCTCCCGAGCAAGCCCGGTTCCGTGGGCCACCGCCGCACATCCCCAGGGTTTCTGCTGCTTGGGACTCCACGAATTGATGCCAAAGACCAAAGGTAACAAGCGGCGGCTGTCTGGAATCAGTTACAATTACCCCAGCGAATTGCTTTTGCGTTCGCTTATAGATGTGGATCGCTTTTTGTTTTCATCAGAATCCGTCTTCGTCGCCTCGTGAGCGCACGTAGCAACGCGGAAAGAGAAAAGTCCGGCACCAGCTGAGCAAACCAAGGGGCACTGTTTGCCTATCCAGACCTACCGTAAAGTCCACAGTTTGAGGGCCGCCGATTTGGAAGGAAACGCTGATTCCTCATCTACATTTAATTCTTTGATACAACAGCTCGAGGTATCAGAAAAAAATAAAAAATCACCCCATCAGTATTTAGGAAAGAGAAATTCATAGGCCATGAGCTGCCTGTTTTGAAGGTATGTATGTACCAAAGGCGAGATAAGTGGGTGCTGAACGGTTAGGAGTGGCAATTATCAGTTACACGTATCATTACAGTCTCTCAACTTTTCAATAGCACGGAGCTCCTAATACCATGTTTGCTGGATCAGGTAAAAGGGGACTCTTAATACTGTGCAAATATGATTTACCAAAGGACTTTGCTTTCTCACCTATTCTTGGGCTTTTCAAATCAACATTATTAATTGGCGGGCTTATCGGTAAGTGCTGTCTGGCAGTTAAAAGGATGTTTCCACCCATTGCAACGATACATAGAAACTAAGCAATGTCAGCCACAAGGACAAATAACGTCCATCTTGAAATAGAAAAATATTTTGACACCTGAAATCTTCTTTATAAAAGCACAACACGTTAATTTGCCGTCCTTTAGTGCATCAGTTATTCCACAGTCCATCATCCTTGCTCTCCCTCGTTACATTAATTGAGAACTCTGGCTTACAGTTGCAAATTCTGGTTTGGGGTTTTTTCTTGCCTTTTTTCCTTCTTTTCTTTTTCTCTGGTTTTCTGTTACTCAGGTGTGTATAAATACACGTTTCAGAGCCTGGATCGACTAGTTTCCATATGAGGAAACCCAGCTACACAGGACTTTAGGAGGTAACCTTCAGCTCAACTCTCTCCTAACCTGCCAGATCTCCTCAGCACCAAATCCACTTGAAAACGGAGAAAAAGGTTTGGCTGGTCAGGAATACTGAAACCAGAGCACAAAACTTAGCAGGTCCCATTAAAGAAAAGCCAAAAAGTCTAAACTAAGAAGAAAAGCATTCACTGCCCCCACCTCCCGTTTTCCGTCCGCTCCAGCCCGCGCGTGCAGCCTGCCCGGAGAAGGACAGGAGAGGTTCAGCTCCCTGCCTCGGTCGCTCCACGGCTGGCTTTCACACCGATTAACAAGATAAACTTATAAACACCATAAAAACCCGTAAGGCTAGAAAGGATCTCGGGAAGCCATCTAGGCTGTCCCTTATTCTAATGCAGGATTGTGTATATCTAGTCCAGCCTGGCAGGTATTTGTCTAAACCTCTTAAGAGCCTTCGGTGGCAGATATTTTATCTCCTCCCTAGAGAGTCTGCTCAGGTACTAAACTATTCCAGTATTTCATTTTTCTGAACATCTAACCCAAATCTTCCCTGCTACAAGGCTGGCTTCTTCTCGTCGTCTTCTGATGGCTCTGTGATACCGATGGTCACCCTTCAGGTTAATGCAGAATATGAATTTTCACTTCAGCTGTTTATTTTACAGAACAGCATCTGCTTATCTTACAGAAATTTTCCAGTAGAAGCACGGTCAGACCCAATTTATTTATTTAAAGTATTTCTGTTTCTTTTAAAGAGGGTTTCCCTCTGCCACCATACTGGCTTTGCAGTTGTGAACCGTGAATTAAGAGGCTCAGCATTATTTTTTTTTCCTTTTTTAAAAAAGGAAATAGTTATTCATTTAGGTAGATATTTAAAGAAAAATCAAACAAATATTTGATGTGCTGTGCTAGCAGGAAAAGGGGGAGCACTGTGTAAGCACAGTAAATGCAGGTGACCTGGTTTATGTGGTGAAAACAAAGCAGGGGAAGAAGGGCTACTGCCCAAGGTAAATCGTGGCTGCGTAAATCCAAGGAGAGAGGTAAGGTTAGTCACAAATGGGAAGGCCAGTAACCAAACACGTGGCTATTGTAACTCCGTGTCTGACAGAATTTCAGCATCACAGGAAAAGAGCACAAAAAGCACGAGACTAACAGAACAAGCCGACACAGGATGATACGGTGAAGGAGATCAACAGGATTTTTTTTTTCCTACCCAAAGACAGCCCAGCACATTTTCTGACTGACACTAAATATTAATTTAAGCACGTATCTGGAAAATATATTCTCCCCCTTCAAAGCCTAAAAATGTGAAGGGTTTCCCTCTAGCATAATATTATAAGAGCAATTGTTTGCAGTCATTCAGGACTGCATCCATCGGAGGGCGGCGGAGGCGGGCGCCCAATCTGCCCGTGTTGCAGTCAGGTGGGTTTGGGTTTTCCACCCCTTTTTGGAATGAATCACTGGCATACGAGTTTGTTCTTCATAATATTTACCATTCACTTACTCTCTAGTCCTCTTCTAAAATCTGCTTGTCATGCCAACCATATCTACGTTTGTGGTTCTCCTCTGTTACGGAATCATCCCCTTAGATAGACTAAAAGCGAAAGTCCTCTCTCTTTAATGCTACCAAACCTCTGCAAGAAGGCAAACACACACTCAAAGCCTTATCCAGCTCTAAAGCATTTCTGAACTTTCAGAGAAAAAGCAAAAATCCCATCAGCTGCTTTTCTCATAATTTATGCACGTAAGCTTCTAACACTTCAAGGCTTTGACTAGCATTGCATACAGAACAGGGCAAATACAGCTAGAAAACCTATTCCTTGGGTATTTCCAGCCCAGTTAGTGTGAGGAATTAGAAGAAATTAATTTAAAAAAAAGTCATGTGCAAGGTTTTCATCAATGTTTTTCAGACCAAAGGGGTTCTGATGAATTTCAGAGATGCATCCAAACTTCTGAGCAAGCTTCCAAACCAAACAGACTGCGAACTCTGACGTTCACCAGTGACTTGCTTGCCAGCCTTCCTATCACACAGCAAAAAGGGCCATTTAAAATCATCGCAGAATAATCTGCTTTCACGGTCATGGTCATTTTACCAGCCTCCGTCTGTGTAACGCTCTTAAGTCACGAGAACACAAACAGTCATACAGCAAATGGCTAAAGCCTTGGTCTAGGTTCAGAAATAACAGAGACATATACCAGGATTAAATAATAAACCTTGTTTTTCTGACTTTGTTACTCTGAGAAAATCTTGTTATCTGGATAATAATATTAAAAATGTCTACTTCTTAATACTATGACTTCTTTTCTTGGATTTACATAACTTTAAAAAGCAAAATTCATCTGGGCGCAAAGAAGTGAAGTCCTTTGCCTAAAGTCATCCCAGCTTCAGGATGAGGATGGGGTTTTGCTGGGTGCCACAGCTGCAGCCATCAGACCCCCACCCATATGGCAATGCCTTGGGAAAACGAGTATCATCTCAAAGCCTAACATTTCCGTGCCCCAGGGCTGCCCAGTTTTTACCAGGGGTGGTACCAGACAGACTGAGGTTCCCAGGAGATGCGCTGCTGCCTGCAGTGAGCCTATTGAAAATAAGCATATGGTGAACATCAGAGCTGGAATGGAAGGTGGGATACCATTCAAATTAGAAGTTTTTACTGGCACAAGGACCAGCAAATATAAACTGCCAGGAATACATTTGCGTTGGAACTTAGAAGACGTGTTCTAGTCATCAGAAGACAGAAAGCCTGAAAGAAATTATCTTACTTAAGGGGGACACCGATGAAAGACGGTACGTCCTTACTGCATGCGACTTGGAGGGAATCGGACAAAATCACCCAACAGGAATGCTCCAGACCTCTGCTCCTAACAGGTGAAAAAGAAACAACCACCCACATTAAGCATAGGAGCAAAGAGAACAGGAATCACGCCAGAAAAAAGCCCCTTAGAACTCAAGACAGGCTGACGTAGAGCTGAGCAGAAGACGGACGGTGTTCTTCCTTGTGTTGATTTACATGGCAACCTGGGCCCCATCGTATCTGAACTCTTCCCACAAGTTTTTCAGGATTCACCTTTGTCACCCGTGACAAAAATATTAGAATGCCTTGACGTGGCAGAAGATAGCTTGATTTCAGTTCCTTACAGGACACATTAAGCCTAAATAGAAGCATGAGGAAAACTTACTCTGAAGCTCATAAACTAGTTTATAACCTATTCCACAGCTTTCTATACTTCTTTTTTATACCTCTGTATTAGAGTTTAAAGTAAGGAGGGGGGGGGGGGGGGGGGGGAAAGAAGAAAAAAAAAAGTAGTCACTTGGGTAGCCAAGTAAGGATTTGAGCACTTAATTTAGGTTCCTCTACTTCTACTACTATAATATTATTTATGTGCCTCCTGTCTGTGTGCATTAACCACTGGTCAAATAGTACATGCAGAACTGTACATTTCAAAGAAAAGTAACCGGACTTCAAACCCCTACGGCTGCCCAACTGGACAGAAGCTGTCACAAAAACCCCTCTGCAGCATTAAGAGAGAGAGAAGGTTGGTTCTTCTCAGCTCAGGAATTTAATCAGGGGATTTTCAACACAACGTCAAGCTAAAGCTGGAAATTCAGTGACAATTACTCAAGTCATAACTGAAGATGGAAGGATAAAGTTCACATTTCACGCTATTTTTTTTCCATTATCTTATCTTTAGGGTTACACGTCTGTCAGGAAGAAGTTACTGCTAATTCAATACAGGTAAAAGCAAAGGCAACAAGATAGAGAATTACAAACTGTGGAGTGTTGCTCATAATGGGAAGCTCTGCAAGGGACGGCGCACCCGTGCCTGCGGGCAGGCAGAGCCCTGAGGGACCCCACAAGGGTCCAGGGGACCCAGC
>BOSO01001354.1:403-55637 GCA_018403395.1 Gorsachius goisagi | reverse complement strand
GCGGCTGAGGGAACTGGGGTTGTTTAGCCTGGAGAAGAGGAGGCAGAGGGGAGACCTTATCGCCCTCTACAACTCCCTGAAAGGAGGCTGTAGTGAGGTGGGGGTCGGCCTCTTCTCCCTGGTAATGGATGATAGGACGAGGGGAAATGGTCTGAAATTGCACCAGGACAGGTTTAGGTTGGACATTAGGATAAATTTCTTCACCGAAAGGGTTGTCAGGCCCTGGAATGGGCTGCCCAGGGAAATGGTCGAGTCCCCATCCCTGGGGATATTTAAAAGACGGTTAGACGAGGTGCTTAGGGACGTGGTTTAGTGGTGGGATGACAGGGTTAGGTTAACAGTTGGACTTGATGATCTTAAAGGTCTTTTCCAACCTAAATGATTTTATGATTCTATGATTCTATGCATGGAAAAAAACCTCATTTTTTCTCTCTTTCTCCATCAAACCTTTTTAGGTAACATCAATGCTGGCGTGGTGACGACGATAGGAACATAGAGCCAGCGACCTGCCAATATATACCTCTGAGACAGCCAGGAGCATCAGTCGTTGCCACCTTACCCCTATAGAAGCTAAGGGTATAGACTACCTTGCACTGTACTATTTCATGCTTTTAACTTCCAAGCAAACCTTGAAGAAAGTGTTTTGCTGCACGACCTATCAATATGGTGCTAAACTGTTTGTGGACTGAGTGCTACATGTGTCCGGATTATATTGTATAGCTTCAACATTACCAAATATTTACCTAATTGCAGATTGTTATTGTGTCTGAATACCTCTCTAAATTACCCTTTCTTTCTGATTCCGGCAGACTGCCTGTCTAAGGCAACATAAAAACCCGACAAAAAAAAAAATTGTAATAATTTCACTGCAACTGTTACATGCTTGCTTTTATCGTTTTCATAACTGAGCATAGCTTCAAAGGGGAAGCCTTTGCGTAAGAGAGTATCTAATTCTGATAAATGAGCAGTTCAATTTTTCATTCTTCCTTTTTTATTAGTTTTTTTTTTTTTTTTCTCCTTTTGCTGGATTAGATTTCAAACTAGATCTCTTGTATGCATTTGTAACATATGTGGTCAACCGAACTAGCAAGGAAAAGGAAGCAAGGTTTCCGAATGCAAATGCACTGCTGGGACCAAGGCCTCAGTTAACAAATTTTTAAATTGTGGTGTAGGATGCCTCTGGCATTCTTCTGATGTTGTATGTTTTATAAAATACAAAGCAAAGCAATTTGGGGAGGGGGGACAGTGGGTGGGAAGGGGATTTTATTTTTATTATGGATTCTGTGTCAGGAAGTCTATACAAAGAACTTTTAAATAAAGTCTAATGGAGGTTTTGAGAAATTCATGTTTTTGTCTTTGTAAAAGCCATGATGGGCATCAGCAGAGTGATTTTCTAGGGTCTGAAAACCATTCCTTTGGAGGGAAATCCCAGGAGGATGGATGCAGTATGGATATTCATGGGGACATCACTGAGGTGCTGCTGGTAACCTGGAATTTTCCAGCTTGGAAAAGGTAGAAACCGAGATGTCTCAGTTGTGAAATCTCCATCCTGAAGGAATTTAAACTCAGCTGGACATGGCCTTGAGCAACCCAGCCTCAGCTGGCCCTCCTTTGAGCAGGATATTGGACCAGAGGCATCTGGAGGTCCCTTCCAACCTGCATGGCTCAATGACCTCATGGGAATTTTTGGGTGTCTCCTTCCCTATCCATAGCCATGGCATTTTTACCCCGGGGTATTCCTGTCCTTATCTGAGCTCATCCAAGGAAGCTAAAATTCACAGAAACAATGCACAGTTCCCTCCATCTCCAAAAATCCCTCCTAAAAGTACAAAGCAGATGAACTTGACCCCCCCAGGGCACGGGGCAGCTCTGGGATGTGAGGTTGAGGTCCTAAATTTCCCCAGGTCTTGGCTGTGGTCTGCAGGCAGGGGTTGATATCACTTCCCATGGCCCAGTGGAGGTGCTGAGAAGGAAGACGCAAGCCTTGCAGGCACATGCCATGGAAGGGGCAGCTGAATGCCAAAACCAGAGCAGGCCCACAGGGGAGAGGGCATTTATTTACTGACTTCTGGAGAACAGGGTTGCATTGGTTAAATCTTGGAAAGGAGACCAAGCTTACAATTTAGGACTTATCCAATGTTGTCCTCCATGGGTCGGGGGCAGGGGGGGCTGTCACAAGGAAAACATGGCCTAGTGCTCACCTGCCCCACACTTTGGGCTGCTGCTTTCTGAAGCACTTCAGGTGGGTCTTTAGGAGACACCTACTTCATGAGACACTCCACATGTGTTTTACATGATGCCTTTGACTGCAGCCCTCCCACCAGGATTTGCCTTCCACGACACCATTTACAAGGCTAAATGAAGCTGGCCAGACACCTCAGGTTCCCTGTTCAATGCTGCATGTGATCCACAGGGATCCAAGGGGCTCACCTTGACTTGTCCCTGTGGCAAGGGGAGCATGTTGGGCTCCTCTGGGTTTTGTCCCTGAAGGGATTTACAGTTTTAGATGTCCTAGCTTTCATGCCATTCCTGGCATGCAGTGCATCCCAGTTGCCAAAATTTCCTGTCAGTACTAAGCGACTTGCGCAGGGCTCGGGGACGGCAGGGACACTGCTTGAGCAGGCCCGAGCCGAGCCCTGGCAGTGCGCTTCGGAAGCTGTGCTGTTCATTTGGCACCCTCTCTGTGCACATCACAAGGGCTTCGTTAAAAAAGAGGGGAATGGGTGACTTTTTAAATTTATTATTATAATTGGCTTTTGCAATGGCTGCACCCAGCTGTGGTTGCTCCAGCAGACAGAGCAGCCTGCCTGCATTTTACCATGCATGCCGAAGTCCCCTTTTATTTTGCTCTCACAGGGTACAGAAGTTGCAGCTAGGTTAAAACAACCCAAGAATCATCCTTCCCTCCCATCTGCAGCACGGGAGAGGTTTTCCCAGTGCCGATGCTGCCTCCATTTCTTGGGAAAGCTGTGCAGCACTCTGGGATGTGAAGGCGCAGCCTGGGCTTTCATGGAGTGTCACGCCAGCAGAAGCGGGCGGCCTGGGAAGGGGGCCCCCATCCCCTCCCACCCCTGGGGCCGTGGGGCATTGCAGTCGCCTCTCTCGAGCCTTTTAAGGAAGCACGTTACGCCCCGGGCCCATGGCCAGCGGCCGCGCAGGGTTACACATGGAAGTCATCTGCAGCTGGGAGCGCATCTGCCAGCGTGGCTGCGGGACCAGACCAGGAGTAAAAATAGCTCAGCCCAGCCCAGCAGAGCCCCGAGTAGTGTGCTCCGCTCCCAGCTGCCGATGGTTAGCCCCGACATCTGTGCCCTGCTGCTTTTGGGGTGCCTTTCACCATTTATTAACACCCCCGTGCTGCAAATCCAGCTGGTATCCCCAAGGTCACCAAGGCCCCCGTGTTAGGGGAGAGGGCTGCTAAGGTGTTTTTTCTGCAGACATATTAGCTCTGGCTAAACACTTCCTATCCCCTTGTGAAACCATTTCTTTGCAGCATCCTAAAGGGATTACAGACACTGTGTTGATGAACTCAGGACAGATGTGATAGGTGTGTGTGCTGTAATCCAGAGGACACAGTCCTTTAAGCAGGACTTTTTACATGGGCATCCCATCTAAATCTCCTGCATCAGAAATCCCCATGATTTTGCTTTGAAAGGTACAGTGTCAGTCTTTCACCCCTGCCTGAGAGTGACAAGGCAAAGAAAGAAAAGCTGGGCTCCAGCCCAGCATTTTCCCATCAGCTGAGGGCACATTGTGAAAGGAAAGAGCTTCACTGGAAGTAAAGTCCCATGGTGAAGACCTGTTCTGTTGTCTAACGCTGTTTAGAAAGTCTCTCTATCTTTTGGCATGAGTGCTGAGTGAGCCGCTGGAGGACATGTCCCATGGTTGGGCTGATGCTCTCAAACCCTCAGGCTGTGGCCAGAACAGGACTTGAATGCCTGAAAGGCTACTTTCTTGAGGCACATCAGCCTAATAAAAGATACTACCACTCCCTAGAAGCTGCATCTCTCATTGCCAGACCACAACAGCTACATCACTTCTGCTAATTACCAAGACATCTTGTAAAAAAATTTCAGCATCAGTGGAGAAGGTAACCTGGCATCCTCCTGCTACTCTGACCTGCTCGCATCTCCTTTTGGATAGGCCTGACCACATGTTTTAGCATAACCCACCTGTGGGGCCCATGCCCTGAGGCACCCCAAAGCGATGCTAGGACCATTGATATAGCTAATATGGTTGCCTACATCTAGACGTGTTGTGTCATTTCAGAAACCCTCGGGCACCAGTTGCACAATGTATGTGGGATCTTCATAACATTTACCATGTTTTCCAACCCATGCAGGTATAGTTAACCAACACTGAGTGTCTTCACTTGCAGCAGGGGCCTAGATTTTTAGACAACCAGGATCCACTCCTAAAAGGAGATGTGGATGCAGGAGGGGATGTAGGACTTTGTGGCTTCCTCTGGACAATCTTAGTGTGAAACATTTTGTGAGGAGGGTCACTGCTACAATAAAGGCTGGTGGCTCTGCTGTCTGGGACAGAATTAGCATTAGGACTTGAAGACAAAGAGTTAAATCCAAGACTTGCTTGGACTGTATGCAGGTCTCTGAGGCAGGGTCAATCTGACCTATGTCAGCCTCATAAAGTTTTGTCTAACCTGTTCCCAGAAAGCTCCAGAGATTAAGGGCAATCCTATAACTGCCCTAAGGGGTGAGAGCAGACAGTCCCTGGGACAAACTGTTACATGGCTTTTGCAATAGCCAGTCTCATAGCTCACTTGCTGTAACTGCAGCCTGGAGGGCTTTGGATGAACATGCTGACCTTGGATGCAAGTGAGCTACGAGTCCGCTGGTGAAAACCACCACGTTCAACACCACAGCAGAGACAGAACCTTTCATGATACTGACGGTATCATAAAAATGAAGAGTAGGCCTTGTAGTTGAGTTAAGCACTGCAGCCAGACCCTTACATTTAGGAAAGCACTGGCATTTGAGTGCTTTGTTAGATTCTCTTAATGCTGTAGCTTTGCATTTAATCACAGCCTTCATGGGAAACCTTTACAAGGAGAGGCAAAGTGGCTCTGGCACATTTTATTGGCCTGTATTAAGTTTATTACATCAGTAAAAGAAGCCAGTCTAGAAGTATATAGATGTACAGATATACACCCATGTACCTGCCTAGCTCCTTTCAGTTAAAGTGGGTTTTCCAGCAATGCCACACCAATGCAATGCCCTACACTGTGAGTGTTGACATTGCAAGGTCAAGAGTTTAAGGAAAAGGATGTCTTCCATGCCAGGCGTTCCTGGAAATTAGGACTGTATCCAAGTGCTTCGGCATGGATGCAGATAAACTTGAAGCAGCTGAGCCTGAAGAAAGGATGTTCAGCTAATTAAGACCTAAGTGTGGGCATTTTCTCAGCCATGGGTTTTCCATGTGGCCATCACCCTACCCTTAGTCCCTCCTTGCTTCACCCTCCTGCTCGACATCTCCCAGCCCTAAAATCATTAAACCTCTGAGTCACAAGGAGACGATAAGCTGAGATAAGGGGATTTGGAAGATGCTAGATAATTTGCTTTCTGCCAATGTGTTACAGCCCCTGTGTGCCCGTAAGCGCTTTGGGGCAGGGTGCTCACTCCCAGGGAGCAGCATCTCGCAGGAGCTCGCCGCAAGCGAGCACCATTCCCGCAAGCTGAGCTGACCGCTGCTAGCATGCCAGCATCCTGGGTGGCTTTAAATCCCGAGATAATTTTAAACCCATGATAATTTCTCAGCCCTTGCCACCCACCCAGAACCCCATCCCAGCAGCCGGGGACGGCTCACAAAATGGCAGCAGGCAGCTTGCTGGAAGCGCAGCCTTTCCAAAAGCAAAACCCATGGTTAAATTGGACGTGGCGGGGTAAACAGCCCCAGCAAATAGCTAGGACTGCGCTCCAGCTGCGGGATGATTTATGAGACAGCAGGAGCAGGGCTTTTCTCCTGTTAAACAGAGCAGATCCGAACCAGATGTCTAACCTTTATCTCGATTGCGGCGGAGACGGAGGAGCAGACAGGGGAGAGAGAAAGATGCTCAAGTTTCCATTAGTTGCCACTCCGCTGTCTTCCAAAGTCAGCTCATAAAGAAAAATGAACACCATCAGCCAGGAAACTTTGCTTTGGTGAACTATATGTTTTGTTTCGACCTTTGCTGCTATAGCAACCACGCTGGAATAAAAGAGCAGCCGGCTGCAATGATCTTGCCATATTACTCCATTAAAATCTGATATTATAAAGATATAACCTGGGCAGGTGATTGAAGATTTGCACATAGGCACGGCTTTTGCTGCGGTCTCTGGGAAAGTGGGGCTGGGGAAGGGTAAATACAGGGCAATGAGGACAGGAGGCCGAGGCACCCATCTATGGGGATTTTTCCCACCCAGGCAGAAAGGGAGGCAAGTAGGAGAGAGACATGGGAGAGAGACAGGCTCTGCCTTGTGTTCCCAGGGAAGGGGTGACTTTTGGCCACCTATGATGAAAAGCTTTGGGGAAGGCTGGGCCAAGGAGGGAACATATCACACAGCCCTGTACAAGCAATGGGGATTTCCAAACCGAGAGCCTGAAGCATGCTCTCTCCTAGCTCAGTGCCTAGGCAGGCACAGAAATACCCTGGGAATAACATCCAGCTCTAGAACCCATCCAAAACCAGCTTCCAAACCAGGGGCGAAAGCACCCCAGTGTGCTGCTGGGAATCTCATCCGAGATATGAGTATCTCAATTTTAGGATATCCTCGTGGGCAAAGGCCAGTTAAGCTGTCATTCTTGAAAAAAAAAGGTGGATATTATTTAAGCATGTATACAATTAATATAAAGAGCTTACAAATGGGATGTGCAAGATTGTGAGTGCGGTCAATAAACTGAAGTGGAACTGACAGGCCTGAAAAAAAGTTGCTAGGGATGAAAGCAGTAGTTTGTTATTTCTAAAATATTTGTCTCATTTTCCAACAGTGATTAATTCTGCAGATGGGGAGGTTGTGTTGAAGGTTAGTGAAAAAAACCGAGCATTGCATTAGATTGACTGGAATATTGCAGAGGGCATGACACAGCCGGCTTTGGAAATAACCGGACTGCTGCGGCCGCTCTTCTGCGGCGTACGTGTTTCAGGCTCCCCTGCCCGGCTCGCCGCTGCTTCCCTGCTCCAGCCCTTAGAGCATCCTTGTAGTTACTGATGGTTTAACTGCAGTGCACGTAAATCTCAGATGACAGCATTGCCTCTTAAAAGTCTAGCAACTAAAAGTTTAAGCAAGTGCTATTTGGAAAGGAAAGTTAAATACGTTCACTCACTGCTCACACTTTTTTCCCCAGAAATCTGGCAATTTTTGTGGCAAGAACAGTTTTCTAAGTAAAAGATGATCAATGGTTTAAAAGAGGTGTTCACAGCAGGAGGATCAAATACAGTGAGCCTCACATTTCCTATTAACCCACAGCTCTGCTGCTCTTGTGGCATCACATTTTGCCCCAGATCATTCTTTTAAGGCTGCTAGGAAGGAGAAACGATTTTGGAAAAGACAGCGAGCTTGACATTTCCCTCCTGCCCATGGTGCTGGGGTCCCCGCATAGCTCACCAGGTCAAACATCCAGCGCCCTGGACTCCTGGGCTGGTGGTGCCCGGAGTTACGCAAGGGCGGATTTTGGATGGACCGACTGACAGTTTGACACACAGCAAACGGTTGCCAGATCCTGAAGCCATTTCCAAAATAATTACTCAAAATCCCCACCAACCCCAGTTGCATTGTAAAACTCCTTCATTTCCTCCACGCTTTCTCATCCTCCATCCCTCTTCCTTGGGATACAGACCGTGGGCAAAAGCACCACAGCTCTGCGTCGCCCTCAGTGCCACCCCAGCAATGGATGTACATGGTCCCAGACTGGCTCATGACTGAGCTTAGGTGTTTTCTTTAATGCTGTTTCTCCCCCAGGATGGAAGCAGTCATGGGACAAAGGCAGAGGAGCACCTCCAGGAACAGCCTGGATGCTGCACTCCTCATTCACAACTAAAAGCCTGCCGATGCACAGCGGGTTGTAGGTGTCAACGATCTGGGACTAAAAGCAGCAAGCTGTCCAACAGGGAACCTAAAAATGCAAACGTTACCCTGAAAAACTTCAGTGGACAAGCCCACAAGGTTTTTGAGGATGGTTACAACTCATTACACAGTGGTAGAATGCAGACTAAGTGCAGCGTGGGAACCTTGGAGCTCGTAGTAGCTGCTTTAGGTGACATCTGCATATTGCCCGTAATCTTAGGAAACATGTGCTAAT
Organism: Gorsachius goisagi; assembly: GCA_018403395.1. Classification (NCBI taxonomy): domain Eukaryota; kingdom Metazoa; phylum Chordata; class Aves; order Pelecaniformes; family Ardeidae; genus Gorsachius; species Gorsachius goisagi. Next base: position 47,342 of record BOSO01001354.1, on the reverse strand, counting down.
TCTCCTGGTAAGGAAATTATAATTCTTCTCCCAAGGGAGGCTATTTCTTGAAATAGGCCAAATCAGAGCAACCTCACAACGCAGCCTGAAGATCCCCTTTTCACCCGTTTCCCAGAAGGACAGGGCGGATTAGCCGGGTTTAGCAGACGAATGCAAAAGCCTTGTTAGTGCTAGAAAAATATTTGCTGTTTGGAAGACATAAGCTCTGAAGTGTTTGGTATCGAAGCCAGCTTAATCCTGAAAGTGGGAGGAGAGTGAGGAAGCCAGGCATTGTGCCTGTGTGGACTCAGAGATGGGGTTAACCCCAGATTAAAGAACTTGATTTGAGGGTTACCTCCCACTTTTAGTACTTTTCCCCCAATGTGGCCAAAGCTGTATCTGCCCCACTTCACTGCCTCCAACACAGGCCATCCCCAGCTGCCTTGGGAAGGGGTGTGAGGATAGGGAAATGGGTGGGGACCCTTTCCACATTGGGCTTGCTGTACCCCGCGGCTTTGGGAACCAGCCACCATCACCTACACATCTCCATTTAACACCCCAGAGGAGGGGTTTCCCCCAGTTCTATGCCATTCAATAGCTTTTTTTATGCATCTAAGGCATCCCTGGTCCATTTGACCCCCTCCATCCAAAGCCCCCACTTTGACACCTCAGTTTTGGCTGCAGGCATTTGAGCATCACTCAATTAGGAAGCGGCACAGTGATAATGGCACCTTGTTTCCACCCCTCTTCTTCTGCCGCTGCAACAGGCAGCTGCTGGAATGCTGCCTCCCTTTTTTCTTTCTTTTTTTAATTTTATTTTTTGAGGAATAAAAAGGCATTTTTGTTTGTAGTCTGGAGCCAAACTCATTGCAAAAGAGCAGGCTGTTCCCTGGACAGCCCTGTGCATTGTCCCTACAGCTGTGTTCCATCGTGGGGCCATCTAATGCTGGTGGTCACGTAAAGATGGGGAGGATAACGTCCCCTTTCCAAATTTTTTTTGACAGTGGTAAGCTCAGCCTTATTCCAAGAGAGCTCGAGGATTTACCAAACCAGTGCCGTGCTGATGTCTGGGTGCCCGTGTCCCTGGCTCTCCTCCCTCACTACCCTGGGGTGCTGCATGCCTTGCGGCTGCGCATCCCACTGAGCTCCTTCAGGCATGTGAAAGGCCACACGTGATGAGTTTCCCAGCCTCAGCAACAGCATGGAAGGAGCTGGCACAAGGGGTGGATATCACATACTGCCAAAATCCACTTCCTCCAATGAGCTTTCATCATGCCTTTGCTCCCTTGGCATTTTTCAGCCACACATGAGATCACCTGGACGTTTAGAAGCTGGGGACAGCATCTCCTGCATGGCAGGGAGCAGCATGCACAGCCAGGGCTGGTTCAAGCCAAGCACGCCATGCATGGCAAGAAGAGGTCCAGCCTCATTTGCAAGCCCTCATCCTGTCAGAGGTACAAAAGCAGTTAGGAAAATTCGGTGCAGTGGCAAATGCTTGAGTCTACCTGCCGTTCCAGTTTAACATGGGTTGACCAAGCCTTTTGCAGGTGCAGAGTAGAGACGATGAGTAGAAAGGCTTCGTTTCTGTAGAAAAGCCATCTCCTAAACTGCTGTCTCCTCCTCCACAGCCCCAGCTCCCTACGTGTCCATCTGCATCAGAAATCTCAGGAATTTCCACTGCACCACTCTCAGGAAATCTCTGCATTTTTCACAGACGTGTCTACAAAGGGACACCGATTGCACAAGACGGTCTGAGCGCTGGGGAAGGGAGAGTCCAGGAAAAGAAAAAAAGACAAAAATCCCGAGCAACAACTCCACTTGGAAAAAGCAGTCAGGATTTTGAAGCACATCCAGACCACTTCTCTGGAAATCAAGCTGAAAAATCTTGTGACATCAGGCTCTCTCAGGAGGTTGCTGCTATTTCCCAGCTGTAAAGCCCTGGAAACATCACTAGCAGCCCATGGCAGACTTTGGAAGAGCTGGAAAGACGATGCTGTGGTGCTCAAGCAGCATCTTGCAGCAAGCTTCCCACTGAACACCACCCTAAGACTCTTGCAGTGCAGTGTTGGACAGCACGAAACACAAATAATTCTCCATCAGTCATTAATTTGCTTTGAAGGTCCAACACCTGGAAGCTGAACATGCGCAGGGGTGGACAGAAAGAGAGGGCATCTTCCAGGCATCCTTCTGCTCATTTCTTTGCTTCAAAGAGCTCCCAACACTTGAGGACAACAGGGGATTACATTTCTTAGAGTATTTTGAAATAAAACCAGAGCAGAGTGTTGCACAGAGACAAATTTAGCAGGCAGGTCATGCAGATGTGGAGCAAGAGATGTAGGAGCTTTTTTCAGTTTAACATTAAAATATACAAGAGAGGTTTGTCCAGCCTGCTGAGCAGCTGGAGGATGAGGGATACACCACAGACTTTACTGGTAGGATGGAAATGAAACATAATCAGCCAAGAAAGCAACAAGCCTGGGCCTCAAAGGGCCTCCAGCTCTTATGGCGCACATCGTATTCCCCTGCAAGCCATTATGCTGCTGCCCAGTCCCTGTGCTCCTGTGAGATGCTCTGCACCTCCTACAAACCACTGGGACCCCTCACTGCCCACTGCCATCCCTGGGAGTCATGGTGGCTTGGCCATCTCAGACCTTGGTGGCCAGGAGGTCATCCTTAAACATAGGGAGCTGCCCAACTTCTCCCTGGTTTGATTTTTTTGAGGTTTTTTTTTTAAATTTTTGGTGAGGAGAGAGCCTGTGAAAAGGGATGCTTGTTTGCAAAGTTAAAAGGCAGCTTACAGAGGAGAGAGCAGGCTTACAAACATCCAGGGCAGTGCCGGCACACTGGAGCTGTTCACTTCCCCAGGGTCCCCCCACTCACCCCACTGTCAGCCCACCCTTCTCTCTCTCTCTGGCAGCTACCATCACTTCCCTGTGCTGACCATTTCATGCCATCCTGTAGCTGTCAGCCTGGCAGGAACTGGGGCGGGTTGTGTGTGTCTGTGTTACTTCTTGCTCAACAGCCTCCTACAGGCTTCACCTCCTTGCAATGGGGTAGGCTTGAGCCAGACCCCAGGGCCCATCTCCCCTGCCTTGGGGCAGCCAGTCCCGCTCCCCTCTGCAGGCTGCAGAGATGCTTTCTGCTCATGCTCCTGCATCCAGCAGCCACGACCTGCATCCAGCAGCCAGGACCAACCCCAAGCTCAGACCCCGTCTGACTTTTGCAATCCCTTCCCAGTCCCAACAGAGTGCTTGGCTGCCTGCATCTGCCCCTCGCCTGCCAGGCTCTGATGGCACACGGTAGCCCCGCACTCGCTGGGCTGGGGCCAGACCCCGACTGTGGCCAGCACTGGGCTGAGCTGCAGCCGAGCATCATCTTGCTGCCTCCCACGCAGATCCGGGATCCAGCAGTGAGCTGCATTAGCTCATTGCTGGGGTGCCGCCAGCCTGACTGAGGAGGGGAAGGGAAAGAGAGAAAGGGCAGCACAAGAAAAAGGGCTAAAAAGAAAAAAGAAAGAAAAAGAAAAAAAAAAAAGGAAAAAGTAAAATGGAAAAAGAAAAATATACACATATATAAAAATTAAGTAAAAGAAAAAAGAAAAAAAAAAGAAAAAAGAAAAAAAAAGAAAAAAGGAAAAAGAAAAAAGAAAAAAGAAAAAAAGAAAAAAGGAAAAAGGGAAAAGAAAAAAGAAAAAGCTTGAGGCCAAGTCCACATGGGTCTACAGCGACTCACAGAGGTGACAAGGGGTGGGATGGGGACCAGGGCAGGCCACCAAGCCAAGGGAGCCCCTTCTTTGCTGAAAACAGCCTCCTTGTCAAGCCCAGAATTGGGGGAAGAATTCATATTAGCTTCAAAGACTTTTAAGCCCATATGATGTGCTTTGAGCCCTATGTGTATTTAATACATGCACCAGCAGATAACTCTGTCTCCCTGCTCAGGAGAGGGGCAAAGGGGCTCACCGTGAGGCTCGTGGCAGGGGAACAACAGCAGCACACACCCAGCCAGCGAGGGGTGCAAGTAAATAACCCGCTGCTTGGAAAAGCAAGCATTTCTAAAGACCCTGCTTGGCCGGTCTCCTCTCTGAGCTGATTAAGACAGGAGGATGATTTGTGGCCATGAATCCCTGCTTGAGATTTGGAAGAGGTCCTTTGTTGACGATACTGCTGCTGTCTCTTGCTCTAAGGGCCAGGCTGGTAGAAAAAAAAGAAGATTTGGTCAACAACAGCAACAGCTTTAATATTTGTACAATTACCATCATCTCCTCTGGCTCCTGCATGACCGGCACCACCACGTGGAGACAGGGTCCTGTGGGAGAGTCTACGGAGCAGCTTGTCCCCTACCTTTCCACATCACAGCCAGTCCATCCAGTGAATAATACCAATACGTTTTTCCAGAAAACCATACAAATTCTGCAGAAACGTGCTTCAGCGAGTGAACTCTATTACACCCTCCCCCCGCCCCCCCCCCCCATATTCCTCATTGCTCTATTTATGCACAACAGCTATTCCTGTCATCATCTTGTAGGGTGGCCATGTTTTGTGCCCCCATTCATGACCTGCTTGCCCAGGTCAGCTACAACATGGGCCTGATGGAAGAAACATCATTTATTTTGGTATGTCACCCATCACCTGTACCTTGGGTACTCCAGTCCTCCTCATCGTGTGATAAACCATTGATAAACCTCTTAACCATCCTCTGGGAAGTGTAAACAAATCTATAAGGTGGGATTTTATTTGTACTGTCCCTGTAGGAGCTGGCTTGGAGGACACCCTCCTCAGTGCCCGGCAGAGCATGGCGGTGGAGGCGGGTTGTATGCTGAGGCCCAACAACCTGTGCAAACAAAATCGACAAAGCCAACACGGGGTGAGTAAGAAAATCCAGCCCTTGCGTAGCTATGGCCATCCCACCTGCACTGCGATTTTCTGGAAGTGATTTTATTAGCGAGGCAAGGCAGATAAGGAGCCTTTCCTCCTGACGGCGAACCCAGCCCCGCTAACCCCTTGAAAATGTACAAAAAGCAAGCGAGGTTCAAGAGTGTTTTAAGCTGTTTCTCATTAGCGTGGGAACCAGAGGCGTGCCGTGGGGAGCTCAGGGTGGAGCAGGGGGGGGGCTGCTTCTCTGTGCATTGCCTGCAGGGATGCTACCCTGCCCCAAAATGGGGTGACCCATGCACCCAGCCCCACCAGGATGGGGCTTTCCATCCTTCTGCAGTAGCGACCCTTCTCATTGAGGCTTTCTCCCCACTGCCAGGGTCCAACCTCGCAGCTCATCACCCAGGGCCAGAGGTGAAAAATCAGATTGACAGGTAGCTTGTTATCGCTGCCTGAAGCCCCTCCAATGTGCCAGCGCCGGGGCCGGGAAGAGCCAAACCCTGTATGCACCAAAGGGTCGGGGCAGGACACCCATGAGAAGAGATGGGAGGGTGGGGACATGGAGAAGGGAGTGGAGCGGAGATGTTCTGGAAGAGCAAAAAGGAGGAATGAGAAGCATGATGTGAGAACATTGGCCAGCTCTCGCGGAAGGGGGATGCACTGCTGAGCGTGTCAGTCTGTTCGCAATCAGCCCAGAGGTGGCAGCAGCCTGGCCGCCGGGGACATGCACAGCAAGGTGGAAATCTGCTGGAAAAGGGCTGCAGGGAAAGTCTTGTGCTGATGCAGGGGAGTTTTAAGTTAGGTGTGAGCAGAGGCAGCAGGTTTGCTGCCGTGCACATGGTGCTACATTACACTGTCGGGCTCCACGGATGTGGTGCTTCCCTCCTCGGGACCACACATAGCATGTATAGATATATAAGAGAAATGCAGGAGTCATCTGTCTGCTGAGCCGTGTTCATAGAGCAGGACCAGCCTTTTACCAGCTTGCTGGAAATAAGGAGTGAGCCAAACCACAGGTTTGGGAGATGCCGAGGGCTTCACTAAGCATCTCCTAAACCCTTTGTAGCCCAGAGCAGGGCAAAGTCTGAGCCTGAGCACATCACTCAGGCTCCGGCCGCAGTGAAGGGTGTGTGAGTCAGTCACAGTTTTATGCATCAGGCTTCAAGGTCCACCAGAATGAAACCAGCCTGTGAGCCTAAAATAATTTGTTTCTCTATTCAACAGTGAGCAGTGGAAGAAAAACAACCTCTTGCACAGCCCACGGGGGGCTGCAGCGGACGGGGAATCACCTTTCCTCGGTGAAGAGCCCTTCCCCTGATGAACCAGCCGCTGTGCAATGCAATTAGCCGTAATTAGCTGGCCACATGCCAGTGTCAGGATGTTTGTACTGCAAGTCACCATGCCAGCTGCACCGCCACGCCAGTGGGGCTGGCTGCCCTTTCTCAGCTCCCCTCTGCTGCTGGTTTACTTTTGTGCTCAGATGTCCTGGGGTTGGGAGAGCTTTGAAAAATAATTGTTTTACTGTTTGGGATTATAAATTGGCGTTGAAAAGCTGGAAAGCAAAACTCATCCAACTCTTGCTGACACTATCCTAGACCCAGGGTAAATTATATCTTTTTTTGTCTAGTTTTAACAACCTTACTAGGAATCAGAAGGCAGAAACCATTCAACAGTTCAAGTTCCAGTGAGTGCAGCAGCTTCAGGGACCAAGATCTTCCCATCCCTAGACACGTGCCCTGCTCTGGGGCCAGAAATCCTGCAGGTTTCAGCCCCCATGCAGCCCTATATGTGCAGAGAGTGAGTAGTAAGCAGGCCACCTGCTGATACTAGAGATTGTACAGCATCGTCTATACATTAACCCCTCCTCTGCTGAGGTCACCACGCTTGTCTCCAAGGCAGAGCCATCCACCATGTCCAGCCAGCACTTGCCTTAGAGAAACACTGCTGGTGATGGTGGTCCTCACCTTCTTGTTGGTGGCTGCTTTGATTTTGGACCCATCTGCAAGACAAGGGGAGGAAGAGCTGTAAAATGGGGATGGGGGTTGGGCGGGGAGCCACCATACCGCAAGCACCTCTTGCCAACACACCCGGTTGGTGGTAGAGCATTTTCAGGGGCTTTTATTTGTATCTGGTGGCTTAGTACTTTTTTTGATATAGAAAGGCTGTGTTAGTGACTCTCTGGAGAGGCTGAAGGGCTCACAAGGCAGTGCTGAAACCCCATCAGCATCTCCCCACAGAAATGGAAAGCAAAGCCTTGGTGGGGTGGGAGCAAGAGGAAGAACTTTCTGTTTAAAATGGAAAATATTTTATGATCCCTTCTTGTAAGGCCACTTTCTCTTGGAGGCTTACTATGCAAACCCTTACTGCGGCCTTACAGCTTTTACAGATTGACTTTTCAGAGGGAAAGGGCAGCAGCAAAGCCCTGGCCCGTTTTGACCCCAATCATGGTCTTGGTCCTTGGCAGCTGGGGACGCTTTTGGGTGTGGAAATGCTGGGAAAGGGATGAGTGCTCAGGAGGGAGGAAAGCTCCTCGTAGCCCAGCTGCAGCTGATGCAGCCCCAGAGGGATTTGGACCCCTGTAAATCATGAGCGGCAAGACCCTCCTTGGCCAGCACCCCAATGACATCCAGGAGATGCACCTTTTCCAGGGCAGCCCCAACCTGTTTCTTTTTGCAAAGTGAAAAATATATTAGGTTGGACTTTGAGCAATTCAGATGGCTACCACTTATTTTATCCAGTAGCCTCGCTTTCCTGGCCACAAGCTGCTTTTGGAAGCTATTTGCAAAAATTACGTATGGTCTTTTTTTTTTTAATTCGCAGTGCACTCATACCATCCCAGTCGTTAACCAAGCTGCTAAATGAGCTTTGATACAGTCACATGCTGGATGCCCACTGCAGCCCTACCAACGTGGCTAATCCTCAGGAAACAGTAAAAATAAGCCAGTAACACATCCAGCACCCTCAGCTCTTGGATGTGCCATTTTCCAGAAACTCAGGGGTTGCTAATGGCTGATCCAAGGCAGAATTTCTAGTAATTTCCTCCAATTAGTATCTTTTTCCTTTACTTCATTTACACTATTTTCTGCAGAAAGCTTTGCTGCAGCGTGCGGTTTCTCATGTTTTACAGGGATGGCCAAACACCTTGCAACAGGGACCGACTGCCCAAGCTGGGCTTAAAGAAACTCAGCACTTTCTAGTAATACCTTAATCTAGTAATACCTTAATAGGGGAAAAACTTTGAACTTTACTTTTACTTTACCCCCTCTGTTTTCCTGGGGACTTTGTCGTATGGAGAGACATGGCAGAGACCTTTGCTCATCCAAAATCCCTCTTCCACTTCCCAGTAGTGCAGGGTTGACTGCTGGGCTGAAAACGTGTCCTCAAAAGCTTCATTATTTGGCTGGTTTCCCTGTCATTTTTCAGAAGAAATGTCCAGGCGATCTTTCGCAGCAAATAAAAGCCAGTCATGAGAGCCCAACTTTCCTGGCAGCCACTCGGGGTGTGAAGCTGGCAGGCAACCAGCTGGGCTGCGCTGGAAAAAAAATGTCCCTGTCCCATTTCTGAACTGATTCAGAGCTGAAAACCTTAATCCCCCCTCCCTTAACCCTCTGGACAGGAGAAAACAAGTTTTTCTATGAAACTGCTTAAAAGCAAAAAAATAGTGAAAGCCTAACTACCCCACTTACTTCTCACGGGGGCAGGAAAAAGCCCAAGCCCCAAGGAGAGGGGTGCGATGCTGCACTGGCTGGCAGCGAGGTTTCCGAGCTCCTTCCCCACCACAGACCCAGGTAAGAAGCAAGTAAACCCCAGCACCCAGGGACGTATCACCAAGGTCAGGCTGATGGGTGAAGGAGCCAAAGACATTCCTGCTTGCTTGCTTGCTTAATTTTTAAAAAAGTTCAGGCTTGCACAAAAATCCTCTTTTTTGAGGATTTATCCCCTTGGTGGGGTTGGCAAACACAACCAGCCACCACGCTGAGAGCCTTTTTGCAAGGGCGCACGAGGAGAGATGGGCTTGTTCATCCCTACAGCAGGAAAACCCAACCCCAGGCTGACTCTGATATCTCCCAGGGAGGGAGAAAAAGCAGAGAGCTGGCACGTGGGCGAAAGGCAATAAAATGAATGTAGTTGGGAAGTGGAGAGATCCACAGCCCTGGGAGCAGCCGGGTTTCCTACAGCTCGCACCAGTGGGGCAGAGATGCAGCTTCTTTGGGAAAAAAGCATCTGCAATGACATGCTGTGCTGGGGGACTGTGGGAGGACTTCAGAAGGCATGGCTTGGAAGCTGTCACTGTAGGTCTAAATATCACCCTAAATATACACCTCCCTTCCCACCAACACAAAAGAGCCTGTTTCATACTGCTGCAAAACTGGGTTTGCACCCTCTGGATAGACTTAAGCTTGCTGAGCCCAGCTTTAATGTTATCAGGTGTGCAACAGAGCACAACAGTCCTGCGAAGTTCTTCAAAATCCGTTAAAATCAGAGGAGGAGCTATGTGGGTGCTGCTCATTTCCACATTTGCTGGGTGCCTACTAAGCCAGGGCTGACAAGTGTCACTGAAACACATCAGGCTTTGACTCAAAATCCCATGCAGACCCAAAGTCTCTCTCCTGGCTCCTCTTTTTATCGTCCCACTTTCCTATACCTCCAGCAGCTGCCCCTTCATCTTCACTTACACTATCATCAAACAGCAGCAACGATAAAAAGAAATTTATTTCCATGGGCCAGAGCCTGATGTTATTTTGGCAAAGGGAAAAACTGCTAGGATAAAAAATAAAGCCCCCCGAGAAGTGGTGGGGGTTGCTGAGGAGGTCAACAGGGGCTGGCTGTGTGTGCTGCCAGAGCAGGGGTGGGCACGGGCGCAATGCAGGGGCTCTCCACGCCGCCGGGGGGGACAGAACATTGATGTGGCATGGAGCACCCACTTGCCATCACAGAGAAGGCCTTGAACAAAGCACAAAGGAATCTTCTTTGCACTCAGGAACTGCTCTGTTATGGGATAGAAATACCACAGGGGATAAGTGGTCCATTAAAAACCCCTATAATTAAATAAAAGTTAGCTTGCTAGATGCTTTGGAGAGTTCACTCCTTGTATGCGCACCCTGCACCCAGCCCACACACATTGCCCCGGCAATGCCAGAGCTTGCTCAGTGGTCCACATCCCTTTGCCGGGATTTGGGACCCCCAAACCTGGGGTACATTCCTCTCGGGCACACGAGCAATGAGGAAATGTGTGCTGGTCGGCCAGGTAGATCACTGAGAAGCCAGCCCACTCTTTGCTGTATGTTTTTCTTGCTGAAGGAAGTAGCTGATCCCCATCCCTGTACAAACCTGGCGACGAGCCAGGGAAAGAAGTTTGCAAAGGAAAAGATTCAATTATTTAATTCAGTTCTTTAATATTCTGAAAATGAACACCGGCTGCCAAATCAAACAGAATTAAAACACTGGCAGAAACGGGAGGGAAAAAGTTAGGTGAACTTTTTGATTTATGTGCTGGCTGAAAGCCTCTCCCTAGAGATACCTTTCATTTAAGGCTTTTAACGGTTTGTCTCACCAAGTGAAGACAATAACGATAGGGCTCACAGGTTGGGATTTTTGTGTTTCCCTTCGCCTTCATGCCTTCATGCCCTTGCTCGTGCTGGTGGTGGAGGATCAATTTCCTGTGTTCAGAGAAGAGACAAAAAGAGAAGGAAAAGAGCAAAAAGTAAGGTTTCTAAGTCCAGATTGGTCGAAGCACACGGTGTTTCCTCCGCGTGGCTCTGTACCTCTGCTTAGACCCACACAGGCAGCCTCTGCACTCTCAGCAGAAGAGGATGCTCTTCTCTCCTCATCTGTCGTGAGGTTTATGGAAAGGTCTAAAAATCCCTGCCTTGTGCTTTGCCACCCTCCACCATCCCAGTACAGTGCAGCAATGTCAAGTCCTTGTTTTAAAGCACTAGTACCTTATGTACTAACTGCTTTTATAACACCTTATGGTTCACTTCTTTTTCTTTTGAGATTAATGATTTTATTAAGTGGTTTATTTGTCTGGTACAAAATATTCATCAAAAAAAAAACCCCCAAACCAAAGAAAAACAGTTCTTCCATTTATATATTTACTTTTTGGCCAGATACTTCCAGTCTTGCAAAACAGCAGTTTCAGGCAACTTGGGAGGGGACTATTTGCTGTTGCAGCTTCAGGCAGCCCCAAGCGCACACAGGGATGTCCTGCCCGATGGCTGGCAGGGTCACAGGAGCAATACAAATTCTGCCCTCTGACAACGAGGTGGAAGAGGCGGCATGGCTTGATCATGGTGAGGACCAGGCAATATCAGACAGCTGCATAACTCATTAAATGAATTACAGCCAGGTAAATACCAAATGAGAAAACCAAAGTGTAGGAGGTGGATGGTGAGAGGCACAATTTGCCCAGGTCTGCAGCAGGAGCATGGTTCTGCTGATGGTGCAATGACTGTCTAAGCAAGGCAAGAAACCTTTCCCCAGTTCAGCCTCCACGGTCTAAGGGATTGGTAGCAGAGAGTAAGCTGTCCAGTGAGGCAGGGCATGGTCTAAGAGTGGGGTGATGTGGATTTTCTGGGTCACTATTCGGGACCAGCTAGCTGGACTAAGACCCGAGGAGGTGACGCTTGGCCCCTCACCAGCCCGTTCTGCCTTTTCTTTCAGCAAAGCCAGGAAGCTTTCTGCAGTGTGTGGCCTGTGAGCTGAGCTCAGCTGGAGCCAAGCCACTGGAAGTAGCAGAGGTGTGACCCGGTTTAACTGAAATTCCCAGGATGGTATTTTTACAAGCCTTGCATTGGTTTGTAGGAAAACATGGAGAAAAGGCAGAGAGGAGTGACAGCAGGTCCTGGGCCAGTGCCAAGGACTGCTAGCATAAACTACATGTTCCTCCAGCATCTCCAAAAGGACTCTGGAGGAGCTCAGGGGAGCTCAGTCCTAGGAAGACCATCAGGGTGGTACATGCACGCAAGAACAGGCTTGTCTTAATGCCTTGGCATTCCCCAGAACCCCCTCAGGGCACAGAAAGGACAACGCCTCTGCTTCTCCCAGGCTAACCTAACCTGCATGTGTGCATCATCAGGGACAAAACACTAGAGGGCATTTTTTTTATTGTTATTATTATTTTGCAGCTGCACGCACCAACTTAGACTGCAGGTTTTTGAAGCAGGACTGTCTCTCTATCCTGCAGGTGGGTTTCTGCACAAGCTTTGGGGTGCTCCAGTACTGCCCACCAAACAGCAACTTGGCCTTTCCCTCCTGGGACAGAAAAGGAAACCACACACGGTGAGTGAAATTATACCCAAGGCCAAAACCAGCCTTGTTAACAGAAGCACAAAGAAGAAACCAGCTTCACTAACACCTTTGATACACGCCTTTCCTAATTACCGTAAGGGAGACCGACTACTGCCAGCACCTCTAACAGGCAGTGCGGTTTCTGAAAAGAATGTGTATAAGTGCTGTGTTTTAAAAAAATATATATATAGTGTCTTGGTCAGCTATCTCTAGAGTCACTAAGTGACGCAGAAGTGAGATATCTGCTTTGTTTTCTCCATGATTTCACTATCAATACCAGACTTTTCCCAGTTTTCAGGTTGCTGCTGAAGTCTCCCAAGCCCGCTAGACACCAGCTGGGAGTTCCTGGGCTGGCAGTTCCTGTTGGACCCAGCTCACAGGGTTTGCTGACCAAGCTGCTCCGAGATAATACCTAGCTGACCTGGGCAGCTTAAGAATAACAGCCATTTCCCCAAGCCCGTGCGGCCTTGCTGCACTGGTCCTTAAACAAACATCCATCTGCATCTCTTGGGGCTCCCACCCTCTGTCGAGGGGCCGGCTGGGGCTGGTGTATCAGGGCAGAGGTTTCTGGGCCAGCCCAGGAGAAAGGCTGCAAATGCCCTTTGCATTTGTCCTTTGCTCTTGCTGCTACTTCTGACCAGTACCGGAAAGTGCTGGATGGTTTTTGGTCTGCCAAAGAGAAATAGATTTCACCTGAGTTTTGCCTGAGGTGCTTATTTTCAGCTGCAGCCTGAGGTGCAAAAAGCTCTTCTATTTCGGACATGTTTCTTCAGCATTTTCTTCAGCCCCTGAACCTCTCACACGATTGCACTGGCACCAAAGCCAGAAAAGTTTAGTCATGGCCTATGTCCCTCCTGTTCCAAGGAGGACGGAAATGAAAACAACCACATCCAAAGCCCAGAGCTAACGAGCTAGAGAGACATTTACCCTAGGAATTTACCTTAGGCAAGAGGGCATTAGCCACATGGCTACCTTCTCAGTTAAATAAAAGGAACCTCTGATTCCAAAAACCTTAAGCTTTCAGGCCAATGAGCAAATAGGAAAAACCCACAAGGTGAGGACTTTGAAATGAATTTTGTATTATCAAGTATTTCCCAAGCACACTAGAGCTGTGTTCTGCCTCGAGGAAACAGAGACGATTCTTCCTTCCCACCGCAGCCGATGGTGGAGACCTCGTCTTTCCCTACTCTCCTGTCCCAGCCTTGCCACCACCCCTCTGGAAACTGCGCTTCCATCTCTGGCTGCAGCCTTTCCAAAACAAGATGAGACAAACTTCGGGAAGATCCTGATGTTACCTTAAAAGTTGGGATCTCTAAAGAAAAATTCACATCATCTTTATTTCACTTATACCTGTGCTTTTTAGGGGTTTCATACTGAAGCTTACCTCTCAGTCCTTTCCCAGGAGGACTGGAGGCTCCCTGCAAACCGGGATTCCAGGGCAGACCCCAGGCCTGTGAGCTGTGTATTAAAACTGGGCAGCTCCGCAATCCTAGCAACCGCTGTGGTTTTCACTCTCATTTTTTCTATTTCTGAAAGAAAAGAAAGAAAGAAACCAAAGCAAACACCCACCCACCCCACCCCCCCACCCCCCCATTAAATTCTTCCCTTGTTTGTAAAGCAGAAATTCTAGTTTGGCTGCTGACACCATGTGAACCAGTCTCTGCTGCAGTTAGGGCTCAAAAGGGTGCTGGAGTGGTCTGCCATGGAGCAAGGGCAGCCAAAATTCAGGCCTCTCTACGCTGTACCTCCCCCCTCTACCCTCCAGCTCTATGCTCAGCTTGTCTGGGTCTTTGTATTGGAAGACATGGCTGCAAATGTCCATTGCATGGATCAGGGCAAGACTTTGCACCTTTCTTCTGCTGAAGAACCACGTTGACTCTATATAATATGTGTGTGTGTATGTATCTACACCTAAAGACACATAACGTGTTAATCCATAGACTAACTGCAGTAATCAGGGTTGGATGTGCATGAACGACTCCACTGATGGTCTTTTTGGAAGAAAAATCCCTGTTCCTGATCTTGAAATAGGTAGAACAATAACATGAAAGCAGCCATGTGCTCCCTATTGATCCTGACATCCTGGCCGCTGCTGCGGCTGCTTCCCCGCACCCTGCTAGCAGCAGCCTGACCTGGATTAGAGCTGCAGCTCTTCTCGTTTGCTTGTATTTTGCTCACACATTCAGGACAGGAGTAAATGAGGACTGTGCACTGTGCTAGAGAAGGATGAAGCTCAGTGACTTGCTAACTAGCTCTGGATTAGTTGCACGGCCGTGCCTGATACACCAGTGGGAACATCTGCATGGAAGCGTGATGCGTAGCTTTAGCTGTGCTGGTGCCAGATTTGGTTCTGAAACTAAACTATGGAAGGAAGCTGTGGACTGGATGCAATTTTAATCAATTCTGTAGAAAAAACGACTTTTGTAGACCTTCTTTGATGGTCTTGAAGATGTCCACTGAGCCATGTGGAGGGTCCGACTCTAGGAGATGTAAGAGGTGGGTGACACGAAGCTGGCCTGAGGGCTGGGGTGACAAGCACATATGAAATGCCAAGCTGAGCTAGACTGCAGAGGTAACCAGTGAAACTCCACGTGGTGCATCACAAAAGAGATGAGTTTTGCCAAAGGGCTCCAGAAAGCCAATACAACTGGTCCGCAGATACAGTCAAGGAGCCTTTGGGAACAAAACATGTGCAGGAAAGAAAATTCTGGAGAGATGAGAGGCTGGTCAAAGTCATAATAGGGGAATGAATGTGGAGAGAAGTTAACTACAAAATAAGAGCTTGCATTGGTCAAGTGGCTGAATTACGAGGAACTTCATATGGGAGGACAAACAATTCAAGTCCCTAGCCCTTAAATGGATAAAAATGCTCAGATACATTGGAAGCAACATCAGGGCAAATGCCGTCCACAAGCTCTGGTGAGGCAGAGACTGCATGATTGATAGATAGCTATGGGCAAGAAATTCTGCCAGCTTCAAGGACATCTGGAAGGAACTAGTGTCCAGAGCTACTGCTAAACAAATATGCTATCTGGCTAAATAGCTTATCTGTAAATACCATCATGATACAATCCTGCTGCAGCCATGTACGGAAGAAACAAGAGGTAAAAACTGTGATAGCAGAACATGACCAGCACCTTGAGCTTTGGGTAGGTCAGGTTGCCCAAATCCTTGGGGCAGGGCTAGAAATGGTGAGAGTAGCTAAAACTAAAATCAAAAAGACCTGCAATCTTGGGACTCCAAGAAGAGACAAGCTAGCTGCTCCACTGGCCTTGATGGATCATTCCCAGGGTGAGGACGCCCATGGTGTATTTGGGTTTCCTCCACTGTCACCTACCACTCATTTTCCCCGCACTGCACGGATGGACCCTTGACTGCTCTCCACCATTAAAGAACAGTCTTTTGCTGCTAAACTGTGCAGATATACTCCCAGTACAGGATTTTCCGAGTCCCTATTTTAATTTGTTGTGCTAACAATGTGCCTGAAACATCTAAGCCCTAGGCAATATCAGAGTGACATAAGCAGTAACAGACTAACTGGTAGAGGTTGGACCCCAGAGAACAGTAGCTTCTTTTCAAGAAAGATACACATTTAGGTTAATGCCGATTTATTGGCAGTTACAGTTAAATTAAGGGGATTTTATAGGGTGTAAAGTCCCCCGCTGCTTGTCAGATCTTTGGCAAATAGTGCCGTTCTCCTTCCCCCGAGCACCATGGGGGCTGGCAGTGGTGAGGGGCATGCTGCAGTCACTACCATCCGCTTGCTGATCTTGCCCCTGAGAGTAGTCCTCGGCCAGGCACAACATATGGGGATATTTCCATTTTAGGAAGTGAGCTGTTGTTCACTTCATCTGGCCAACATTGGTTTATGCAATTTGACTCTGATGAGGGACAGAGCCCTTGCACAACGCACTCTACTGTCTACAGTACTTTCAATTTTCAGATCTCCCTATCTCCTTTGCACTCAGTGATGGTTGCTTAGAGCAGTTACAAACAGAAAGGCAGATGCAAGGACTGATTTCTGAATGATTTTCTTCTTAGCTAGAGTGAACAATTATTGCCAAGATGTGAAATACTGCTTTAAATCATTTACCAGCTGGTAAGTGACAAAGCTTTGATGTGAGCTGCATCACATACCATCTAAGCAAGCAATCACAAGGCACCGTGTGCAGAGAAATGGTCCCTCAACAAGGACAGAAAAAGCCCACCCATCCCACTGAAGGCTGGGGGACAGTAAATAACACAACAGCAGGGGTATGTTTGAATGACAGCCGCAGCAGCTCCAATATAGGAACCAGGTAAACCATGTGCACGACCAGTCCAGGTCAGCCCAGCCCCCTGCATCCTCACTTCATCAAGGAGGCAACCAAATGGTTTTTGCCACTCATTCACCCCTGCATCCTCACTTCATCAAGGAGGCAACCAAATGTTTTTTGCCAGTCATTCAGTTTACTGCACTTTTGCTTGGCTTTGCAATGCTTCTGCAGTGATGGGGCTGGACAGAACTTGCCACCTTGCAGAGCCTCCAGCCAGCTTACCCAACTGAGAGTGCTGTGACGCACAGCCCTGCTCTGCTGCATGGTCACAACCCCACACAGTTTCATCAGGAGCCTGAGGAAAGGGGGACCGTGACAAGGATTTCTGCTTGCAGATATGACTCGCTGAAACCTGGCTTCATGCTAGAGGTTAGGCCCAGATACCATTAGACCAATAAACCAACGCCTTGGGGCAGCAACATATCTGGCAGAGCGTCCTACCACACTGGATTAATTGCCACCCAGGGCCGCCCCAACACCATCAGTGCTTGGCCACCCACCAGCATGTGTCTCCAAAGGAGGCACCTCTGTGAAGAGTGGTAGCAACAGGACACGTGATGTGCTAAGACCATCAGAGAAGTAATGCTCTTCTTCCCCTCAACAAGGAAGGAAAGATTGCTGCATCACCAGAAAAGGCCCAGCAGAGGATGTGGATTCCGGGACACTGGGACCATGAAGCATCTGAAGACCTGTCTATCACTTAACGCACTGGCAGGCAGGTAGCCGTAATGAGCTCCAGAGAGCTCGTGTTCAGCCCCAGGCCTGAAAGGAGAGCAGAAGAAAGGGCTGTAACCATAGGGATCAGGGCTGTTTTGAGGTAGGACATACACACTTGGCGCAAAGCACACAAGACAGCCACTTTGATTTCTCCTTGAATGTATTAATGTGCAGAGCGGAAATATCTGGCATTCAGCTGGGACAACATACAGCACAGCTGGGGACCCTAGAGGAATCTGAGGCTTTCTGAACCTCTCTGAACACTTCCGTCTTTTTTCTTTCTCCCTTTTCTTTATTTTTTTTCCTAAAAAGTGTTTTCCCAGGGAGAGATATTAAGTTCATGATGTAATAACTGTGGTGAGGGCTGTACTTTAAGTAAATAGGGATGTGCAATTACAGAAATATGAAAAATTATGGGAAAAGTGTCTTTGTTAAAATTAGCCTCCTCTCACTCAGCATTGATCTTTAAATCCAAACTCTGACTTCAGATACACACAGCATTAACACAGCATTAACGAAGCATCATTTGCATGTGCCCAGGTAATTGCGCCTGGCTGAAACCAGTAAGTTGTACTTGTACTGCATTAAAGCATGAGCCAGCTGCTCAGCAGCTGGGCTGGCTACTACCAACCCACAGAGTTACCGGGGAAGTAGGGTCACTTTAGCCTTGACAGTGAAAAGACCCAGAAGTCGTGAATGTATTTGCACTTCTGGGACTTCTCACAGATACAACAGTTTTTGCAGCGTGACTGAAGACTTTTAAGTCTGGAGTTTCACAAACCAGGGGAGCCTCTACCTGTGCTTCCCCCCCAAGAGTGGGACTAGGCATGTCCAGTGCCCCCTGGATGCTCATTTTCTGTGCATCCACCCCAGCAGTGGCTGCTCTCTTTCCATCCTGACCCACTAAGATCAGAGAAGCTCCTACTGCTCTTTACTTCTCTGTATGTTGTGCTAGACTGAGCTGAGGCTATGGTTCAGTATTTCTGAACGCTCTTTTGACATGCTATCTAGTGACTTGCTAAGAAAGTGCACCAAACTCCTTTGAAGAGAGAAATTAAGATAATCTAGCACCCTGCAAAGATCCTAGAAGTTAAACGCACACCTAAGAAAGGCATGCAGGATTCTGTAGCTGCTGGAAAGAGAAAGAAGCAGCCACACAGCGTGAGTCAGTCTGTCCAAAGATAGGTGGGAGGGATGTATATTTGAGCCAGCTTTCCATTCCCTTGGGAAGACAAACCCCACTTTGCAATTTTTTACATTTTATCCCAACAATACAGTAATTTCCAAATGACTTTTGCCCCTTTTTTGCAACATGTCTAATGTCTTTGGGAGCCCTCTGGAAGAAAGTGCCTCTATCCACGTAGGTCATGAGTCATTTGGAGGAAAGGGAAGCCCCTTGGACCTGGGGCCGTAAATGGTTCACAGGGCTGCTCGTAAGTCTGAAAGAGCCATATGCACCCGTAGGCACAGAAATCTATGCAGGGGCTGGGGGAGGGCTGGGAATGGTGACCAGTTAGGTCCCAAGCCAAACCAGGGCAAGATTTTTTCTCAGTGAGTCTGATGACCATGTCCATTACCAGAGGGAGGAATTTGACAAGAATGTCACCAGGGTGACAGCCATGGAAATTGTTAGCAAAAGGCACAGAGCCAATGGAGTGGAAAGAAGGAAGAGATTCCCCACAGAGTATATCCCACATACTATCTTCCCATCAGCAAATATTCACTGGACATTCAACAGGCTATGGCCAGCTCAGGTTTTCCAATATGCTCCTTTTTATCCCTGAAGAATACCACAGGCTTCTCTTAATTCAATCCCCTTTGGCAGAAATTATAAGCTCAGGTTACATGGAAATAGTGGGACTGAGGTTTCAGGGCACACAGAGGCTTGCACACAATTTGCCAGGCTGACAGCCCACACGGTTGTCACAGTGCCCATGCTGATGTATTTCAATTAGATACAAGACTTTGAGAGAAAGCCGAATTTGGTGAGGCATGCCTTTTTTGCTAAAGTTCTCCTGTTTCTGGATAACCTTGCTGGAGGCCTGAAAAACCTGCAAGTGGCCTCTGCAAGGTCATTTCTGGACATTGAGAGCGGGCGGGAAGTGGCAGGGAGCAGCGAGCGTTGCAGAAGTGCTCTGAGTTTGTGGCTATGTGAAAAACATCTTTGCCAAGAGATGAGCACATCTCTCCATCACCGCTGGTGTTCCCCACACTGACAAGCCGCTCAAGGCTATTGAATGACAAGAGGTAAAAAGACAAACCACAGAGCTGGGGAGGCCATGTGAAATGAAATTTTCAGCCACAGTCATCTTCCTTACCTCCGTTTTCTCATCCTGGTGAAAACTAGGGTATAACAGCATCAGCAAACAGCTTGCCGCAATGTACTGCATTAAGGGGGAATGGGCCCAGTCATTGCTGTTGGGTACACACAGGTTCCCTTGTGTGCAGCTCTCCTCATTGGCTAAGGCAGCTGTGCACCTTGGTGGCACTGATCTGAAACCAGGACAGAGATACAGCTGGTGAAAACCTCACAGAAGAGGGGAAGCCAGCCCAGTAGGTCAAGTCCTACCTGCTACCAAATATACAGGGCAGACAGCCCAAAGGCTGGAAGCAGCTCCTCCAGATAAGAACCTCACATGCGTGACTCCCACGTAAAATGTCTGGGGCATAAGTTTTCTGCAAGACGTGCAGTACTTTGCATGCTGGCATTATCTCAGCTATGTGAAGGGGGGGGTGGAAAGTCAGCTAAAAGCACTGGGCCATGTGCAAAAGAAAGTGATATCATGGATTTCTCTATGGGGAAAAAACCCAACAAAAACCCAGCAGAATTTAGGAGTTCCTTAGGTAAAGATAGCCCTGGCCATCCGCCATCCCATGTAAACCCTTGCATATCACCAGCATCTCTTCCTCAGATTAAATACCTCAGGCTCTGTTCAGAAGTGACGTATGAACATAAGAAACAACAAAAAAGGTCTAGGACTCATGTCTTGACTGGCATTCACCTCTGTATGAAGCCACAGGAGCCACATAAGATATCTGCATACTCTTCCAAAAGGCTGCCAGGTGAAACTGGACAGACTTCAGGAAGAATCAATTTTTACGAGCTGAAGTTCTTGTGAATTCATTGAATTTTCCTACTGCCCAAATGTATTACCACCAGAACTGCCCAACCTAAGTTTTTATTATGTGATAAATACAAACAATGACAATTCATCTCATGTTACAAATGGTTCTGCTACTGATATGCTAAAACGCTGTCACAAGCCTAGAGGACACCAAAGGTTTAAATATACCAGTTTGGGATTTATTTCTTTTCACGGAAAGCATATTAAAAAAAAATAGTTGCCCCTGAATACATTTGGGAGCACTGGAAAGATGTGGATAAGTGCCTTTATGCAATCCACCAGCATTAAGTAGTTCTTTCTGGTTCAAAGAGCAATCTCCAAAGTTAAAACCAGTGGTTTTGTCAGGATAAATTCCCCTTGGCTTTGAACAGGAGCTCTAAAGAGACTGAAAGGTCTATTTACTCACATCACTTGACTTCTTGTTTCTCCTGAGTTTTATGAACAGTATCCTGCTTTGATGGATCTGCTTTGAACAGCACATCAAAAGTGTTGTTAGTGTAGGAGTTAGAACTATATTTGGTTGCAGGACCTTACAACAAAGGAAACTTTTTTTCCTAGAAACCTCACAGAATGCTAAAAAAAAGTACCTAAAGAATGGAGCTGGCCTGGCCCAAACATTTGGTAGGTGAGACTTGACTGAAGCAGACCCCTGGCAAGATGCGTGCTCTCAAGCTATCTTAACAGACTGTTTATTCTAAGTCTGGGTAACTGCAACATGATGAAAGGCTGGAGGATGAACTATATTTCTCATCTTGTAAGCAATGCTAAAGGTGAACCCTTCCCTAAGATCTTTTACTTCAGCATTTGCTAAAGCATGTAGCATCTAACACTTCCGAACAAAGGCAAGATATCACAAAGCATAAACGTCAGCCTGAAACAACTCCAGACATTTCCATGGGAATCTGGAATTTAAACTGTGAAAGCCTGAGGCAGGTTTCCTTGAATAAAGGAATAGCTGTTTAAAGGGCGATAAGAACACTTAGAGATCTGTAAACCTAAATAAATCATGCTGCAGGTTAGTCTGTCTCCAATCATCCTATGTGTAACTCTGTCCTAAAGCACTAGCAGTGTTGTGCATCCACTGAGTAACGCACCCTCTAATTCCGTACGTGGGACTGTAGGCATGTCTCCAGAGCAGGCAGGAGCTGCAGTCTCCGCTTCAAGCCAGACTCCACCGCACCAGATTTCTCCTTCAGCGTACCACAAATGTTGCAAACCCTACCCTTGTGTCACAATCTGACTGGCCAGTCCTTGCCGTCCCATCCAGTTTCACCCAGATGGAGTAAAAAAGCTTTCTGGCAGTGAAATCAGGCTGTCCTTTGGATGAACTGGAATAGAGGCGATACATATGGTGCAAAGATGCACTTATCTACCTGAGCAGGACCATCAAACTGCAATAATCTGTTTAAATGCTTTATTACTCCCAAGCTTGGCTTTTAAGTTTGGACCAATTCTGGTAAGCCACTAACTCTGAGCAAATTAAAAAAGATGCATATATTAACCATCACTCTTGTGATAACCTTCAGAAAGTAAGAGTACTGGGTGGGGTGAAGCTGTTAAGAAAAGAATTTTGTGCAGGATCGTATTGATCAATTTCCTATGATCTTACAGCTGAAGATACCACATGCTGCAAGAGATGTAGGAGAACTTCTGTTTCCTCAAGGACACAGCAAAATTTTAAACAACAGGACAGTGTGGTTGCTCCTGAAAAAGCTTTACAAGGTCTCTCATTACAAGAGGCTGGGATCTGGAGAAACCATCAGCAAGACAGAACAGGAAACACAAGTAGCACCTGCTGGAGGTCCTGCTGCTACAGCCTGGGGATCCTGGGACCAGCATTCATGGTTTCATGTCTTTCTCATTCCCTGCACAACCCTTTGGAAAATAATTCCCCAGATGTAAAACATGAGGATTAATAATCTCTCTCTCGGCTATTTTATGCCATTACACTAGGTGGGGACTCTTCTTGAGTCCGTCTGTATAACGTCCAACCTCAGGGTCAGTTAAAGCCCCTGGGTGCTGTTGTAATTCAGGTACATTCAATGACAGACACAAAAGCAGTAATGTTAAATTACTGCAGGTTCTTATTGCCAGGTATGCCATCACAATGGATCAAATAAGTTTATAAAGGGACTCTTGTACTAGTGAAATGAATACATATCTCCGCAAAAAGAAACACCGCCAGGTGGGCTGGCAAGGGTTCTCTGGAAAGCCCCAGTATCTTTGTACAAGCTCCTAGATAGAATAAGGCAAAATAAATAAAAATTGCACTTTGTGGAAATTTATCAGTGAATTACTTAAAAAAAACCAAACAGAAATATCAGTATAGTTTGGTTTAGCAGTGCTGATTTTTTCTGATAACATAAACACTCCTTTTTGATGAGGTAGAAATAGTTTGTTGCAATAACAGTAAAAAATAGAACTAACTATTAACACACTATAAAAATAACATGGTTCATAACATACTGAAATCCTATTCTAATAAAAGGATCTCCATCAAAAAGGCAAAAGCAGCACATGCAAATGAAATGCTTTGATAGTGTCAAAACAAAAACTGTACTATCAAAGCATAGGAAACCTACACCAGCCTAGGAAAACGAAGCTCTCTTTCTTGACTGCAAATGAAACAAGCAGCCATTTTTGTCACAAGCCTTTTGCCTCCCACTTGAGTCAGACTCCTGCTAACTGATTCAGGAGTACAGCCTGATCCTGCGTGTTCCAGAGAAGTCAACGGCTTCCTTGAGACAGATGTTGATGGCCAGTTGCAAAACCACGCGAGCAGAGCACGTCACGGCCCACCTCCGAGCACGCACAGCTGCCTTGCGGGCAGCCCACAGTTTGTACGCGAGCGCCTGACAGCAGCACTGAGTGGCCTTGCCCCGTACGAGTGCTTCGCTAAGGCTTCAGGGATGATTAGGTCCATGGGATCCCATGTGCTCCATGGTGTACCAGGGCCCTGCTTCCTGTCTGGAGGTGAGCTCTTCCTAACCTCCGAAACACGCCTCAAAGGGACAGCATGAGTATCCCAAAACAGTCATTCCACTGGCTTTGGGTCAGATTTACAGAAAGCAAATTAAATCCAAGGCAAACCCTTGAGCATTTCATGGAAGGATTCCCACTGGCTTCAGCAGGCTTTCATTGGCTTTTTTGGGCTACAGCCCAAACCACCACATTCTCCAGGTAAGAGGTGGGTTTGAGCACAAGGTAACGTCTCTGAGATCCTTGGCTACAGGCAGAGGTAGTCCTATACCCTATCTGTGCGAGGAGCTGGAAGGCACCCCTGCATGGCACACAAAGAAAGAGGTAATGTAGATGCTATGTTGTTTTTTCCTTTGTCATGCAAATAGAGGTCATCTCCCCAAGTGCTCAACAGCTTGAAACAGCTGTGCAGCTTCCTAAGGCAAAAACCGCTGGAAGCCGCTCCACTGTAATATTTCATAAAATACTACACCCTGGTCTGTTTTCTTGCATATGTATGTATATTATTTGTTTGCCCTACACATTGTACACTGCAGAAGTATTTGCTATTTCCCGGCAATCCTGGAAATCATTAATGACCTCAGAGTATAACAGATGGTCTTGCCCTGCTTGTAAAAATAAAAAAATAAAAAGGAGCCAAATTTGCAACACCTGTTCAGAGCCCTATGGCCAGCTCTGCTGGTGAAAGCCCAGCGGTCCAGAAGGCCCCAGCTGCTCCGCGTATGCACAGCCTGTCCCAGGGCATGCTGTGGGCTGTGACGCAACCTTCGGGGACCTCCTGCTTGGGGCAGAGACCGCCTCATGCTTTTTGCAAAAGTGCCTGGCTAGTTTGTGGGGTGCAGCAATGCTGTTTAGACATATGCTGGAGAAGCTGCTGCGCTCCTCTCCGGCTCAGGCAACGGATTCGTGTGAAGTTCAGGGTTGTTTCACGCTTTGGCTGGTACAACACATGCTGCGCTTTCACGCTTGGACAACTCAGAGTCAAATCCTGTCTTCTTGGCCCTGCAAGTGCTGTGATAGGAAACCTAAAGGGGCAGAACTGGCTGATCCTGAGCAGAGAGAGGAGGGCCTGTGCTCATTCTCTCTCATTAAAAGGTGTATCACAGGGGCAGCTACAGCCAGGACAAGACACTTCCACGTACGCAAGCGTAAGAAGGAACTGCCTCTGCTTTAAAGACCTTACAATCCAAACAGCTAAAGAGAAAAGTACTATCCCATTTAACTGCTGAAGAATTGAGGCAGAGAGGGGTTTAAAAGGCAGGCTTAGGGTCACGTGGAAAAACCTCTGGCAGAGCAATGATCTGAACTCACTGTCCTGAAAGAAACCCGGCGTCCCTGTCCCAGCCCTTCATGCTCAGCTCTCCGCCTGACCCCCAGCACAACTCCCGCACTGGATCTGTCCTGCTAAGGGTGCCAGCAATGCTGGGGAAACATTTTCCTGCTGGAGAAGAAAATAAAGGGTGGGGTGAGATGAGACTGACTACAAGGGAATTGGGGATTATTGTTATCATTGTGGGGTTTCAGACTTTTTTTTGGTTTCTCTCCATTTTCAGCTTTGCAGTTTTCCCTGGCGCTTTGACTGTTGCCCTGACTCTGACCCGTCTTAGAAGCAGAGCTGGGCAGGCAGAGGAACCAGCAGCTGCGAGCAGCACAGAGATGTGGCTTCCTTAGCGGCAGCCTGACAGCAGTCAGAGGCCAAGTGCCTCTCTTTCTCTCTATGACTGATAGAGGACCAGGCTGACAAGGATGCAGTCATCCTCAGTCCTAACTCCTAGAGCAGACAAGCTCCTTTTCACCTGATTGAGACCCCTCTTAGAGAGCCAGCTCCATTTGAGAAGGCAGCCAGAGGAGCCTGGCCTTCAGCACCCACGTTTGACCAATCCTCCTGTTTCTTTTAGGCTTTCCAATTTGCAACAGCCCCTTTATTTCTACTTCTCATTTCTTTTGTAAGCAAATTAAGTTTTCTGAGTTCCTTTGCCTTTGACCATCCCTTCGACCTTGCTCACATAACACTGGGTGCTATCACTGCGCAAATAACTCAAGGAATTTCACAACAGATCCAATGCCTGCTCCCCCAGTTAGCCCTGCAAGACAGCAGCGCCTGTCCGAGTTGCTGGTTGTTGGGATCGCCGTAACATTTTAAGGCCTCACCACAGAGGTCTCTTACCTCACAGATGTCATGTGTGTTCAGTCATCTCCCAGTAGCCACCCCCAGTTCTCCCAACAGCTGCACAGAGAGGAAAATGCCCACAGCCATGAGTCAAACAGCAATAACAGTTCAAAGATCCCAAAGCCTAATTGTATCTGCCATTTGGAGCTTTTTCCCAAGCCTGCTGACTGCCCAAGACTCTTCCCACTGACCTAAAAGGTCAAGGATCGGGCAAATGCAACTAGGCAGGGACTGCATCCCCACTAAGGGCTGAAAAGCATCTTCCTGCAAGATGAACATCTTGGGGCAGGGTGGACTGGACTAGCTGCTCCAAAAATGTTCCCTTTTAAATTAGTTCCTCTCATGGTGCTGCTTCTGCCTCTTGCTCTCACCAATCAGTCTGTGAACGGAGTCTGTTAGCAACATACCGAAACCTGCTTGCTTGTACAGGGTGCACCCTTCCACCCATTTCACCGTCAGGGGCCAGAGCCCATTCCTCCTATTGAACACAGAGGACCTGCCAGGAAGGGAGCTTGCTCAGGCATGGCCACCCTATCTGCCACTGACGTGCTCCTCACCACCATCGAATACAACAGCGCTGACTCAAACTGCTCACTCACCTCCTTCACTCCAGGGAGCAGCCTCTGCCTCTGGTGCAGCAGGCAGGCAGTCTGTCCCAGCAGCCCCTCAAACTCGTAGGGTGACCACTATGTCTGCAAACCCAGCTCCTTTCTTCAAGGCCAAGGATTTCCTAAAAGGGAGGAGCAGAAAGGTGAAATTCTGATTTTGGTTAACTCCATCCCTCCTGCCTGCAGCCAGAGCCAAGCTTTATCTGCTTCCCCCAGACTTTGCAGAGCAGATCCTGGCAGTCCCTGCCCTACATTTGGGTCTTTGCTCACCACATGCCACAGGGTTAATTCCTGCTCTTCCTCTCCTCCCCACCTTTTGGACCACACTGCACAACCTAGTCCTCCACCATGGCATTAAACTTCTCCAGGAGTTTGGGTTAAAAAGAATCTCAGAGAAGGTTTTTGGTAGTGGTTTGGGTTTTTTGTTTGGTTTTGTTGTTGTTGTGGTTGTGTTTGTTTGTTTGTCTCAAATAGGAAAAGCCCTCTCAGCCTTTCACTGGTGATGCTTACTCTAGCATGGTCCAGTTGGAAAGCCGACTGGGGGTAGATGAGCAAAAGAGATAAATGTAAGAAGCTGGAACCTAGTGGCAGGTCCTATGGAACACAGGGATCTTGTACAAGGAGCCGCAGGGAGGTCAGCTCTTGATTAGAGGGAAGCCTGCCTTTGGCAATGACATAAAAGACTGTCCTCAGGAGAGGTGATTTCAGCTCCTGGCTCTGACACGGGCCTCCTGCCTGACTTGGCCCAGTCAGTCTTTCCCCCTTTCTCCAATGGCAGCAATATTTCTTTTGCTCTGTCTTGTCTATATATATCACAAGTGTTTTGGAGGAAGGGTAGGGTTAGGCATGTGCTTTCTGGGCTTTGCTGAACCATGGCTGTGATTTCCCAGATCTGCTGGGTACGATCCCAATATCTATCTTGCTGGCAAACTGTAAATGCCCTTCCAGCCCAAAGAAGATCCTGGCTCTGCTCAGGTTTTTTTTTTTTTAAGAACCAATTAGTTATTACAGACATGTCTCAGCTATTAGCACATTATTAATCAATGTATCCCAATACAGCAGCTTTTTTGCTATTTCAGGCCCCTCTCCAAGAGACTATTCTAATTATTGATAACTACTTCTCCTGTATTCTTGTGATGTGCTTTCTTGCTCTCTGTTTTTGGGTGCAGTTTTCTCCCACTCACGTCATGAAAAATCTCGTTTTGTCAGAAAAAGAAAATGTGTTTTTATTAGAAAGGAATTTTTATCAGGAAAGGTTTTTTTCAGGTCCAGGATAAGTTAGATAGAAAGAGCACAGCCCAGCATATGCAGGGCTAACCTGAGGAGCAGCAGACTAAATGTTGATTAATACATCTAATGAGACAGAGCAGCACTTTAAAGAAGTGTTTCTGGACCCCGCAAAGGGTTGGGATCAGCTAGGGTATTGACTCTTATGAGTGCTATTCTTTCTGCCCCCATCCTCATTTGGGAGAAAAACAAACCCTTCCAGGAATATTTCCGAGATGGCTATTATTATCATGATATATAAAAACCGTTCCAGAGGCAAAACGCCATTTGGTGTTGATTAGCCTTGGTTATAACAGTGCAGTTAAGGTACTGTTGACACTACTCTGAGCCAAAGGATGCATCCTCTCTGCAGGGCAGCTATTAGCAAAGGGAATTAAAGCAGCTGTGAGGAGGAGTTCAGCTCTGTTTTCTCATTCTCTCACCTATGGTTCCACAGAGCCACCCTGGCCCAGAGCAGCCACGGTGTAGGGCGTATACGGGAAGCCTGATTCACAGCCAATTTTCCCCACCTGCCTGTTGCATCTCGCCTTTAGGTTACATCTAAGGCAGGATGCCTGGAGCCTGGGCCTCAGTTTCTTTATCCCAGCTGTGGGAATGAAAGACGAGGATCGTATTGATAAGCGTGACCTTACTCCAAGCAAATCCTCCATCTTTTCTCTTTGGAAAGAGGCATTTGGCTCACCAGTTTTCAAGCAGTTGCTCTTCTAGTTTTTCAGCTTTCTCCTCCACTTCAGTGTTAAATATCTCATGGTTCATTTCAGCTGTGACCTGAAAAAGAAAGGGAACTACATTCATTCTTTTTGTATTTCTTTGCCTGCTCCTGAGCCAGCAGGCAAAGCTTTATGAGCCGATATTTCTCCCTCCCACCTCCCTCATGCCCTGAAGTTTGCAATATGCATTTGCCTCAGGATTTCATGCACTTAGCCCACCAGAGTTACTTGGTCTCTTAAGCTGTGCGCATGATGCTGTCCAGGCCTGCACACTGTGATTCCCAAGAAAAGCGAAGCCAAGAATTGCATCTCAGCTGCTCATAGGCAATCAGCTCCCATCAGCTTTCCAGCACGCTTCCCCTGAGAGTGATTCAGGGCTTGAAAATGGACGCCAAAAGCCAATGGCTCAAGACAGACAGGAAACAGAACGGTTTCTATTTAACAAAGAGAACACTCCTGAGACAGGCTGGGAGGAGGAGGAGGAGGAAGGAAGGGCCTTTCCAAGACTCTACCGTGGAAAAGGAGGAACCCTTGGTCTTAATAGGGCTGCCTTTTGTCTCCTTCCCCCTCTATTTCTGCAGGTCCTTTTAAGAGCATGAACATAAGCGACAGACAACAGAGCTGAAGGCTCTCTGCCAGTTTTGCTGCCCTCATATTTCTGTTTCCATCACCATAAATCCAAGGAAATCCAGATTAGCACCTTTTCAGCAATGTATATATTTATAACAGGACCCTTGAGACACAATGCTGCTTCTGCTGTAAAAGCAAATGTCAGCTTAAGAACAGTTAGTTCTATTGACTAGGAGGGAGTAACAGCGCTTATTTTTGTACACTGGCAATATCTAACCCTTTAAATGATATCAGATGGGCATGAGTCAACAACCTAGCCTTGAATAATGTGCCGCTCAGACTGCCTATAAATAGATTTTACTTTCCCTCTTTCATATAAAGCTAGCTCCTACAACAGCCACTCACAGCCAAGGGGTCTGCTGGGGACAGAAAGACACATGCCTAGAACAAAGGGGTATTGAAGTAGCTGCATTCCCTCTAATCTCTTCCTGCCAGAGGGGCCACTAAAAATACAGTAGCCACCCAGTTGCTTTAGCTCTCATTACGGCTGGGTGGTGCACCAGCAGTGAACAGCAGCCAAATTCTTCATATCTCCTTAGTCTCGGCTAAAAAAGCTCCAAAGCAGATGGTAATTAAGCCCTTAATATTTCCAATAGATTTAAAATATGGCTATTTTTACCACACAGGCAGGCAGAGCCAGGAACACACACTGCATACAGACAGGGAGCAGCAGCTCTATTCTGCCTTAGACAGCGGGAATCTTCACAGTCATACACCTGGGAGATGGAGAACTTAAATAAAAAGTGGCTTTAATGGAGTTTTCACTCAATCTTCAGTGTTTTGCCAAGCCAGGTGACATTGAGGATACTGGATGAGTTTGATCAGCTACAGAAAAAAGCTCTATTACCTCTTTTTGAGGGGACACAACATTTTCTAGTTGGGACGCAAGGAATGGGCGCCAGCAGCAGTGAAATTGAAGTTCAGATTTTCTCCAAGAACTGGGCCCAGTCAAACATGCCTAGTGGCCCTCTGGGCTAGCTAGCAGCAAGGAAGTGATACAGCATCATACCCTGCTTGCTGTCATTCTTCAAGCCTATGGAGGAGACAACCATAGGCAGCTGAGTCAGCCTGGGGTGAATTGCGGTGTCTAGGCTGCAGATGCTACACCCACTGAACTGGTGAATAATCCACTGAATACTACACCCACTAGTGAACTGAATTCTGTATTTAACTCTACAGCCTAACGTCAGAAATTTCAGGGCCAAGGTTGCTACTGGTGATAATTTTAGCAGAAACCTGTTTCCCCCAAGACTAATGTCACTATCTCTACTTTAGAGCAGAGGCCATTCACAAAGAGTCCTGATAATTCAACACCAAGTTTCATTAAACTCAAGATTACACATTCACATACCTGAAAAGTTCATCAAATTTTGTTCAGGTTATTTCTTTTATATCTGTTTTAGAGGATAAACAGAGGTAGGAACATTCAGGCAAGTTCACAAAAGCTCTGTGCTCTCACGTTGTGTCCTGAAATGAATGGGGAAAAACTTACTTTCATTTAGGGTCTCTTTTTGGGATTTTCTTTCTTGTCTCTGAAGAGAATTCAGGATGGTGAATGCCAAAATCTTGGCTGCATCTGCAGGATTTTACAAAACTCCTATTGTTGTTCTAACCTTGACACACGGAAACAAAGATCATTCACCACCAATTTCAAGAGAAGTGGAGTTCATAGGGTAAGTGCTTTGGAAAAATCCCATCTTACTTCTCACAGCTGCTAAGTGTTTATGGAAATTTTGCCCCCCCCCCCTTGCAGGCCATACATAAGGGATGAGCTGCTTGGAAAAATGTCCTGTGGAACCTGGGAATGATAAGGAGACAGATCATGCAATTAGGTTAGAAACTGCCCGTTCCTCATCACATGTTAGAAAGTAATGAAGGTCTAGCCTGCACCATGGTGAGAACAGCAGAGAACAGAAACTGTCAGGGGACTCACGGGACTCAATTTTTCAACATGCAACAAACAAATCCCCAGTAAGCGAGCCAGCAGAAATCATTCTTTGTGTCAAATACTGTATATACTGGAGCAGGGTGACCAACTCAGCTGGGAGTCTACGTTTGGTGACTGAGTCATCTCTCAACCTGTTGAATGGGACCCAAAGATTCTCCCACTTGGTTTGACAGAAATAGATACAGATAGAACAGCTCTGATTGCGTGGCAAATTTCCTTCTATTGCAGCTCAGGCAGGGCCGGGTGGCACCACAGAATATTAATCAGTCACAATTTATAGCGTGTGGGATTTCATATTTATTTACATTTGTGCTTTTTTCCTGCCCACAAACTGAGTCTGAAGGGCATTTAAGATTTTCTCCATTAGTCAAAGATTTCAGCAAGTATCTGACAGACCTGCACAAAAGTGAATGGCAGTTCAGTGAAATCCAGCTCTCGGAGGGTTGTGCCTATGCCATACAATCAATTTGTACATCCTCAGTAGATCTGAGCCTTCCACGCAAGAAGCAGACTCATTGCTGCCTGAATACGCTGGGAAATCCCAGACCAAACAGCAGCTGCCCTAGGAAGGGGAGGCCCCATGTTGCTGGAGATCATCTGGTCCAGCACAAAAACAGCCAAGAAATCCCCAGGGAGGTGTGGTTGGCACAAAATTCCTCACTATTGTCAGCCCTAAGAGCTGAAATGAATGAGTGTAGCCCGCTCATGCAATAATGTAACTTAACATCGGTCATACAATAACTGTACTCTGAGACGAATGTGCTACCACTTGGACCAGATTATTCCACCCTGCTATGAGGTAGTCTCTCTCTTGCAATTCAGTGTTATATTCTTGTTGTCCTCCACACTTCGCTGCTTTTCACTCCAGCCTTGACACCAGGAACTGCATGTCCTTCAGTTATAAATTCAGAGCCTAAGGCCAGAAGGAAGCATCGCATTGTCTCATCCAAACACTGGTTTTAATCCAGTTATCCTTCATCATGCCTGTCTTTTGATCTTATTCTAAAGTCCACAAGAGGTGAAGAATCTACCATTTGGTAAAGAGTAAAAAAGTTATACACAGTTCAAAGAGTCAAACACAAAAGAAAAGTCAGTAGAAATGTCTTTTTGGTTTAGTCCAGAGTTAAATCTCCATCCTTCCTGCATGTTACAAACACACGATCACTTAGGAAGCTGGTAACAACTGAGTCTGAGATCAATTACAGACCTAAATAAAGGCAAGGAGGCGTGAACCTCAAGTACCTAAGCAAAGGAGAAAGCCTAAAGGAAGAAGCAGGAGGCATGCCTGTGGAAGGAGGAAGACCAACAGAGCTTTTGGGGCACAGAGCCTGCTGAAGACAGTTGGAGATTTCTGACAAGGAAACTGTTTGTTTCTTTTGAGATCATAGCGACAGGACATCACGTACATGGCATGTAAGTAAATAATGATTTTTTCCAAGGAATACCTCTCTCCAAGTAATAGAATCAGCTTCTCCTCTTAATGGGAAAAAACCTGCCAGGCCAGAGGGACAACACTATCCTCATCCAGCACATCTTCTGTTTTTCCAAAAGCATTTCCCAGCTTTAATCGCAAGGCGATGACTCCTCTCATCCAGATAGTTGAGCAGCCTATTCATGAGATACATAAATCACAGATAAGGAGGTGACCTAGCCAGTTCTTGGAAACAATACAAAACCTATGTTTGTTTGCTTTCAGCTGCTTCCTCCAGGCCACCCGCATGGCTGCTGCTGGGCACTGACCTGCCAGTTTCTGACCTGTTTTCAGCTCAGATACAAGCCATTCTCCCACAGCAGCTCTGCAGGTAGCACTTACCTTTGCTCTGGGCTCCCTTACCTGTTACACTCCAGCAACACCCCAAGCCTAGATTAAGATTGGGGATTTCAAGAGACTGGGAACTCTCCAGTTGTTGTCTGGCTTCACTTTCAGGCACAGATTGTTGGAAAGCATCCCAGGTTACTTCCCATCTTGTAGCAAGGAATGCATTTCTACTCTTTGACCATCTCTTTTCCCTGCAGAGCACAACTGGAAACAGCTACACCTCTGTGTATCTGGACTGCAAGAAACTGAAACGCTTCTAACCTGTGTGCTACTTGTCTAACACAGAGGAAACACTGGCCTTCTCCAACACTATCAGCAGTGTTGGAAAGAAGGGAAATAATTGCTCCATGAAAGCGTTTTGTCCCGCTGCTCATTAGCTCCTTCACTGATTGGCAATTTCAGCACTGGCTCGAAGGAAACAAAAGCAGAGACTAACTGTAGAACCAAAGATGAGTTGGTGTAAACTGGCACCATTTCATTACTGAGTCTTTTTCTACTGATTACTGAGGGTCTCACTCATTGTGTTGAATCCAGTGAAGGGCTTGTGTATGCAGGGAACACGAGGTGTCACCAACTACCCTGAAGCGGGCTGATAGCAGAAAACCTCCCAACATGAAGAACAAAGTCACTACCAACAATGGTCATACTCCTGTATATTTCTGTTTGCCATTCGTCCTTTCTTTTCCAGCTTCTTTTGGCCTTGCAAACAGGAAGAAATAAATGTTACAGCTATCACATTCTTTTTTCGTTGTATCATTTCAAGTAGTTCACTTCAAGGGCTTCTTTGGAAATACTTACAGAGATGTAATTCCCATTACAGACTAAGCTGCTGCGACCTTGCTATGTGGGAAAACTGAATGAAGGTGACACCAATCAGAAGCTTAACTGAACTTTCCTGCTCAGCCTGGAAATATACACTCTCCTAGGTATATCTGTGATATCTGAAAAATTTTAAGGCAGAGACATAGTAGTAAAAAGCATGTAAGAACCTGGACATAAATAGACTCAAAGCAGTGCATGGGTTGAAAGCTGCTAAAGGGCAGGAGAGTGTAAGGGGGAAATATCACATACACCAATCTTGATGTTCATCTCTCCCAGGTATCCACTCATGGCCACAGCTGTAGACATGATGCTGCACAACACAAACTCTTGGGCCCATCTAATACAGCTATTCTTATCAGAGTGGGTATCATCACATGTGTAAATAACAGTATTATATCATAGAATCATAGAATGTTTTGGGTTGGAAGAGACCCCTAGAGGTCATCTAGTCCAACCCCCCTGCAGTGAGCAGGGACACCACTAGCTAGATCAGGTTGCTCACAGCCCCGTCCAACCTGGTCTTGAATGTTTCCAGGGATGNNCTCATTGTAAAGAATTTCTTCCTTATATCTTGTCTAAATTTATACCAGACTTTAAGAAGAACAGTTAAAAACTTTATCAATAATTGTATAGGAGACAAAGACTGGGGGTAGGTAAATGATAATTAGGACAGGTCACTGATACACCACCTGTTGAATTATTCTGTACACTGGTGTTTAAGGGCAATAGACATACATAGCCTGGGTGAAGCTCTTCATCCTGGGACAATGTAAACTAAGTGGTGTCTCAGGTTTTATTACTATTATTTGACTTTTCCTTTTGCTATTTAGAAGTGATTTAAAATACTGAAAAATTAGGGGCAAATGAATCAGCCAGGCCTGTCCAGTGTCTTTCCAAAGATTCTGATGTCTGTGAAAGCAGAGGGGGAGTTTTTCTTCAAATTAACTCTCAAGGAGTTATAATTTTTCCAAAGTTGAAGACTATAATGAGATAAAGAAGGGTGTTAAAAAGATGAGGGTATTTGAGAGCACTAGAATATTTT
This sequence comes from Gorsachius goisagi, assembly GCA_018403395.1. Taxonomy (NCBI): domain Eukaryota; kingdom Metazoa; phylum Chordata; class Aves; order Pelecaniformes; family Ardeidae; genus Gorsachius; species Gorsachius goisagi. The sequence continues at coordinate 13,029 of BOSO01001354.1, read as the reverse complement.
TTAAAATTTTTGGGGGGGGGGGGGGGCGGAAATCAACAGAAGCAAAAACTTTATATTTCATTTTACAAACATATTCCCACTTAGTAATTAAGGAACTGATGCCAATGAAGTGAAGCATGAGTGATGTATTGCAAACTCAGGGCCACACACAATTTACTGTTTCCTTGCTCCCTGATAATTAAGAAAGGAAAAGAGCATGCCACAATGTTGCTTTAAGTGACTATTAAACAGCCATTGTTCTCTAATTGATTTGTTTGATAAGCATGATAGTTGTGAATCAATTGTAGAAGTAGCAATTAGGTACTGAAAAGTGCATACAATTAACATTCACAATTTAACATCCCTAAAGCGATAACAATACACTTAAATTCAACAATATCAGTTTGATTCTTGCCTCATCTTCCATCCAAATCCAATAAATACATCGTTTAGTGCAGTAAGCCTGGATGATTATACTAAAAAGAGACTTCAAAAAGTTTTTGGTTGAGGGTTTCCATACTGTATCCAGATGCTTTCACAACTTCATAAACATGACAAAACCATGCATCCAGCCTCATCTCTGAATACCCTGTTCTTAAAGTAAGAACTTTGAGGGAAGCATCATCTTAAAGAAAATCTTGATTGTTCTTGCAATATAAATGGTGGTGCTTTTTTTGTTTTGTTTTAAGTTCCAAACTACAGGTTCTGAAAAAACAGAATAGGCATTTCTTCGTAAATAAAAAAGTATTTTTCTAACTAAATATACTGATAAGAATTTGTTGAGAAAAGCCAGAAACATTTATAAGGACTTTTTAATGACTACATTTGCTTTGGGAAGCTAATTCCTTTGAGCCCATTTGTTCATGAAGACGGCAACTTGCCATAAACTCTCCCATCCTCATTCTTGTATTCAAATGGCTCTTTGAAAAAACCTGTATGCTATCCATTTCGATGTGTCCTTTACTATTTAGGTACAGAGAAAAAAAATGACACTTCTGAGTGTTATAAAAATAATTGCAACAAACACAAACATTACAGGTGCAGGTTGAAGTGACTAACTAGATTGCTATTCAAGATAAATTATTTTTAAAGAGGAAGGCAGGGTTCAGCTATAAAGAGCTTAGGAAGCCTAAGACAAAAACACTATCTCTGTGTGGGAAAGAGCTCCATCAGGAACTCATCCTCTAACTCTCAGCCAAAGCATTACTCCAGTAGGATGCTCAAACTTATACTAACCTTAAACACAAACAGTGTCACTGGGCCCAAGACGTCTTCTCTGCCTTGAGGTATATACTTAAAAGTTTTGTTAAGCTCAAAGGAAAGCTTCATGATAGGAAATTCTCCTACCAACTTGCCAGCCAGCTGACTGCACTCCAGACCTTTACAGCATCCATGTTCAGCCCCTTCACTGTGCTTCAGCTGTGGCCATGTGAAAGCTCAGCATTAACACTGGACAATACCTAGTGACTGCAGGCACCTTTTTTTTTTTGGCTCAGGAACCAGCCTTGTTATTTGGTCTACTCTTATTCAGCATTCTCATTGCCTGTGCAAGGCCAGGGAAAGAAGCATGTTAGCTCTTCCTGCAGCATTACTCAGAGGGTCGTTGGCTTCTCAGCCATGGCTGTTTTGGGACTATGGTCTGTGTGTGATTAGTCACTGGAATTTGGTGGGAGGCTATATTTAATAGCACCCTTCACTCCAGAGAAACGCGGAGCCAGAGAATCTTTAAGGACCACAGATGCATTATAAACTCTTTCCACAACCGCAGAAACGTAGCCAGCAAAAAGACAGCCAAATTAGCAAAAAACCCATATATGTAGGCGGGAGGGCCATGCCGTTGTACCTCTATCCTGTAATGTGAGCAGAGCTTTAGCCAAGCATCACATGTCCCGGCCAGCATCTACAGTGGCACTGCTGCCCTCTCGCTGTGGGACCCCTTATGAGAGACCCTGCAAGCACTGGACATCCTCACTGCCTTTGGCGCCAGACATACCAGTATGAGACATGATCAGATCAGCACCTGAATGGATGCAGCACACGTGCCGCGCTGCTCACTGCTCTGTCTCCAAAACAGAATATAAATGTAGACTCCTACCTCAGTGCTTTGGAGAATTAAATAAAAAGGCAAAAAAAATCAAGAAGTGAAGAGCATGGTGTCAGGATTATATCAGGCCTAAACATCAAAACAGAAAAAAGCCTAACAAAATCATAACCACAAAACTGAGTATTAGTAGGAAGGGACAGAAGTCACACACATACATGGGCTCTACTTGCTCTTCCAGCACAGCTGAGATCTGAAGCATCTTTGCTTCCCACCACCAGCAAACCATTTTGCTAAAAAAGTAAGGGTCTTATAGTGAACTCAACCAATGCCAAATCTCTGGTTTCTTCTAGTGCTGTCACCAGCTTCCTCCAAGTCATTCCAAGATAAACGGATGAGGATTATTGTCTGTTCATGATCCAGTTTTCCCATTGAAAGAGGAGAACTCTTATAACTTTTTGCTTCACAGGGGCCACTGAAGACGTAGCTATTAATACTTAGAGATGCTCAAACATAAGACAGAGATTGGCCTTCAGCCAAGAGTTACGGTAGTCAAAGGAAGATTTCGGTGGAGTTCAGGGGACTCTGTGCTTTTAGACCTAAACATGAGAAAAAGATTGGCATCAGCAGTGACACATCAATGTAGCTTGATGTCACGGAAGAGATATCTCCCAGTGATAAAGCTTGTTCAATATTTCAAACAAATTTGAAATGTGTTTAGTCTGGAAGTGATTACTTTGCTTATGCAGATGCATTTGATGTTTGGCCACACATTGCAAATATGGTCAGCTGGCTGAGTTCCAACCAAAGAAAAGAGACCACAGCACCATAACCAAAAGTGCATTACATAAGGCTGAATAATATATCCACACCATAATTAAAATCCCACAATTTAAACTGTGGAGCCGATGTTTTATGGTGGCTAGGACGAGCATGATACATGTTCTCCATTTTCAAATACTGCAATGTTTCAGGATACATGGGAAAGCAGATGTTTTTAATAGTCTGAACCCTTTAAATAAGCTTATTCTTCCAAACAAACTACATGCAGTCAGGAGTGAGACATTGCTGCAGGAATGGGTCAAAATGTTCCTTCCGTCTTTACTCCAGTGGAAAATGTTTGTTCTGAACAAAATAGGTATTTTCACATTAAGAATTATTTTTTTCCAAAGCAGCCAGTTTATCAATTAGATGCAATTAAAAAAATTTAAATATTTCCTTTTTTGTTTGTTTGTTTTAATTTGTTAAATCTAAAGGTTTTCAAATAACACTTCTTAAGAAACCATATCTGGGGAAAAAAGTTACCCAAGTCCTGGAGCAGGAACTGGGACTGAGTCCTCCCTTCAGACCAGGCAGGCATTCAAGGTACAGGGCTGAGCTCTCCCTGACTCGTGCACACAGCAAATATTGGGCTGCAAGAGCTATTGCTGCTCTGCAGTCTCTCTGGACACACTCCCAGCAAGGGAAGGGTTTGAGCAGCAAAGGTAAAAGGCCTGTCTCCATCCCTGAATAAGCTAACCACCTAATCATGGGAGGATGATGCCTTCTCTTATGTGGATTTGGTGGGGAATCTCAGCCATAAGGTAAATCCTGTGCTCTGGGCTTGCCTTGTTGGGTACAGCAAGGGGTGGAGCCAGGTTGTGGAGGTTTGGGACCTCTTCTGCCACAGCTGCATCCAAATCCCTAAACACTGCCCTCCTTTCCTGACAGGAGCCAAGCTGGCCACATGTCACATCAGATGGAAGAGTTGTAATGGTACATCATGGAAAGTATTGTAATCAGCCCATGCTTCTGATCTGAGGCAGGTCCTGAAAAGAACTTAATGAGGATCTCAGTTTTGTATTTGGTTACTGAAGACTGTGGTCTAAATACTGCAAACTGTTCACTGGTGAACACAGTGCTCCTACCAGTGCCAGCTCAGCTACACTCAGGAGATGTGGTTTCCAGGCACTTGTAAGAGCTACATAGCTTAGGTGACACAGGACATCCACACTCAGAAGTGCTGAGAGGAATACTCACTGAATTGGGCCTCATGGGGGCACTACCAGGTTACAGAGGTGGCAGGAAGAGAGCAGTGAGCGCTGACAGAGGGCAAATCCCATTTATTCCCTCTCAGAGGTTCCCACTAAGTTGTCCAGTGCCACACATGAGATAGGTGCTTCATTCATCAGAGCAGCAGCTCAGGTCCTTGGTTTCCTTAGACCAGAGTTTTTTATCTGGAGCAAACTGCAGCTGGATTGCATAGGCAGAGAACAAGCAGCATACGGCCCTCTGGGGCAGTCTCCATCAGATGCAAGCAAGACAGACATCAGCAAAGCCTCCGACTCCCAAACCTCAAGAAAGACGCAATTGCATCATGTGAAATCCCTTTAAATGCATTCCCTTGCTTTCCTTCGCAGTGACAGCAAGGAGGGAGGAACTGGCAGGGTCCCTGCTCCCAGCTGCACACTCCTAATCCAGCTGAATTTTTTTCCATCCTCATTCCCAGAAACATTTGCTGTGGAAGAAGCCAAGCCTTTTACTGCTTCCAACTCCAAAGATACTTCTTCTGCATCATCCATTTTCTACCAGCTGTTTGAGCTCATGACCAGAGTTAGACCAGAAGCAACACTAGAGAACTGCAGGACCCTGACTCCCTTTGCTGCACAAGCAAGCTAGGTCCTTTGATGGAGTACAGGCTGCCTACACCATCCCAGGTACTTTCCCTTGCCCTCCCTTCTCCACACGGATCAGCTCCTGCCTTTCTCCTTTGGGTACCACTTCCAGCCCCCAAGCATCTGCCAAACTGCTCTGAGTTTCCCAGCAAAGCCCCGGTTTCCCTGAAAAGCCCCAGCTAGTCTGCAGCTTGGCAATGTGCTTCCCCTGCCCTGCCTACAGCACACCATCATGGGGGAGAGCATCACCTCACCCTTGGACAGTCAGAATTGCAGTGCAAGACCTGTCCTCTTCCCCAGCAACAGCATACGCTATGGTAGGTAAACCAGATGCTACTTGTAGAGAAATGTCTTTGAGCTTGGTCCATCAGCCCTGCTTGGTTTCAAAATAGATGTTATACACTGGGGATCAAGTACTGCAACAGGGACAAGGGGTGTAGAGTCACACTAACTCGGGCCGTGAGCAACTGGCCAAGCAAATGTAAAGGCAGATAGACCCTCAGAAGATGTAGGCTCTCTTCTTTACATTGCCACTTGCCCAGTGAAAGGGCTTAAGGAGACATCAGCTCCTTTCTCAGGGCTTCTCTTTCCTCCTCTCAGCATTTCTCATCTGTTTAGCCATCTCTGAGCCAGGAGCTGGTTCTCACAGGAAGCAAGACCTTCAGTGATTTAAGAGAGCTGTCCTCCCAGCTCTTTCCAGAGAAAAGATGGCACAAAAGAGAGAACATCTGCTCCTCAGGCACTGATATATCCAGCCTAGTAGATGAAGAGCTCTCCTGGGCACACAGACCAGGCGTTGCTGACATGCTGATATTACACTCCCTAGGAGAGCACCAATTACTTTGGGTAAAGAACTAGAGCTGCTGGGGAAGGACACACACTGCTGCTCTGCTAGGAAGTGGTGACTCCCAGCAGCAAAACAAAGCTAACAACCACTGTTCTCACCTTGTCAGCTTGGTGCTCTGTACAGCAAGGCCTTAACACCTAGCAAGGTAAGCAAAGATGATATGACAGGCAAACTCTTGCCTACATAATCTGAAAACAGACCGGTTCCCCTGTCTCCTAGATATTCACCCCCATTTTCTAAATGAAACCCTAAGTGTCAGGTCATATTTTCCAGCCCTGCAAACATTTTCCCTAGCTAACCAAAACCAAATAATAACGGTGTGAATTATTTTTCTCCGTCCCCCCCCTGCTCCTGAATTCCCACTCCATAGCTCCGCTTCAGGCCTGGTGTTAATTAGTGCAGACTGTGAAGTTCACTACATCTGCACAAAACGGCAGGGGTGGACAGACACATGACATGAGCTGTTGCAAAACCTCCAGGTCCCAAAGAACTGACCCATCTGATGCTGACTGCTTCTTCAGCCACTTCTTTTGGAGGAACTGCATGGTATTTATCTTCCCATGAAGTTTACTAAAAAGAAAAAAAATAACCTCAAACGTTGGTGTGTGTATTTTGTTTGAAGGCCTTTTATTAATAATACCCTTAATATCATTTTGTATTTGTTTGTAGATGCTCGCTTTCACTCAGTCATTTGATGGCATCCTTAGCAGTGACAGCCCATAATTCTTCATAGCATGTGTGTACGTCTACTGTTTGAAGCAGGCCTAATTAAAGCAAGGCTTGTGGTTGAGGCTCCAGCACTTAGTTCGGTGCACAAAAAGGAAAGGAGAGCTATCTTTAAAGTAACAATATTCCTATTAGCATGGTAGCTCTCCAAGACACAGAAAAACCCCCAGAAGATTAGGTCACACATTTTGCAAGGTACTTATTCTAATCTTCCTGTAACCACCCTGGAAAATTTTTGTCACTCTTTTGAGTACTGGATTCAAACTCTGACCGTAAGACCTTTCTATCCATTCAGATCTGTATCCTTATCCATTCTTCCTACGCAAATTCATACTGGGAAGTAAATATTACAGTACCTCTTTTAGATGCAGATAAACAAAGTAATAAATAGATGTTATTTCAAGTTACACTGGAAGAAGAGTGCTACACAGTGCTTCTGTGAATCATACCTGAAGCTCCTTGCATCATATCAGAGTTTGGATAGAGAGGAAAAGTGTGCCTCTCTACCTGTATCCCACTGGCCTCAGTGTGATGCGCTGGAACTAGTGAACTGCATCTTATACACTAGCCAGTTTGGTGTTTGGACACCCTGGTCTTGCAAAGCCACAGTGGAAACTTCATGGTGCAAACAGGGTTGGAAGCTGTAGGACTTTGGAACAGCTCCTGAAGTCCATCCTGTTCTCTTGGCTTGGCTACCTAGGAAGCTTCTGGAGAACAGCGTCAGGACCCTAGATTAATATGCTTAGGAAAACTTTGAGTAGGAGGCCTGGCAAGTAAGCTTTCAATCCCCCTGTGATTCACAAGGAAGCCAGACAAGGAATGTCTCCACCAGCAGACAAATGGGCTAGGCTTAGTGGCATCTCTAATGGTGACATATTTCTTTAGTAACTGCCAGTTAGTTACTGGAACAGCCTCAGTACAGAACAATAGTGACTTCTAGTGCAATCCAGGGATATGGCAAGCATTATTGCTTGGCATTATCCCTTCGTGTGTTTGGCTTCAGCCTGTGATGCCTAATGTAAATTACACTTAGTCTGAACTGCAAAGTGCCTGTAAAAGTGCTGGGGATGATGCTGCCCTGGGGAAAGCCAAAGCCTGGTCATATTCCATCTTACAGGCATGGAAGGCCAGGGCATCCAAGGTAACTTCATGAAGAGACAGCATACACATGGCTGCTTGTGGCAGCAGTAAACTGGATTTCCTAACTGAAGAGCTAAGTCAGCCTCTGCAAAGCACAGTCTTTTCAACTATGGAGATAAGATATACCACAGCCTGGGTTTCCTTACTTACCAGTTTGAGAGCCGAGAGCACTGCCTTCTCCCTGCCTGATATTCCTGAACAAGGCTCCTGAAGCATCTTCTCTCCACCCCCCTCAGTGACCCATCAGACCTGCACTGGCCCCACAGGCAGGAACAGGCAGCCTGGCACCTCCTGCACCCCATGATCACAAGCTGTCCTCACAGCCAGGCTGCCAGGCAAACACCACCCTGACAGGGAGGAAGAGCAGCCAGACCGAGGTGACCTGCATGCAGAACAACTGCTTTGCAGTCCTGTCCAGGAGGTTGTGCTGCATTCGGGCAGCTTCCTCAGCCCAGAAGCCTCGGCAATTCCCTATGCTAGAGAAAAAGCATAATTATTTTCTGAAATCAAAATGAGAATTAATAAACACAAAGGAACCATCTCTGGCTCAGGAAACCTCCCAGCCACAATTGGAAAGTATCTGGGGGAAATATTGCTACATACATGCTTTATGTTTATGGTTTCTCCAGACCTGTACCATGTTAGGAATAGGAACAAGATACCAAGCCAGGCAGACCTGTGATCTGACCCAGCAGAGCCATTCTTATGCTCTTTACATGTAGAAAAGTTTCTGCTTTCTCCTATTATTGGTTCAAATTAATTTTGTTTTGCATTTTTTAGTCTGACTAATAGAATTCATAGCCTTTGCAAGTTAATACTTTAATCTAGCCTTACCCCAGTTGTGACCTGCAGAGCTTCCATTGATATCCCAGCATTGGTACCCAGAGAAGAACATGTTACCAGCTCACCAGAAAGCCACAGGACACCCAGTGTCATTGGCAAGCTCCTTCTCTGGCAGCTGAGACATGCACAGGCTCTTCTGCAGCAAAGGATGCACTTCATCAGGGATTTTTACAGTCACCTCAACTGTGTGACCAGATTGATCTTATAGCATACGTTCAGTGTCACAGAGGGTCCTGCTTCTAACTCTTGCCCGATGGCAATTTGGGAGAAAGTTAGACAGATGACAGAAGCATAGTTGGTCTAAAAACTTTAAGAACCATAGTCCCATCATCCCCAGCACCACCATTCAGAGTCCCACTCTCTCTGCCTAAGTGCTTACTTCAACTAATGGCAAGTAAAAACAACCCCCCAGTATGCTTCTACTCAGAATGGTTTACACAAAACAGTAGACAGGGGAGAACAGAAGAGAATAAAATTAGAAGATCAGGGAAAATTTTAAAAAGAAGGAACTGGTTAATGCAGTTCCTACTTGGTGTTGCCTTCATGCAACTGATGTCAGCTGAAAACCGCTGGCAAGTAAAACCAAGAGGGATGCACCTCAGCTGAAGAGTGTATATTCACTGGGGAGCAGAATATGTAAGTTGACAATAACCGCATGTAGCTCTCCTGTTTGTACAAGATCAAATTCTTTCCCGTGCACGTAGCAGCCTTTTAAGAATCACAGTCCATGACGTCACCCAGGAGGCACGGTGCCAGATGTCTTCCTTGTGGCTTTCCTATAACAAACAGAGCCCCGAAAAGAATTGGATGGAATAAAGATGTCATGCTCAGTCACTGTAGGTGAAGCCCTGGGTGCATGGATGTCAACAGGGACATTCCCATCACTTCAGCAAGCCAGGAGAGATTCACAGGGAGATTATCACATCACATTCATCTAGGGACCTAATGCAGGCAGCCAGAACCTCTCTCCCATCACTTAACAGAGGAAGAGCCTGCTCCAGAGGGCAAGGCATAGCAGAAACCTACTCTAGATGCTCCAAATTGTCCTGGCCAGGAACCTGTCCCCACACTGGCCTGAAGTACCTTGGGAACCTGAGGATGACTGATGAGGAAGTTTGATCAAGTTCTGATACCCAAGAGTATTCAAAGCACAGCAGCAATTTCTGTAATATTTATACCCAGAAATGTAAAACCAGAAGGAAAACCACGCAGCACAGAGCCTTCAGCATGCTGGTCTCTGCAGTCTTAAGTATAGTATCACCCAGCTGATCAGAATGATTGAATGGGGCTTTGAACTTTAAATGCTTCCTAACACAAACATACTTTGACAGATCTTCTGCCTTCCTAGAAAACCTTCTTTGAATAACAGTTGGTTTGAATGCATGGAAAAGACACTTTTTTAGGGGCGCAAGAGTTTAGGAATATTTCACTAAAATACTGGAGCAAATAGAGACCTCATTAAAAATGAATATATTCATAGGAAAGAGTTATTCCAGATGAGTCTTAAGTTTCAAATTTCTCAAGATGTTTCGCTGTAACATTTTTCAAGGGAAAAGTTCCAAGTTTAGAGCCTGAAATGGCTTCATTTAAAACAATGTTTCTTTCTTCTACAGATTTTTTTTTCCAAGCTCAGCTGTTGAAGCTGAACTGAAATGTAAGAAAATATTTCATGTCCTCAACAAGTCCAATAACATTTCTCCTTTTTTATTAGAGGTGTGATTTCTACCCCCTCAGATTCCAAATGGAAAAAGAATTACAGCTCATCTTTTTTCATTCCTAATGAAACTCTTCCCCACCCAGACACAGTGAAGATAAAAACCCCCAGTTTTTACTAGGTGTGTTTGTACCTCTGTCTCCCAGATTAAAAAAAAAAAAAAAAAAACAAAAACAACAAACCAAGAAAACCAACAGAGTGCCTCCTGCCTTCTGATTCAAGTGCCTAAGCTGCATCATTCACCTGGAGCAGTGAATTCCATTCAGCTTGGGAAGCAGAGGAGGTTTAGAGATTTAAGGCAATGGCTGATGAGTGACTGGCTTGGTTTAGAGAAATCCCACAGCATACCCGCATGGATTTGTTGAATTCTCTGCTCCCAGAAGCAATCGTTGCAAGACAGACTCGAAGCCTTTACTGCGACAGTAGTAAGTAATGGCATTACATCCCACACCCAGTGTAAGTACTTGCTGTATGTTCCAGGCTGCTGCCAAGGCCACGACTCTGTTTGTCCTGCAACTTTAGTTCTTGGGAAAAGTTACATTTCTAAACTGTACATAATGTTCAGCTTAATCTCTTGCAGTTTATGGACTTCAACACAGAGGCAATTCTCATTGCCACTGGAAGGAGTGAGTCTCCCCTCATTCCTTGCAAAAGGAAAAACTCTGTCAAGGCAGACACTAGTCTAGCCTTCTTTTCACGTAACATAAGGAAAAGAAAGGCCTTGAGAACTGCCTTACAGTGATGATGACCAAGTCTCTGGAGACATTGGTTTTATTTCTAGCTCTGCCACAGATACCCAGTGTGAACTTTTGCAGATTCTTGAAGACCTGACTCTGGCTGAACCAACTCTTTAAAGCCCGAGTAGCCCATCACATTAAATAAAGCTGTGAGCAAAGTACAATGCTACTCCATGGTTGAGAAAAAGTCAGAACCACATCCTGAAGGTCTCTGTATCTCAGTTCTGAACAAAATAAGCATTTTTACTCTGTTTTCTAATGCCGAATTTCTATCCAAAACAAAAGTTCCTAATCTTTAGTGCCAGCCAAATGTGTCAATGGTTTATCATTGAGTTAGGGAGAAGCTGCCTCTCACTATGGCCAAGGTTCAGCCCAGCAAACCACAGGCATTGAGCTCCACTCCCTGTTTGCTCAAGCTCTTTACATGGTTAATGACAACGTTGTAAGGCAGCTCAGATGTTGATTTAGCTGAGTCACCCCCTTTCTGTAACCTGAACACCCTGGAGACTACTAGGCATGACCATAAAGAAAATAACCACCATCCTGGGGGCCAAGGCCAACTTTTTATCCATCAATCACTGGAAGGCCACACTAACCAGACTGTAAGCTCACAGGGGCTGGCTCACTGCTGTGTTTTATTAAAGACCTGAATGCAAGCAGAAGTGCAATGATGTTTCTAAGCCTGAAGTCTCAGCCAGAGCCAATGCAGCTAAAATTTCCGTGGAAAGCTTTAGCTTGAGGGAGGGGAGCAGGGTGGAGGGAATAGTATCAGTCACTTATTTAGTGACAAACTCCTGCCTGGCATTGCCTCCTCAAAGTATGAGCCAGCTGCAGTCACTTCTACCAGCCCTCAACAGCATCAACTCAGCTGAAGTGGCTCTACTCATATTTGAGAAATACTTACTTTAGATAGCAGATTCATCCCTTTTTGAGGACAAGACATACGTAGTGAAATTTAGCCAGTTAATGCCCATCCATTTCACTGAGTATTCAAATACCAAATTGAAGTATAGGACAAATATCCTTCCATTACATCTAGGAAGATTAATAAGCAAGCAGACCATCCTTGTGTCACAGATATGGGGAAAGAAAGAAGAAAAGGACTGTGGCAAGAACACCACTTTTACCACCTCAACATATAGTGGAAAGGGCTATCAAGACCTATAACTTTATGATTAATGTTGCAGAAATAGTTTTCACACCAGCAAGAAAACACAATCTTTTCCTTTCCAGGCTCTGCTAATGTCATAAAATCACGAGAGCTTCAGGTGTTGCCCGACACACCTGGGTCCTTCAAATGCTCTGTGCCAGTAACACCACCACTACCTGACTTCTCTCTACATGGTAAGCTCAAATACTTATGAAAAGAACATCAGACTATTTTCAGAGGCCAAGCTTCCGGCCCATAGAATATCATGGATTCAGACTGGTGCCACATCATTGACCCTGTGCCAGAACTGCTTCATGTCTGGCCCAGCAGAATGGTTCAGATCCACGTTTGTAGCTTCAGGCTTGGTGTTTCCAGACTGTGGGTCTGCACACGACACCTCCACCCTGGATCTGTTACTGCTGCCTCAAATCGCAGTGGTACAAACAGCACCCACCTCACCCCCTTCACATCTGAGGTGACAGAAGAAGCTGACTTGCTTAGTGCATCCTATACAGTCTCACTTCTGATAGTCAGTTCTGTGCAGACAGAAGAAGCACTTTTCTCAGACCTGTCCCACCTTTAAGAAACCCAGATTTAATCACTCACACCTAGTACAAACACAATACAATCTGGATCACCGGGTAAGATTTTTCTAGTATCTAAGAGTTCAGACAAACCATTGAATGGGTCCCATCTGGCATCAACACACATTAATCTTAAAAACAAGCCATTTTAGAGTGTCTTACATCAGTCAAGCACATGTGTCCTGGTTTCGGCTGGGACAGAGTTAATTTT
>BOSO01001353.1:0-44652 GCA_018403395.1 Gorsachius goisagi | reverse complement strand
AGCCCGCCTGGATGAAGTCCTGTGTAACATGCTCTAGGTGGCACTGCTTTAGCAGGGGGGTTGGACTAGATGATCTCCTGAGGTCCCTTCCAACCCTTGTGATTCTGTGATTCTGTGAAATTGGAGAGGAGTGAGGCTTTTGACTTTTGCAGAAGCTTTTACAGTTGAGAGACTCTACCTGTAAACAGCTGTGACTCCTGCTTCTATAACGGATGCTGTCTAAAGAGAGAACAAGAACTGTGGCTGTAATGAGCATCTGAAGACCCTTATGGTCTGCAAGGACCGCTTGCCCTAAGGGGGTTGCTGCAAAGAAGGCAGCGAGCCTGTGTTGCTTCCTAAAGTCTCTGTAGATGTCACCTGTATGACACAGCCCTCCACAATGTCAGGTATTTTGAGCAAAAGCGTCTCAGTCAGAAAGGCACCGGGGTCTGGTGTAACAGCGTTGCATGGTGAGGAGGCTGTTGCTGGTTCCAAGCTTGTTACTTCCATAGCATGTTTCCTCCCACTGATTATTTTGTAAGAAATACGACATTTTCTGCAAAATTAATGAAGACTTTTTGCTCCCAGAAGTTTCCGCCTTGTTTTAGTCATTTTAACTTCGGTGTGGAAGCCCCTTGGGCTCTTCCCTTCTTGACTGAGCCACTTATATCAGGTTCCTTAAGTCTTTGCTTACAAGGATGTTTCTCATGATTGAATCCTTCTTATTGATATTCCCTGGACTTCCTCCCAGGCTTTCAGCAGCATTTCTATGGGAGTGAAAGCAGCAGATTTATTATTCCAGTCTCGAGCTTGCTAACTCCATGTGCGGGGGAACGCCTGAGAATTGGGCTGCTTGCCTTTGCTACAGCATTGTAGTGGAAGCTGCTGCTCAGTCACTGATGTCTAATAATCCTTTGGTCTCTTTGCTGTTGTCTCTGTATCCCGGGTTATGTCTTTCTGTAGTGGGAATTTTGTAGTCACTGGAGACAGGCTCTTGGATTTGGTCCCCTGGGAGAGAGGGAGATGAAGCTGAGCCTTTCGGCCCTTGGACTCCCCTGCAGCCCTGTTGCTATGAGCTGGCTTTCCCTTCACTGTCTGTCTCTTGCCAACAAGAACATAAGTGATTTTTTTTTCTTTTTTTTTTAAACATCCTGTGATCTCTTCAGCTACATTTCCCTCCAGTTAGAAGAGTGTGTGTCCTTTAGGTGCTCCCTGCTGCTCTTCGTGGTGGGGATTTACTTCTTGGCAGGTCATCTGCAGTGGGTCAGGGTGCTGAAGGTGGGTCCAGCTTCATCTGGCTCCAGCAGGAGAGGGTTGGTTCAAGTCCTCTCGAGAAAGAGGATAATGAATGGGAATGGAGGGGTGAAGGGAGCCAGAGCACCTCTGTAGCGAGCCAGTGCTCAAGAGCTTTGCTGCAGGGGTGTCAGTGTGACCCTGGTACCGCTCTGCTGCAATTTTTTTGACTGTGCCTTGGCCTGGGACCACGTGGGACCTTTAGGGGCCAGTGGCAGCAGGTTTCCTCTCTGCTCTCTTCAGCCAGAAGTAATCATTTGGTTTTGCTCCTTTTCAGGTCTCTTCACACTCCTGGTCGAAGATTTTGGTGAGTACAAGAAGCCTTCCTGGGAAGTTGGTTTCATGCTTGATATTACCTCTAGTCCTTTCTGGTGGGCTTTGTACCAGCTTCTGCCCTTGTTTGCAGGGGTCAAGGGAGTGCAGGTTGAAGAGATTTATGATCTGCAGAGCAAATGCCAAGGGTAAGTCACAGGTGTGAAAGTTTGAGTTTTATTAAGCAGAATGCATCTGCGGGCCTGGGAACTCATTGCCAGGTGTTCAGAAGGGCTTGTGTGAGCTCATCAGATGTAAGTTGTAAGCGATGAACCAGGAGTGCTTCATCAGGTTTGGGACAGAGGGGTGATCTTATGCCTTAAGAAAGACCTCGGGTGGTGGGTGGGGGACATACTTCAGGGAATTTGTCTCCCTTATGGAGAGGTACAGTGCCAAGGTGGCATGCTTGCAGTGGGCTTTCTCCCTGTCTCAGTGCTTTAAAACAGCTTTGAGACTGCCGCTTTCTTAAAAGCCATTGTCTGATCTCCTCTTGAAAATGAAGACAAGGTATGTGTAAAAGGAGGGGTCAGTTGGTGGTCAGGCACTGTTCTGCAGGTCAGTCAGTGTCCAGAGGTGAATTTCACCTCCCATTTTCTCTGGCTTGAGCCTCTTAGGACCAGTCAGACCCCAAAGTTTTCAAGCTTGATTGTTGCCTGAGCCTGGAACATCAGCACAGGAGAGTGTCCTGGGTAACAGGGATGGTCGCTTCCAGAAAGATGGGGCTGGTGGTTCTGCTTTCCTTCCCTGTCTTCCCTCTGCCCATGGTTTGAAACAGAAGGTTTCTGGTGCTGGGCAGAGCAGCCCCACTGCTGTGGTCTGTCCAAAATGATGCAGCTTCTGCCTTCTCTCCGCAGCCCTGTGTATGGTTTCATCTTCCTGTTCAAGTGGATTGAGGAGCGCAGATCACGCCGGAAGGTCTCTACCCTGGTGGATGAGACATCAGTGATTGACGATGACATCGTTAATAACATGTTCTTTGCTCACCAGGTAGCCTGGAGGCGAGGGGAAGGAGGGGGGGAGGTGCCTTATGTGGCACCTCAGGGCAACAACGTGGTACTGAGAGGCTGCATTGCTCTCGCTGGTCCTGAGAGCAGCTCCTCTTTCCTGGGAGTCTCTGCCCTGAGCTTCAGGTTGGAGGGAATCCAGTGAGGGCTGCGAGCCTGTTCGTGGCCTGTGCTGGGAGCAGATGCTCGTGGGGGCATGGTGTGGCTCGCTAAATGAGACTGACCTCCTTCCTTCCTCTGATTGCCGAGGTCGAGTCGCTGCTCTCACAAGTGGTTCTTGCATCAGTACTTAGTTGATTCTTGTCAACTCTGAAGGGTTGTGGAAAGGTTGCCTTGTTCCTGCTGGTTAAGATGGTGTTTGTGTCACTCTCCAGTTGATCCCCAATTCCTGTGCCACCCATGCCCTGCTGAGCGTCCTCCTGAACTGCAACAATGTTGACCTGGGCCCCACACTGAGCCGCATGAAGGATTTCACCAAAGGATTCAGCCCTGAGGTAGGGGCTGCGTGCAGGGCTGTGCATGTGTGGCACGTGTCAATCTGCCTCTCGCTCCCCTCTCAGGATGATGCTCTAACGAGCTGGCTCCTCCAGGCCTTCGTGGCCGCACGCTATGTTGGTATTGCCTCTTCTCTCTCATCTTCCTACCTTGCCTTGCTCAGAGCCTCGGTCCCCTTACACTGGGCACAGCTCTGAGCCTTCTGTCCTGTTATTCCCTAGCCCAGGTGCATTGTCCAAGTCTGTGATCAAAAGTCCTCTCTTCTACCTTCAGACCTATCTTGAAGTCTGTGGTTCTCTGTAACTGTAATTACTTTAGCAGAAATGGTGTGTTCTGTTCATCTTGGGTTTTACCCAAAACTCAGCAGAGCAGAGGATGTGCCTGAAAGTTGCTTTCCCAGCCCTGCATATGGAGGGAGGGAGCGGGGAGCTGGTGGGTGACGCATTTTGTTTCCTGTCACTTCTGAGTCATTTTCCTCTCTTGCTCTTTGCTGCAGAGTAAAGGCTATGCCATCGGCAATGCCCCAGAGCTGGCCAAGGCCCATAACAGCCATGCCAGGTGAGCGAGGGGGTTGTCCCGCAGCTCGCTTTCGCTGGAGGAGGCAGGCTGTCTGCTGACCTCTCATCTTCTTTGCCCTCGCAGGCCGGAGCCACGGCACTTGCCAGAAAAGCAGAATGGTATCAGTGCTGTGCGAACCATGGAGGCTTTTCATTTTGTCAGTTATGTCCCCATCAAGGGACGGCTGTTTGAGCTGGATGGGCTGAAGGTCTATCCCATTGACCACGGTAAGAGCCCACCTGTCCCTACTCCTTGACACAGTCGAATAGACACCCAGGTATGTCCAAATGTATGTATTATTTTTCATTGCCGCTAGCGTTAACTAATGTTTGTGGAGAATAACTCCAGTGGCTCCCAGATTTGTCCTGCAATTTGATAGCTCATTTTGGAGCCTGTGCACTGGGGACTGCACACTGTGTCTAGAAAGCAATTATTTCTAAATGCATTGCATTGCTTTTTCCAGCCTTGCCATTTTCCTCCCCAGTTGCTCAGGGTCACAAAGGCCTTCTGCAGCTCTGAAATACCTTGGTATCGCAAGCAGTATTTGTGTCCTCCTTACTCTCTCCCTGCGCCAAATAACCGGTGTGTGTTGAGGCACAAGGTCCCAAGGCAGATCCCGGCAGGCTGCTCGGATTACTCCCTTTCTTTTATGACTTGACCCCTAGTTCTGTCTTTCAGACAGTTCTGTATCCCTGCTAGGACTCTGCTTCTGTCAGGCCCTTTGGTAAGGTACCCACACCATGTACTTGGGTTTCTTAAGCATGGCACCAGATCCAGTGGCAGGTGAACTCCAGCAGGAGCTGGAATTTCCTTGGGCTTTGTGAGCCCAGAGCCTGTGAATTGCTTGTGGTCTGTAGGGTTCAAAACTCACCTTTCTGCCCTGCAGATAACTCAGTTTTCCATTTGGAAGGCAGAGGCAGGGGGTTCCATGGTCCTTCTGCCTCCCAGGCCCCTTCTTGACTTGCTTCCTGGTGTGTAAGGGAGCCATGAGATTGCCTCTCGTGGGGATGGCAGGATCCACTCTGTGAGTCTGAAGCAGGAGCCTTGGGCTGCTTTGCTAAGTCTGGCTCTGTCTCCTCATCACAGGGCCATGGGCTGACGATGAGGAATGGACGGACAAAGCCAGGAGAGTAATCATGGAGCGCATCGGTCTGGCCACTGCAGGGTAATGTCTCGGGGTGTGGTGCAGGCACTGGCCCCTCGCCATTTTTCCCTGGATTATTTCTACTGTGGTCTCTGTGTGACAAGTTGTGGATGTGGGGGTGGAGGATGTTGCTTGGGAAGGGTGGAGGTGCGCTGCTTCCTTGCCTTCTCTTGCCTGCAATTTGCCTGCCTTCAGAGCACGCAGAGAAGCCGCACTCTGTACGATGCAGAGTCCCTGCAAATGGCCACGTAGGTAAGAGTGGCCAGATTAGGTTAGCTCGGGTCCATAGGAGAAGGAATGGTGCTTCTGGTCCTGAGCTGGGCCTCTTGGATGGTTGGGCATGAGGGTGACTGAGTGCTGGCACAGGTTGCCCTGAGAGGTTGTGGAGTCTCCATCCTTGGAGATACTTGGAAGCCATCTGGATGTGGTCCTGGGCAACCAGCCATGGGTGACCCTGCTGGAGCAAGGGCTGTAGCAGATGACCTCCACAGGTCCCTTCTCACCTCAGCTGACCTGTGCAGGGTGTTTTGTGTTGTGGCTGAAGTAACCTTGCTCTGCTTCTTCAGCCAATGTGAGGTTGGCTTGGTTTTGGAGGGAAAAGCCTCCCGTGTGTTGGTGTTAAACACCAGGGCAGGGGAGGTGCTGCCTGGAAAGAGCCCGCAGGAGGTGTGGGGGGTTTGGCTGGCAGCCTCCTGGCCCCCCTGGCTGGGAGATGGACTGCACCACCGGCTTGCGGCTAATGTCTGCTGTCCCTTCCCGCAGGGAGCCATACCATGACATCCGCTTCAACCTAATGGCGGTGGTGCCTGATCGGAGGATGAAGTACGAGTCCAAACTGCACATCCTGAAGATGAACCGCCAGACTGTGCTGGAGGCCTTGCAGCAGGTGGGACAGCTCAAGCCCTGAGAGAGTGTGAGCCTGGCGTGGGAATAGGCTCTGCTGTCAGGGCATCACCCTGTACTGTGCAGGCCCTGGATTTTATGATTATTTTTTTTTTGGCTTTGGGAAATGCCTTCTGGGAGGAGGAGGTAGCCAGCCGGGCTGCTTGGCCTTTGGCTGCTTGGCCTTTTGCTGCTCACCTGTCCATGCGGATGCATGGGCACTTGGCCATTGTCTCACCCTTGCAAAGTTCTCCTTCTGCAGTGCTTGAGCAGGAGGGATGTGGTTTGGGTTGCCCCAGTCCAGTGCTCAGTTTCTATCATTTGCCTTCAAGCTTATCCGAGTAACTCAGCCTGAGCTGATCCAGACCCAGAAGTCTCAAGAGTCTCAGCCTCCGGAAGAGGCAAAGCCAGCCAGCAACAAGACTGTGACTCCAGAGAGCACCCATCCAGGTAGGCCCCCGTACTGGTGATGTTGCCAGCCAGCCAGCCTGGCCTGCCATGAAGCGAGCACAGGCTGGTGATGACGGCTGGCTGACCTGGACTTTGAGGGAGTTTTATGGTCAGCTTCACTTTCTTTTCTCCAAGCCCAGCTCCGTGCACACTGTGCTGCGGTGTGGTACATACATCTGTGCCTGGGAGAAGTGTTGGAGGGACATGGAGCTTGAAAATGGGAGGGCTTAAGCTTGGGGACACTTGTGACGGCTGGAGGTGGAATGGGAAGCGGGTATGATGGTCTGGTGGAGCATAAGAGCTCTTCTGCTTCGTGGCCTGGGCAAGGGGTGGCAGAGGACATTGAGTAAAACGTGGTGGTGCTGGTCATGAAAGGCTGTGCTGTGCTTGTATGGCAGACAGCACCAATGAGCCTGCCAGCCAGGGCCACCCCGCAGCCACGCAGAGCCCACCCAACAAATCCAAACCGGTGGCAAAGACGTCAGCGAGCAGTATCAACGGGGCGCCTCCAGCAAACCCCAACCCCATCGTGCAGAGGTTGCCAGCCTTCCTGGATAATCACAACTACGCCAAATCCCCCATGCAGGTAGGCTGGAGCTCCAGGCCAGCAGCATGCCTGACTTGAGCCGAACTTTTCAATTCCAGTCCCTCACCTACTTGGGACTATGGCTGTCAGGCAGTCTAAGCCTTTCCCTGGCCTTGCAGCCTGCCCTATACCCTCGCACTGACCCAGGCTGGCAGGTGAGAGGGTAAAGGCTGACCTGGCAAAAGACGTGAGCGTTGATGTGGGTCAACTGAGCGAGCACAGGGAAGAGTTCCCCATCTCCTCTCAGAAGGGGCAAACCCTGCTGCTTGGCTGGCCTAAGGACATATCTGCTGGGCTCCTCCTCGCCCTGCTGCCAGCAGGCCATCAGCAATGGTGTTTTGCAGGAGGAGGAAGATCTGGCAGCAGGAGTGGGTCGCAGCCGGGTGCCAGTCCGACAGCACCACCAGTACTCAGACGATGAGGATGACTATGATGATGATGATGAGGAGGAAGTTCGTAACACCAACTCGGCCATCAGGTGACAGCTTGAGCCAAAGGCGAGGGGCAGGGAGCAGACGTTTGCAGAACCATCAGCGGTGACTTCCAGATCTTTCCTGAGTGGTTAGCTGTGTTAGGGCCCACACCTGTGTGCGCAATTAGGGCTGCTCTCTTGGCCTGCTATTTCACTGGATTTTGTGAAGCGCTTCTGTAGCTCTTCACAATCAACCCTGAATTTTGGCTGCCCTGAGTAACTGTGTATCAGCAGCAACCTTTGCAGCTTCTCTGCTTTCTCCCCTTTTCCAAATGTTCCCAAATAAACAGAATAGCCCTGCTCTGGAGGGGCTTCTCGTAGCTCCCTCCTGCTAGGGCTTTTCTAGTGCCACTGGTGGCTGCGTGGGTAGTGGGGCTTGACCTGCAGAAGGTCACCTGGTAGCTGATAAATCGCAGTATTTTGTGGTCAGGGGGCGGAGGCTGGCTGCACTGCACTGAAGGGAGCCTGGTGGTTAAGGAAACGTGGTGTGCCCTGCCTGGGGGGCTTCATTTTGCCAAAATCAGCCTCAATTCCCCAGTGCTGATTGCCAAACTGTGGGTGCACATGTGGGTGCCGGGTGGCAGTGTTGGTGTGCTCACAGTGCTGTTAAGGTCTGGAAGGTGGGGTCACAGTGAGGCTGCTCTTGGGGCTTCTGGGGGAAGAGCAAGGGGTACACAGCACCCTTTGGGAAGCCCTCTGTGCCCCCCGGCTGCACAGGAGTACCCGTAGCTGGTGGTTCAGTGGCGTGGGTGCTGTCAGGGAAGCTGGTGGCAGTGGCGGGGGGACCTAAAAATGTTTCAGGCCTCACTTCATCCCAGCAGGCAGCCTGGAGTGCCGAGCGCGGAGCTGGCAGTGCCTGCGCTGGGCCCTTGCCTCCTTCCACCAGCTGCTCACCTTCCCTGCTGTGTGTCTGGCAGGTACAAAAGGAAAGGGCAGGTAAAGCAGGAGCACGGGACGGGGGCTGCGGATGGCCAGCTCTCCGTCCTCCAGCCCAACACCATCAACGTCCTGGCCGAGAAGCTGAAGGAGTCTCAGAAGGACCTTTCCATTCCCCTGTCCGTCAAGACAAGCAGCGGGGGTGCTGCTGTGGCGGTGGTCACCCACTCCCAGCCCTCTCCCACGCCCAGCAACGAGAGCACAGACACTGCCTCGGAGATTGGCAGTGCCTTCAACTCCCCGCTGCGCTCTCCCATCCGCTCGGCCAACCCCACCCGCCCCTCCAGCCCCGTCACCTCCCACATCTCCAAGGTGCTCTTTGGCGAGGAGGATGGCCTGCTGCGAGTCGACTGCATGCGCTACAACCGGGCCGTCAGGGACCTGGGGCCCGTCATCAGCACTGGGCTGCTGCACCTCACGGAAGATGGTGTGTTCTGCCCACTGGCTGTTGCAGGTGGGTGCCTGCCAGCTTTTGGGGGGGTGGCACCTTCCCTGCCACAACAGAACAGTGTCCTGTTCTGTTGTGGCTTCGGGAGTGGCTACCGGTACTTTGCCATGGCTCCTAACGCTTCCTTCCCCTGTGCACAGATGGGGGGAAAAGCTCCCCCCCTTCCATCAAACCCGGTGAAGAGGCCCCGGTCGCCATCAAACTGGACGAGAAAGAGGGCAATGAGGCCAGTGACAGCAAAGAGAAGGTGGGACTTGGCAGGACCAGTGATCACCCTGGGGGGGAAAAGTATTCTCCCAAGGTGAGTTTTGTGCTGCGACAGCCCTGGGAACGTGGAGCTCCCTGCGCTCACCCAGAGACGCAGCAGCGCTGGCAGTGCCTGAACCGCATGTGCACGCTGTCCCGCTCGCGTGTCGCCGCAGCCGTCCCTCGAGGCACAGAGCAGTGCAGGTTTTGTGCCTTGCGTCATCTCAGGGACATTTGCCTTGGCAGTGGGCAGAGCCGCTGTCTCCCGCAGCTGAGACATTTGGTGTGCCATGGGCCAAGGGCTGGTGGGACCCTACACCCCCAAATCCCAGCCTGCTGATAACTTTACTGCCTGTCTCTGCCCTCCAGCCGGAGACAGGAGCAGGCTCGGGTGGCACAAGCGCATCAGGGCTCCCTGGAGGAGAGCTGGCTAGAAACTGTTTTACTTAAAAGGGAGGTCTTTAAATTTTGCTATCCAGAGGAACCAGGCTCTGGGGCGTGTCTCAGGCATGCAGGCAACCCTTCCCCCTGTCCCAGAGAACCAGGTACGTGGGGCTGGGGCAGAGCCCAGTGCCCCTGGGGCTGGCTGTAGTGCTGGCTGATTGATCACCCTGACACAGGAATTCCCTACAACGAACTGCCCTTTTTTTTTTGTTTTTTTTTTCCCCCTTGGCAAGTGTTCTTTGCTTTGATGAATCCTCCCTTTCCCAGCACAGAGAGGAACACCCAGCAGCTCACCCTGCTGACTCCTGGGCTGCAGCAGGGGTCCGTCTGCTCACCTTTGCTCTGTTTGATCCTGGCAGGAGCTCCTGGCGCTGCTGAAGTGCGTGGAGGCAGAGATTGCGAACTACGAGGCCTGCCTGAAGGAAGAGGTGGAGAAGAGGAAGAAATTCAAGGTATGTTTGCTGATGGCTTGTTTGCGTTGCTGATTTAGCTCCCTGAAGGTTTCTGTCTGGGGTTTCTTTATGTCAAAGTGGAGGGAGGGCGTTTCAGCTGAGAATGGCCATGGGGAGCATTTGGGGTGCCTTTCCCAAACAGCCCTATGGGGCAGAGCTCCCCCCAGGGCAGAGCAAATCCCCCGGGTGGCACAAACCAGCCTGGGGCGGAGGGCTGCAGCCGGGCCTCAGCTGAGCATCCACAGTGCCAGGAGGCTGAGGGGGCGGTCTGTGTCCTGAGGCCTGGCAGGATTCCTCCCCTGCCCCCCCTCGCCTCTTCCTAGCTGCCCTTTGTGGAAAATGCTGGCGTTTAAACTGGGATAGAGACCATCCCAGTTGCGCACTGGCCTGGGCTGGGCTGGGAGCTGGGTCCCTTCCCACTCCAGTCTCCTTGGCCGGTGGGCGTGCTGGTTCTTTGCCCCTTGTTATCCTTGAGCTCTCCTTTCTCCCTGCCACCTGTTTGTGGCTTATTTGTGGATTTGCCATCTCTGCAGATCGATGACCAGAGGAGAACCCACAACTATGACGAGTTCATCTGCACCTTCATCTCTATGCTGGCCCAGGAAGGTGAGCAGTGTTGTGCAAGGGGACAGAGCCTGGGGTTCAGATTCAGCTGGGGCAGCTGCACGGAGCGTGGCAGAGCAGCAGCCGGGAGCCCAGGCAGCTCACCCTGCCCTGCCCTCTGCTTCTGCCAGGCCTGGGGCACGAGGTAGCGCTCAGTCTGGGGAACCACACATCTCTGCTCCGTGTCCCGATTTTATAGTCCCAGAAGAGGCCCACTGATAGGTTTTGGGCTGCGCTCTGGCCTGGGCAGTACCAGCACTCCAGTATGGGCACGTCTGTCTGCTTCCCCCCCCCACAGGCATGCTGGCGAGCCTCGTGGAGCAGAACATCTCTGTCCGCAGGCGGCAGGGAGTCAGCATCGGCCGCCTGCACAAGCAGAGGAAGCCAGACCGCCGGAAACGCTCCCGCCCCTATAAAGCCAAGCGTCAGTAGCCTGGGGGTCAAGACTATGAGAAGCAGCAGCTGGGCTTTGTGGCTTTGGGCAGTGGCGCTTGGATCTCTGTTACCCTTTGCCCAAAGAAGAGGGACCGCAGTGACAAGCCCTCAGCTGAGCTGGAGCCTGGGGACAAAGAGAAATCGGGTTTTCCTCAGCCTGAGCTGTGAAAGGCAGAAACCTGTTGTCTCAAGGGGAGTCCCTGCCGCTGCAGCAGAAGGCAAGCTGGAGCGCCCAGTTGCCTGACCACACCATGGCAGTGCCTGCACGCTGTGGGGCCGCGTCTCGGCACCGTGGCTGAGGACTGTGCCAGGAGGGGAAGAGCCCACCTGGCCGGTGGCAGGTCTGGCATTGTGGGAATGCCAGCGATGCCCGCGTGAGGCTGTGCTGGCCGCAGCAGGCTGGGGCTTGTGTCCTCCTGCGTCCAGGCCTTCAGCTCTGCGCTTCCCCAGGACAATTGTGTCTGTTTTCCATCCCTCTCCCTCCCTTCCCCAAATTTATTTTTGGTTCTGACCCACGCTTTGGCCATTGCTGAGTGAGGCAGCTGCTGGACAGGGCCTGCTCTCCTGCATCCACCCCCCCAACCCTGCCCAGCTCCCAGCACTGGTGGATGCAAGGCTGGGCCGTGCCCCTGCACCCTGCCCTCGCTGCTCTGGGGAGGCAGCACGCCCTGCCAGTGCAGCTGGGCGCCCCCCTGGACCTTGGCAGGCCTGCTGCCGGGTGAGGAGGGGTGGGCTCGTCCCTGGAGCTGGGTCCTGTGCCCAGTCCCTGTGGTGGTGCCGCCACAGCTGCTTTCCTGGGGAGCAGCTCTGTGGCCCTGGCAGTGCCTCTGGCTTGTGTAAGGTTGCTCCAGGCCCTGTCCCCAGAGAAACCCCGTGAATTATGAACAGGCGATGTTCATAGGGTGGCCTCGGTGCTGCTGGGCACAGCCCTGGGGTGGACGCTGGGTGCGGAGTCATTTGGTGCCCCTGTGAAGCCTTTAGACTGGGGGGCGGGGGGCGGCACCCTGTTTCCTACTGCAGCATGTGGGCCTGGCCTGCCTCCTGCCTCCTGCCTCCCGCCAGCCCTGCCATAGTCTTCTCCTGCCTGTCCCCATCAGAAATCTCAGAAGCCAGAGGTCGGCACCTCCCCAGCAGTGTCCTGAGGCATGGCTGAGCCAAGGGGAGCTGCCACAGGGAAGGACTGAATTTTGCAAATGTGCAAATTCATACAGCTCTTGGCTATGGAATGGAACTGTTCTTTTGGTATTTGTTGAAGGGAAGAAAACCTCTTCTGTCTCTTGCTGTGTCTAATATCATGTTTTGTAAATAATGGATCTGTCTGAAGGAATAAAGCTAGCCTGTAACGGCCAGCCGAGGGAGAGTTGTGCAAGGGGAGGGCAAGGAGCGTGCATGCGCCTGGGAGCACTGTCTGCTCCGGGCCGTGTGTCCTTGCTGGCAGCTCTTCTGTGGTGCTAAAAATTTAAGGTAATTGTGGGGATTGCAATGACAGGTGAATGTGATGCTGGTGGAGTCAAGCTCAATTTATTGGCACAGCTCAGAGGGCAGGAGGAGAGGGGGAGCTGCTGCAGGCAGTTGGCGCTCAGCTCCTGCTGCCTGCCTGTGCTGCCTACCTCTGTGCAGGATGGCAGAGGCCCTGGCTCAGGCCCTCGGCTGTGACTGTTTCCTGGGTTGGGTGGGTTTTCTGGCTAGAAGTCCAGGGCGCAGATCAAGGCTGTGCCCCGTTTGATCCAGTGCTTCTGCGGCTTGTCCGTAGGGATCTCCACAGCAATCACATAGTTGGTGGAGTGGCCTGTTGTTGACAGCGTGCCTGTAGCGGGGGAAGTGAAAGTGAGAGGGTGGTACTGCATCCCTGGCTGCTGCATGCTGAGCTGGACAAGTGACCCCATGTGAGATCCCCTGTCCCACCCCCGTGCTGGGGGAAACAGCCTTGTGTGTGTTCAGATGCGGGCTTGGGGAGAGCCTGGCCGAGGCACTGCCGCAGAGCCAGGGTGCCTGGCTGCTCCATCTCCACGACCACCACAGGAGAAACCTTTTCCTCCCTGGCTGGTCTCAGCCAATGGCGCCTTGCTCCATTTCAATGTGTGGCGGGAGGCACCCCTGCAGCCTCTCCTGGGCTGCCCTTCCTCGCTGCTTCTACAGCCTCCCTTGCCTCTGGAGACCTGCCATTAGGGCACCTACCTGCGCGAGTGAGAGTCTTATAGATGGGGCAGAGGTAAGTGCCGGTGGCTGGAGGCTGGCGGTGGGGGGCAGGAAGCAGCCAGATGACGGCCATCTCGGTGTAAAGCTCCTTGGGGCGCGACTCTGCTAGCTGAAACGCAGCGGGGTCCCAGCGGGCACCTTCGAGAAACAAACCGTGGATATAGCAGCCTTCATCGGGAGGGTGAGTGAGCTCACCCGCTGACTCCTTCATCACCTGCAGAGGAGACCCGGATCCACTTGTTTGCTTGTCCTTGGGGATCTATGTAGTGAGTCCAGCGCTGGGAGAATTGTGTTATTATTCCATTCTCTACAGACAGGGTGTTGTTGGGTAAACCGGCAATCTAACAGGGTAAAAAAAGCTGTTGGGCACACCTGGTAGCACAACACAGCTGACTAGAGAGAAGCCCTTCCTGCCCTGGTCCCACCGTGGTGGCCAGGATCCCCTGGTGAGACTATCTCTAGTAGCAGCTGAGCCCAGAGCTGCAGCTCTGCCTGAAGTGGCTGAGCTGTGGGACAGGGCTGTGATGGCAGAGTTAGGCTTGGGCAGGCTATGGCCAGGGGTTTGCTCTAAGCCTGTGGTTTGTAAAGCCTTACGGGTCAAGGCTCAGAGCTGCTGCTGCTGCCCTGGATGCTGCCAGGTCCTGTCCTGCTGCCCCAGCAGCAATTCCAGCTTTGCAGTGTGGAGACATATGGTTGTTACTGAGTTGTTTGGTTGGGGCCTGTTCTTTGGTACAGGTGTAGTGAGTTGTGAGCTCAATGTTTTAGCCTTTGCCTGAGGCACCTTCAGCCTCAAGTGTTGGGTTTTTCTGCAACTTGCCTGCCAGGAGCTAATTTCCACAGGGTCTCCAAGGGTGCTGATCAGGTTTGGCTCCTTGGTGTGAGGAATGTTGTATTCTGACAGCTGCCTCAGCCACTCCTTGCACAGTGCTGTGCGGTAGGGTCCCTGCCAAGAGAAGCACCATCATAGCCTTTCTTAGTTGCAGCTAGTTTTCTGTGAGCATCTGAACCCTCCCGTTTCCATTCAGATGGGACCCTGTGCAGTCTTTGGCACAAAGGGAGAGAGATCCAGAAGGGATCTTGCACCATTTTGCCCTATTCCTTTCTCCCAGCGGATCTGGCTGGGGGAGCCCAGGAGAGCAGAGAAGCTAACCAAGCCCCTCGCAGGGAACATTTCACACTTACTGTGAAAGGGCCCAGGTAGGCCACAAAGCCAGCTGCAACCAGCATGTCCCCAGCGGTGTTGTTGATCTTGTAATCCAGGTTCTCGACAGTGTCCTGCCAGTGCACCTTCTCATCAGTCAGGCTGTTTATGAGCTGTGGGGTAAGTTGCACACATGAGAGCTGCTCTGTGGTCTAACCTTGTGTCCTGGACCTGCTGCTCTCTGGGTAATGCTGCGGGTGACTTTAGTGATCAGAGGTTACAGTGTGGCCCCTGCCACACCCTGAATTCTGTCCCCAGCTTTGAGCACTTAATCTTGGGATTACTGGCCTGCTCTCAGCTGTCCTGGAGATGTGTTGCTGCCTGTAGAAGCTGTGCACAGGAGGACAGCAGCTTTCCAGACCCGTGCCTGGCTGGCTTTGCTTCCCCAGCCCTTTTGTGCTGCTGAGATCTGGCCAGGCAGCTTCAACCTGGGATTGTCATGAGTTGCAAGGCACATAGATGTCTTCAGCACTGTGCTACTTGACCTGAAATCAGGTTGTCTCATGTAAGCAGGCAGAACCCAGCTCTGTCCCTTACCGTATCAGCACAGCCCAGTCTCTGCTGACACTGCTCACACTTCATCTCCAACTCCTCCTTCTTGGCTATGCAGATCTTGTACTTGGCTTGCAGCATGGCAATGCCATCTTCAACCTCCCTCAGGCGTTCCTTAGCTTCCTCAAGGACCTGCTGAGTGGCACGTAGGTCCTCTTCTGCTTCCCACCAGGCTTGCTGGGGAGATGCACAAGGAAACAGTGGATATGTTGGACATGTGGCCAGGCTCTTCCCCAAAAACCCAGAGACCCTGGGGCAAGAGTTGGTTTTCCGTAAAAGCACTAGCTGATTCTGAGACTCTTCTCTGTGTAACAAAGGTTGACCTGCCTAACTCCATGGGGATGTTCTGCAAGCCCAGGAATAAAAGCAGGGGTGAGGAGGGCATTTCTGCATAGTTCCAAAAAGCTAAGAGCCTGTGCTAGCTTACACAGGCTCAGGATGTGGCCCACTGGTGAACAGGAGGAAAGGTTCCTCTGCTTGCCCCAAAATAATAACAAAGAAATAGCTAGGCTTGGAGAGGATTAAGGCTGAAACACTAGAGAGATGCGGGAATGCTTCTGTAAGTACAGTTTCTGCTAAGCCAGGAACTTGGCACTAAGAACAAGGTATCACTTCTGTCCCAGTGTATTCTAGGCTGATTTATTCTACTTTATTATGTTACCAGGTTTTGAGGCTTTGGCTCTGCTAAGGCTTGGTCTGAACACTACATTCTGACCACCAGAACATGGTGACTCTCAGCAACTCCTGCAGAAGGGCACTGCTGGTACTGTGTTCCCTAATACCTAGAGCAACCAGGTCACGCTGCCTCTTACCCGCTTGGGCTCCACGACCTTGGCCACAAAGTAGTACTTGTGCATGGCATGCACCCACTGGCAGATGGAGGTGCAAGCTTTGGACATCTTGGCGATGGCAGCTGGCTGAAACTCCTCACTGTCAATGTAGGGCTGGATGGCCCTGATCACGGTGTCCGCAATATTGTCCTGCAAAGAATGTGGGAGAGAAAGGAGATCGGTGAAGAGGGTGTTAGAGGATCTGACTGAGGAGGGTCTCAGAGGGCTTTCTCCAGTGGCTGTGGCCTGCCCTGGGACCTGGCAGGGTGGTTAAGTCATTGCACTGGAGCAAGAGGAATCAAATTGCTGCATGTTGAGGCCTGGGAGGCACAGCTGTGGGATTGGGTAAATCCCTTCCCATACCACTTCCATCCAGCATGGAAAGAGCAGAGGGACAGAAGGGGAAGACTGGTGCATCTGGGTCCCATTGCCCAAGGCAATGAAGTGCAGCCAGCTGACACAAGGGCTTCCAGGTGAAATACACCCTCATCCTCTGTGCTGTTGCCCACAAGGAGCTTTAAGCTTCATTGCTGTAAGAAGGATCTCTGTGAGGCAATACCTGATCCCTGGTCACAGCCTCCCTCTGCCACCACTTACCTTATCGTACTTAAACAGGCTATCCAGGAACTTCCCTGGGTCCTGGAGAAGGCCCCTGCCTGGCTCCCAGTAGTCATCCACCTTGGAGCCTAGCTTTTCTCCTGCCACCTTTTTGGGCTTGATTCCTTTCATAATGCAAACAGCTTCAATCACCATCTTCACACCGAGGGGGGGCTGCTGCATTGCTTGTACCTTCAAAACCCAAACGGAGACAGTGGGTTGGCCTGGTTCTCAGTGAGATAGGGTGCTCATCCCTCAGCTGTCCCAGGGGAGATTGGGACCAGAGGCAGGACATCTGGAGGATGCAATGCACAGGCAGGAAGGAGAGAGGTATTTGAAAGGAAAGCTGGTTATTAGAAAGGGCATGGAGCAAACTAGGTAGGCTGAAAAAGCCTGCTTTGTGTATCTTACAGGCTGAAGATGTTTTAGCAAAGGGGCTAGATCTGTATGGCCCTGGGGTGGAGGCCATTTGGAAATGGGACACAAGCAAGCTTTCTCCCTTGCTCTGTGGGCTCTCATTTATCTTGTACCTCGGTGTAGCAATGCTGCACCCCACGAGCTGGTCTGCAGCACTTGTGGAGAGACTGCTTGAGTCTCTCCTCAAGCAGGCAGCTAGGAGTGCTGCTGCAGCACCCTTGAGATAGCTGTGGGTGTCAGGACACTTAAGGATGACTCCTGCTTTTTCTCTTCCAGTGCTGACCATCCTTGCCATGTTCAGCCAGGGATACTCCCAGGCCTTCCTGCTGGACAGAGTCAACAGAGGGGCACTGTTTGTGGCAACACTGAGGCTGGTCTACCCCCATGCAGACACCCTCTGTGAGAAGGAATTTGACTGGCTCTTTGACTGCCCTCAGACAAAGCAGTTCCTCGAGTGGTTCTGCAGCACAGTGAGTGAGGAGAATGTTCTGAGCCCAGCTGAGGTGGAGGCCTACGAAGCCCTGGTGGCTGCAGGCAAGCCCATCCTGGAAGGCGATGCCCTCAAGCAGGCATTGCAGATGTGCTGCCAGGTCCCGCAGCTCCCAAGCGTGATACCAGATAATGAGGGTCCCTCTCTGGAGGCCCTGCAGCAGGAGCTTCAGGAACTAAAGGACTACCGTGACCGTCAGCTCTGGCAGTACAGCAAGCTGCAGGTTTGGGCAGCCAAACTGCAGCAGGAGCTGAGGTATTTGGAGGAGGAGGAAAAAGTGGTGAAGCAGGACTTGAGGAAGGCTCAGATGGACCTGGAAGCAGAGATCTTCCAAACCAGTGCTGTCCTGAGCCAGATCAGCAATGCTGCAAAGCAGCTGGCAGAGTGGCATGAGGATGTGGGGAAAGGCCAGCCACCGGAACTGCTATGCCCTTACATGGAGCTAGAACAACAGGCCACTGACATGTATGAGAGGCTCATCCAGCATGTCCTACCGGGGAGTGTCCAGGCTCCAGGTGCTCAGGGAGCAAGTGCAGAGAGAGAGAGCAGCCTGGAGGAAACGTTGAAGGCTGGGACACAGATGGACTCAGACTGGGAAATACCAGAAGGAAGAAGAGGAGCTCCTTATCAAGAGTGTGCAAAGACACCACAGGGGGTGGCACCAGAAAGTCGGGGAATACAGGTCCAAGACTTGAGGGCAGAGCTGCTAGCAGAGGGGATGAATGGGAGAGAGGTGTTGAGCATGAGGGATGAGGAGGAGAGCAATAGCAGCCAGAAAGTCACAGAGAGAATGGATGCCAAGCAAACAACAATGCCAAAAAGCCTTGGGACTGGTGGAGATGAGCTACTGAGGGACCAAGACAGCTTCTGTAAGGAGTTGAGCCGAATGGAGAAAGCGCATATCTGTGCCCAGAGGGAGGTTATAGTCATGTCAGCAAAAGTGGAAGGCAACCGTGCTGCGCTGGAGTGGGCCCAAAGGACCCTGGAAGCTCTCGAGGAGAACCAGGTAGGGCCAGTACTCCCTTTCCTCCACCCTGCACTGCCTGTGCTGTGGGCAGTCCCTCCTGCTGAATGCTGGAGCACAGCTGATGTGTCAGGAGAGGGTGGCAGAGCCATGCAGCGCTAGCGGTGTGGCCTGACACCAGCCTGTCTCATCTTCCCCCTGCACAGCATGTAGTGGAGGCAGAGCTCCAGAGCCAGGCAGCCACGCTTCAGAAGCAGCTTCATGCCCTGCGTTGCGACATCATGCAGAGACTGACCCACCAGCTGCCACCCCTGCTGAGGGCAGAGGCCTGCCTCTCCTGCCTGCCCATCCTGCAGAGGCAGCTCAGCCTGGAAGCTGCCCACCTGCGGGACATTGCTGAGAGGCAGGAGGAGGCGGCTGCATGGGTGGTGAACCAGCACAGCCGCCTGGATCTGCTGGAGCTCCAGCTGAAACGGGAGAGAAAGGAACTGGACCAGAAGGCTTCTCGGCTGACGGAGATGAAAACTGCCATGAGGGAAGCCCAGACCAGGCTGCAAGAGCAGCAGAACTACTTCAAAGATGCCAGTTCCTCTCAGAAGGGTTGTCCACGCATGCCCAAAGACCTCTCTGCTGTACGGTAAGGGTCTGTGTGTGTGCATGAGGAACAAACTAGGTGTGGAGGAGGTGGCATGGGAATGGGAGAGGCATGTTGCAGACTCAAGCTACCAGGCAGTCTAGCAGTGCTCCACTGCCAGTGCAGAACCTCCCTGACCATGGTGGTGTGAAATTCCCCAGAAGGTGGCATCCGCTTCTTCCTGGCTGGCTAGGGCTGATGCAGCAAAGCATGGGCTTGGAGAAGAGAATGAGAACAGAGAACAGAGATTTTCCTAGGATGTGAAGGCTGAGAGTGTAGTCGTGGAGAAGGAGAGCTGGGCCAGAAGGAAGCACAAGCTGCTAGGAGCAAAAGTTTTCTCTGGTGGGGTGTCCTGCACTGACAGGGGCTTCTCAGTCCTCCCTGCACAGCTCTGGAGTAGCTGGTGCTGGTGCCTGCCAGTAAGCAGTCCCTAACTGGCTCTTGAGCCAGCATGGTCCTTTACATGCTCTTCTCAGCCCTTCAGGACATGGGCTGCTCACCAGTGGTGGCTGTCCTCTCATTGTTGCCCCACAGCTGCTTGCATCTTGGTCCCATAGCTCACAATGTCCCCTGAACCCTGTTCTTCCTCAGCACTGGCACACTGCTCACACCTCTGGCTGGTTGTCCCCTCTTGCAGGCTCTGGAACATGCTAGGGGGAAAAGATCAGGAGGAGCAGCCCTTCCACAGCTATGAGGCTATAGCAGCCCAGTGCTCCCAGTTGGTTTGGGACCAGAGGGTGCTGGAAGCATGGCTAGAAGCTCCTATACCCCAGCTCCCTGCCCTGGAGTCCTCCATAGAAATGCTCTACCGGTTGCTCTACAACAGTTCCAACCAGCTGCAGCTCTCCTCTCCGGTAAGCAAGGACTCCTGCTCCACCAGATCTTGCTGGCTAGCACAGGGCTGTGAGTCAGAGCCCTTTGCGCCATCCTCCCTGGGTGCAGGGGGGAGAACTTGCTGCCTCTCAGCCCACAGAGGGGGAGGAGGTTGGCTTGATCCTTGCCTTGTCCCAAAAGTTATCCAGTAAGGCAGTGGCTGGCTGAGGGACAAAGGTGATTCTCGCTGTGCTTCGTGTGTACTGTTAGGTATAGAGATTGGGGAGCCTTAGCCAGGGTGGCCCAGGGAGCTACCTCTGTTCCTTGGACTGGATGTGTTTGGAGGCCAGAGCTAGGTGGGTATTTTGTTTCTGGTGGGCTGAGCTGTTCCATAGGTGGGAGGAAATCCCTCTCTTTCTCCACATTCACATGCATGTTCTCCTGCCCCTCAGGAGATCACTGAGCTGATGCAGCAATTGATCACCATGCAGGACAACCTCTACCAAATGCTGGCAGACCTCCTGGGTGACCTGAAGGTCAAACGCAGATCTCTGCAGAGCTCTGTACTGCAGACAGAACGCAATCTTTATGTGTATTTTTACTGCGATGAGGATCGGCTGAGAGAGGTGGTGGAGGAGCTGGAGAAGCAGGTGTCTGCTTCCTCCAAGGGACAACTGATGGAGCTTCCCTATGCAAAGGAGTAGGTCAAAGGGATGCTTGGTCCCTGCCATAGAAGTGATGTCATCTTTTGGTTGGGCTGGGTCATTAATCCTGGACAGGGAGAGAACTCTGATGGTCCTGGCTCCAGTGAAAAGTTACTTGGGTCACGGCTCAGCAGCTGGGCTTAAATAAAGAATTTCCTGAAGGTGGTGGGTGGATTAGATGATGTACCAGTAATTAATGCATCTTGTGAGCTGGCATTGGAAGCCTTGTAGAGGCAGGAAACTTCTCATGCCAACTCTAAGAGGATGGGTGCTGGGGACAAGTGGACTGACACTGTCAGTGTCTTTCTGCACCTTCCAGGGAAAGAAGTTTTGTATGTTTTGTGAGGAATAAAAAGGTCTGTTATTCACAATTGCAGAGCAATAAGCCTGTCCCTCCCCTCCACAGCTGTTACACCCCGTGTGCTGAAATCTTGTACTTGGTGAGTTTGTTCTCTTGGCTATTGGCTGTGGTACTTGCCAGGCTCCAAATCACCCCCCTTTCTCTGACTATCCTATTTCAAGCCAGTAGTCTTTGAAGTCAGCCTACCAGCCATTGCCTCTTCCTCTTCTCTGCCTGTGGTGGATCCCCTTTCAAAAGAGCCTGCTGGATCAGACAGTGTGCTGCTAGGTCTGTCCCTGTGCTGTGCAGTCAATACTCAGGGTTGCACTGTAGTGCTGCCTACCCCTGCAGACAGGCACCATGGGGTGAGCCCTCCTCAACACCCTCTCTGGCACAAGTTGGAAACAACACCCAGGAGCCAGCTGCTGCCTCTCTGCCCTTCAAAACTCTTTGCTTCTGAAGGAGTGAAGCTGAGAAGCTGCATGGGCAGCTGCCCAGAGCATGAGTCCAGGGGAGTGGATGGACAGGCTGGAAAAGGCTGGGGATGCTGCAAGCCTATAGAAGGGAAACTGCTGCAAAGTGAGTGGCTGTCCAGGACTAGACCCAGCTCTCCCACCCTACCCCTTGATCCAGTTACCTCTGTAACATCACTTTTGTTGAGGTTCCTCAGGCTGGCAAGAGCAGCGTCCAGGGCTGGGAGGGCTTCAGCCAAGTCCTTCTGAGCATCATCTGCAATGGCTTGGGCTGTCTGAGCTTTCAGTTTGGCCGCCTTCTCCTCAGCCTGCACAGCACTTCTTGTCTCTTTGGCCAGAGCTGTGTCCACCTGCAAACACCAGAGACAGCCTCAGAAGCATGCTGGAGCCAGAGCACCCCTTTGGCTTGGCTCAGCGCTGCCAGGTGAGGATCACAGGTGTCCTGGCAGGTCATGGGTTTTCTTCTAGCAGAGACATGCTGGGGTCTTGCTGCTGGAGGGGATCCCCTTCCTGCATCATACTGGCAGGAGGGTTTTATCATCCACAAGCTCCAGTTCTGACTGTGCCTGGATTGCTGTTAGTACTGCAAGAATTAGCTGCTCTACCAATTTTTCCTGTTAGTATAGGGATGCAAACGAGTAGGGAGATGGAGGACTAAGAAGATATGCTGAGGGTTTTGTTTCTAAAACTGTAATTTCTGTCTACCCCCAGGGTTAAAACACTACCAGGAGGTGTAAAGGGAATGTGGAATAAAGCCAAATCTTTTTCTGTGAGTGGATCAGGCTGC
Organism: Gorsachius goisagi; assembly: GCA_018403395.1. NCBI lineage: Eukaryota > Metazoa > Chordata > Aves > Pelecaniformes > Ardeidae > Gorsachius > Gorsachius goisagi. The sequence goes on along the minus strand of BOSO01001353.1, from coordinate 22,912 downwards.
CTTCCCAAAGCTATGTGGGAAGATGAGATTGCAGACTCTTTCCCCTTTGCGTGCAGAGCTGTATGATGTTAGCGTCTGTTCCCATAGTCTCAGTCTGGCCATCCTACAGTAGGAGGCAGGCAGGGAAGAACACAAGGAGGAGGGAATGTAGTGACAGCCAACACAGGACAGTTCCCTCTTCTGCAGTGGCATGAGTGACTGTGTGTGGTGATCCCTGAGGTTTGGGCTAGCAGGGGCAGGCTGCAGTGAATCAGCTCCCTGGGGATGGGATGTGGGGGAGCGATCCCTTTTGGCAATAACAGTCTGGGCTTAGAGTGGTTCAGGCCACTTGAGGATTGTGTTAGTAGTGTTGCTAGTCTGTGCTTGCAAGGATCTAAACCAGTGAGGAAAGGGAGCTGGTAGCTTGGCCGACTGACCCCTGAGTTGTGGTTTCAGACAGGGGCATGTGAGCCATCACTTCTGGCAACTGGCTGGTAGGCTGTGACTGGCCCCCACCAACCCCAGGGCAGGGACCCCAGCAGAAGGCCACTCTCACTGTCGTGCTGCATAAATACCTGCTGTGCTAATCTGGGGCCTTTTTACTGTCAGATCAAGCAGGATTTTGTACAATCCCTGCAAAGCCTGCCCAAGCCCTAAGCAGCCAGACTTGGAAAGTGCAGAGTTGTCCAGCAGCAGTACCTGCAGTTGCTCCATGGTTGCCAGTGTGTCCTTAGCTGCTTGTGCCAGGAGAGGGCAGGCAGATTCCAGCTCCTCCTGCATCCTTGCTACATCCTCTGCTGTTTGCAGGAGCTGTGGGAGCAGAGCAGAGTGAGAACACGGGCAGCAGCCATGGTAAGCCCCAGGAAAGATCTGTGCTGCCTTGGTCCCTGCTTAAGCAAGAGTCTGGCCCTGTGGTGTGGTTAGATAGTAGTGCCTAATGGTGCCTGCACATGGTAGGCATTACTTCATAAACTCATGGCAATCAGTCAGCAGAACAATGGTGATGTTATAGGGATTTCAATTAAAAGGTTAATAAGGAATGTTCTGAGGGATCATGAGCTTACAGAGAGGTCTGTGGTCCCCAAAGACTGGGTACCATCATTCTTTTAGAGCTGTTACAAACCCAGACCTTCAGAAAGACTGGCCCTGGCAGAACACATAGTTCTCATTTGCTTTAGCATGAGCTTTCTCCTGTTACACAGGAGATATGTAGGGCATCTTACTGCATCTCTGCAGCTATAAATACACTGCTTAGAGCAGGTAAGGAGCACCCAAAGCTCTCCTGGGTGTGAAGGACAAACCTTGTCCAGGCCACTTCTCATCCTGTTCTTGGCTGTCCTCAGTTCCTGTTTCTTCTTTCCAATCAGGGAACTGAAGATGCTGAGGAACTCAAGGTAGCTCTTGGAAGTGACATAATTGTGTCTGGCCAGATCTGCCAGGTATACTTGGCACTTCTTTGCCACGCTCTGATGGATTTTTACACATACTTGAGTCTACAAGGAGAAAGAAAATAAACAATCTAATTCAGTAGCGAACATGTGGTAGGCAAGTCTATGTGATACCCCCTGTGCTCACAGAGAGTACAAGGGGCTTACAAAGAGCCTAAGTATACATTCAAAGCAGAGCTTATATAGGTGTGTGGGCTTCAACGCCTGTTTCAAGGCACACAAAAGCTAACCAGTTCTGTATTTGAATAACCCCGCCACAAAACACTTCTGCTGCAGCGTAGGACCTGGCCTGCATCCAGTGTCTAGGTGTGCCTAGAGCCATGGCACATGTAACATACAGGAGGTGTGTTTTGTATGTTCCATCAACATCTTCAGTACTGGTGTCAAGGTGTGGGATCTCATGCAAGAAGGAGGAGGCAACGGACTGCAGGGCTTCAGCAGGCCACTTGTTAAACCAGTTGATGGTACAGCAGTTCACAAGAGAGGGGAATTGTCTCAAGCGTGCGTGGAAGACTTCTCCAATAGGGCTGAGGGAAAGACATGCAGAAATGAGATGTTACAACTAGCTGCAGATACAAGGATAAAATATCTTTCCTATTTCCCTCGAGACATTCTGAACTGTTAGAAGTATCACTCAAGGGGAATATACCCAAGGAACAAGGAGGTAGGGAAATAGGGAATGGAAGTCCAGGCAATGAGCCATGTATCCTAAGGCATGTCACAGCTCACTCCTTGGAAGTCTTGGGTATATTCTAGAAGCATTAAGATGGTAGTGGGGTGATGTTTTCTGGGTCACTCCCTAGGGAGAACAGTTAAGGGGTAAGAAATAAATGTGATCTGAAGTCTATTTCTAGCAAGTGAGTGCAGAGATTGCATCACCAGACCAAAATCATGGTCCTGATTCTTCCACTTCTACTTACACTGAGAATGCCCTGTACCTTCTGGCAGCTCTCCTGCAAGCAAGCAAGCTGCTCGTGGACTATGCGTTAGATTCATGAGTAAACATGGTGCAAATGAGCCCCAAATTCAAGCAAGATAGATATTTTTGTAACAAACAGCTCAATGGTGCATGAAGGAGGCGGATGCTTCTATTTAATCTGGATCACATATAATCATATTCTTAAACTTTTCAAACTTCTTGAAACCGGAAAATGTAAAAAAAAAAAAGTATCCAGTCCTATGGGAAGGTGGTATGCAAACCCTGCTCCTCCTTCAAAGTCAGGGGCTTGGAAACAAAGGTCCCATGACAAAGTGATGCAAGGAGGGAGCAATTAACATTGACAGCATGTAGTCCTACCCCTGAATTGTACCTCATGCACAGGACCATGTGGATATTGCTGCGACCCAGTCCTGTGTATGCAGCCATCAAATTGGCCTTTGTGGGCTGCTGCCCTAGATCTCTAACAGGCTTCATAGTCATCATGATCTGTTCTTGATCATCAGGGTTGTAAATGTTGGGAACGTCACCTGAGTTGAGCAGGTTGTTGATATCCTCAAGGAAGGATTCATTTTTAATCTAAAAGTAGATGACAGGGGAGGAAAAGAAAATGCAGTTTCCTAAGTCATAAGACAGTCATGTCTCCACATGCCATGTAGATTACTTTTGAATAAATATAGCCCTCAGCCTCTGTTATAAAAAAACATTTCTATGATCACTCGGCTCCAGTAAAGCATACTCTGACCCTTGTCCAGCATTTCCAGTTGAACAGCCATTTCAGGGGCAGGGTCGTGTGCCTGAGAACAAGCCTCCTTCTGCTCATTCAGTCTCCTTACAGACAACTTGCACTCAGGACCTTGCTCCCTGCCTTGCAGTGACTCTGCAACCAAACCCCAGACACCAGGTTGCTCTGGGTCTTTGCTCTTCCAGCATAGAACACTTCATTATTAGGACACAGCTCATCAATGTGAGAGACAGAGTAATTGTAAGGATGTGTGACAGTCTGTGGGACGATCTCCCTCCAGAGCTACACTCACCTCTCCACCTTTACTAAATCAGAAATACACAGCATCCATCTACTTGACTTAATGCACCCTCCCATGCCCCCCTTCTCCCACATATGCTTCTCCCTGCAGGGAAAAGGATGCAAGAACAAGCAGCGTTTGACAGATGCTTATCTCACTGCTCAGGGCACTGCCAGAAGGGACTTGGTTCCTATGATAATGAAGGCAGTAAAAAAGCCTATGGGGAACATAACTGAATTCTAGAAGTTGGCCTAGTCATTAGCAAGCTACAGTTTACAGTAACGAGACAACATTATCCTGTGGAACCAGCAGGCATAAGGCCCTAAATCTACTGGTATCTTTGAAAAGAAAGAGAATGATGCTGCTTAGGACTTCTAGTATCAGTGGTCAGCGTAGCACTTAGCTTCAGGCAGCTGGGTCTAAAAACTTTGATCCCACCAAACCCTTGGATGGAGCTGAAAGAGGCTTCCTTGAACAACAGAAGGATCAGCCCATTCACACATAGTTCTGGAGTCCCTCTAGCAACAAATGCACCATCTTTAGTATCCCTGGGGCTTTTTTATAAGATGATGAAGATGGGCTACTTAAGAAATAAAAGTTGTGCCTGGTTTGTATCAACCTCCTCAATCCTTTTTAGGGGAATTTATTTAGCTTAGATATGTGTTTCTGAGTCCTTCTGAGATGGAGTCCACCATGCTAATATACCTGTGTGTCTACGAACAGGAATGTCTTGGGTAGACTTTGAAGGCCTGCCTTCATCATGATCTTCCTTACGTCATCTCGCCATTCGGTCATGCCATAATTTTTGGACAGTTCGATCTGGAAACACTCATAATCTGCCCTAAAGGAAAGAGAAGCCTGTGGAGTTACATCCAATTAAAATTTCCTCTTTTGTCAATCCTGAGTGTGCATTGTGGACTCAGCAGGAGAGGACACAAGTAAGTTGTTTTCCTGCAATGAGTCCTGAGCATGTGCCTGTCCTTGTGCATGTTCAGCCACCAACCCAAGAGCATGTTTTACTCAAAACAGAGATACCTGAGCTAGCTAGAAACCAGGAGAAGTACAATTCCATGAGCTATCAGAGTCACACTGCTTCTTGGGCCCAGTGCCACAGAGTACAGAGGGAGCAACTTGATGTGGATTTTTTGTGATGCTACCCTTGGAGGCTGGTGCACCTGGGAGCCATGATTGCATTTCTCTAGGATTCCCTGTATTCAGAGCTGGAAGAATTTGCTTCCCCAGCCTAGTTCCCTGGCTCTTCATGTTTCCCCTCAAGGCCCCTTGCCTCCCAAGACTCACAAGTCCTACTTGCCAGGCTGCCAGCGTCACTTGATCACTTGTTACTAGTAACTCCTGTTGCCATAGGCTTGTCGTCCTGTTGCCCAGTTCCCAGGGAGGATTTTTCTTGTGTGGATGTGCATGTTAACTGGGGCTTAGCTCTTGAGTGTTAAATCTGAAGAGTCAGCAACCAGAAAAATGTGTAACCAGTAGCAAGAAGGGCAGAAAAAGAGATTCTCTGAAGGCAGCTCCAATAGAGCTGCTTCACATTATGTGCATAGGAGCGCATTACTTACATGTGAGATGCCAGCCTGGTGAGAGACTGTCTCCCACTTCCTGCAACACCCAGGAGAAGAGCATTCCCTGGAGCCTGCCGCAGGATCCGGCTGATTGGGCAGATGTGCTGTATTGCATCCATGAAAAGCACAAGCTTCAGCTCTGAGGTATTGATTTGATCGTAGTCCTCCAGGTAATCCTCAATCACAACCTTCAGCTGTGGGCAGAAACAGTCAATTGTGGCTACCAGATAAAAGCAATTGCGGGTGGGTGGGCAGTTATGTGTAAGCACAGTCAGGCCTCTGGGAGGGTAGAGCCTGGTGCTCAGCAGGGTCTGGGAGCAGCTGCTTGTGGGGTAGCGATGGCTCTCTTTGCTCCATGTTCCTACAGGAACTACCACCGGACTGGGCTGAATTTAGCTACTGGTGGGGTGGCAGCAGCTGCTGAATGGTGACCTTAAGCTAACTCAGGCAAGTGACCAAGGTCTGCTGTTTCCAATGGGTGCTGTTTGCCTGAAGAAACAGCAAGGTATAGTTCAAAATAAAATAGCTTATGACTGCCTGACCCATGCTGTTCCAGGGCCTCCCTCTATAGCTGACCACTGCCTGCTGTTGCATCCTGTGGTCAGGATCCTGGCTGGAAAGGGCAGGTGCTGGAAGAAAACCCTTCTGGCTGTAGATGGGTAGAGAAGCACACTCCTTTCCTGGTGCAGCCATCACACAGAATAGCTGCAGGAGCAGCCTCTCCTGCCCTTTCTCTTCAACAGCACCCTCAGGCCAGAGCAGGAGATGAAGATATGTGGGATTTGGTCCTACCCCCTCAGAAATCTCACTGTGAACCTGAGCAAGCAACATCAGCTGGAATTCATACAGTGCTGAGATCCCTGCCTAGGTGCCAAAGTCTTGTGCGCATCAGCGGGCCGTGCAGCAGCTTGGTAAGTCTGGCTGTCTCAGCTGTGCTCACCTCAGTGGGGGACAGGCCTACTTACTTTGTGACAGAGATTGGAAAGCTCAGTTAATTACCAGTCCTTGTCACACAGCTATCAGAAGAGGAGAGACGACAGGATAATCATCTGTTTCTGATAATGACTGTAAAATGCACTGCTCATTGCCTTTGCTTAATTATCACTACCAAAGTACTCGCAGTATCTTCTCCAACAGGGAATCTGGCAGTAACATTAATTACTTGGAAAAGTCAATTGTGAAGTTTTTAATGGCAAGAGTAGTATTGTTTGGGGGTAATGTGCCATTTCTTTCCAGCAAATTTCACTTTTCAGTCCCAAGTGCAGCTCATTTGGGAGATTTGGCATAGCAGGCTGCCCCCAGGATGGCAGTGCAGAGACAGCTTGTTCCACATCAACTTCCCATCACACAAAATACAGCCACTATCCATACCTGTGGTAGGATTTTGCAGGAGAGGCCTGGGAAGGTTTGTGATTCCAGATACCTTCAATTCAAGCAGCCCCATGGTTACTATTAACTGTTGTCTTTTGTTTGCAGAAGACTTAGAAGATGTGAACATAGTTCACATCATCATGATTCCCAGGGTCCTTACCTTTTCCTGGCAGTCAATTGCTTCATAGAGTTTGATATTGGCACCTGGCTCCATGAAGTCCCGAAAAAGAACTGGCTGGGAAGGGACAACCTCCTCAAAAGTGGTGCCTAACTCCTCCATCATACTCTTCATCAGGTTGTCAAACCAGCTCCGGTCCTCCTTGCTGACCAGGCGATCACAGAAGACCTGGCAGCTCTCATGGTACCACAGTCTCAGGAGGTGCAGTTTGTTCTGGTAGGAAATTTCAGCAAAACACCCCCATGAGAGAAGCTGAGAAGTACTAAGAGCCTCGCTGTCAGGAATGCTGGTTCCTGCCCAGTATGTGGCCAGCTCCACTCCTGCTAGAAGGCAGCTGGAGTGGAGAAAGAACTGGGTGGAGGAAGCTGCATTCCCTTCTTCTCTCAAAAACTCTTGTCAAAACAGCTGCTTTGCAGAGAGCTCATTACAGCTTCTGCTAATCCCCCCTTTATATGTCAGGCTTTCTCCGAGAGATTTAAAATCCATGTTGTTTGTCCTTATCTTTCCCCCAGTTTGATTTAATTTTTACTGTTTTCAGAAGTTCTTATATTTTTGGAAAGACGCTTTTATTTGGGTGTAGCACAGAACCAGGGTCTTGTGTACTTCCTGTGATAAGTCAATCTCTACTGTCTAGGCTGGAGCCAGAGCAACATCCTCAGGAGAGCTGAAGGGGCAGAACCCTCCACTGCTACAAGCTGGTAACAGGACAACACCTCTCCCACTGTGTGCTCCCCTGTCTTATCTTCTACAGCTCCATCCAGCCCTGAACAGCCAGGCTGTGTCATACTTACTCCCTCTGGCCATTCCCCTGCTTTGATGCCAAGGAAGGGCTGGGGTGGCAGGGGGGTCTGTTTACTACTGGTACTAGACAATATAACTAAAGGGAAGATCACCACGTTCATTGAACAGTACCAAAATGCACCTTTGACAAGAAATTGAGGCCTGTTTGCAGGCCTGTGAATGAGACTTGAACTGGAACATTTCTGATCTTCCCCTGGGTGGCATGGCTGTGCCAATGGGAGGGCTCACCTCAGTCTTGCTGGGCTCAGCCATGAGCATGCCCTGGAACACCTTGGAGAGGTCTCTCAGGTTGAAGGTGTAATGCGACTTCGCTGGTGTGGGCAGCAACTGGGATGTGATGGTCAAATATATGCAGAGAGTGGCATCAACCAATGGCTCATTCAAGTCTTTGACTGCAAGTGCTCCTCCTGCTGCAGAGACAGAGGAAGGTGGAGAGGATGCTGAGGTGGTGACTCGGGGATGAGAAGGTCCTAGCAGACAGGTGGCACTGAGTGGCAGAGGTGTTGCTAGGACTTGGCCAGGAACACAGTTCTTATGCAGTGACTGTGTGGGAACCTGACCAAGCACCTGCTCACTGCAGTGGACAGTTTGCCCATGAATTTCCCAACCAAAGGGAATTAGATCTGGGGAGGAAAGATTGCATCACAAGCCATAGCTCTAAGACTCCACGCAACCCAGGGAGAGAGGAGACACTGCCACACAGGTATTTGGTGCCTACCTGAAATACCTGCAGACAAGTTTTCCTTCTCCCTCCTTGTACTCCCTCAGTGGAGTCTCAGCTACTTTTAAGCCAGAAGGTGTGAGTGCCCTCTTAGCTAAACTGCCTTGCAATTCATTGAGCTCAGCAAATGCAAAGCCACTGAGGAATAATTTCTTATGCAATAGTCTGGCAAGATTTAAACACAGCTGCCATTTTTAGAGCATAGCATAAAATACTGCTTTTTTTTTTTTTTTTTTTTAATCACAATCAAGTTCATTACAAACACTGCTGGGGAAGTAGAACCCTGTGAACCCTAGCACTTTCAACCTTTTTGTATTATTTCCAAAATTTTTAATTTCTTTTTAAATCACAGCTAGATGCTTCAGGGTGCCCCTGAGCTCATCATCAGGTACAGATGCTTGTGAATGTTGCAAGCACTCAGAAAGCTCTGCTTTGCTTCTCTCATAGCGCACTATTCTCACTCCTTCCTACTGGCAGATTTGCAGATGAGGGCACATTTGCAAAGATGATCCTAAATTCCCACCCTGTCAAATATAAAAGGACTCATTTCACTCCAAATGAACCCTTTTTTCTGGGTGGCTGTAGCACCATGCTTAGATCCTCCCTGCTCAGCTGTCCACAGGCTGCAGCAGATGGAGAGTAACAGAAGGCTCTGCTTCCACAGAAGGCTGTTGTCTGGGCAAGTGTCTGTCTGCTGAAAGCACAGGTAAGCTATGCCATGCTGTGCCCATCAGCTTGTTCTGTTCACAGCGTCTCTCTCTCATCTTTCTGCTCTTACTTACGCACTGGATCTCTGTAACTTCTTTCTCCTAGGAGTCCAGCTAGAAAGACAAAAAAACCTGAGTTACCACTTTACTTGGATGGTGCAGATATCCTTCACCTCAGCATCACAAACAAAATCCTCTTTGAAAGGCCTAGGCTACTGGATACCTTATGAAACTGTGAGAGCCAAAGTTGAAGTTTGCTGATTTGCACCAGCAGAGCTTGTCCCTCAGACTAAACAGTGTATGAACTCTCTGTTTGCTAAGGCTCAAACAACACTTTCCCAAAAGCATCTTAAAGAAACTAATGCAAGTTCCAGCTTCCAACACTTTGACCAGCTCATCAGCATTCATTCCTCCCCTTCCAATCTCCATTATCATTGGGCTGACTTGCAACATGAGGAGAAGGTGGCAGTTGTCTGCAGAGCTTACCCATCCAGCTGCCAAGGATGGTGGAGAAGATAGTCTTCGTGCTGTTCTCATCCATCTGTGTGAAGGAGAGGTAGTTGAAATGGCGGGTGAGGCGTGGAGTGACAGCATTCCTTCCCCCTCCAGGAGGTCCCATGGCACAGACAAAATTAATATCTACCAGCTTCTTAAAAGTTCCTTGAAGAGTGCAAAATCAGGAAAGAATGCTAAGTTGTAGCTAAAAACCCTCATCGCAAAACTCTAGAGCAGGTACGTGTATCTATCAACAGGCCAACTTTTGCCAAGAGTATGGGGCAGAGGATCTGGGTCATACCGATCTGTTTCCTGTCGTACCAGCCCTGGTGGTCCATCCACTGCCGCAGCAGCTCGATGGGTGGCTGAGCACCATATTTCTCCAGTGTGGGCATGTTCAAGTCATCAATAAAAAATATGAAGTACTGCCCAACTGGAGGCCTGAACACACCCTTCCACCTGTAAGGACAGAAGGCACATAAGGACACAGGACAACTCCTACTGCAAAGATACTCACAACTTGATCCAAAAGCAGACTTTTCTCCAGAGGCTTCCTGGATCAGCAGTTTCAGCTCTTTCTATACTTACACTCCATATACCACTTTAACGAGCCTTTGCACAGAAAAGATCCGGAGCAATATTTGAGGCACAACACATGAGTGAAATTTTGTCTACTTATGCATAATGTCAATGAATAAATGGGTGCAAATAAAAGCAAAGCTTGAGCCTGTTAATCTGTTGGGAACTTCAAACCAGTGGCTGACCAGGGAAGCAAAAGGGAAGCTGTTAACTGTGGGGAGTTGGACTGGGGGTAAGCAGCCACATTTCTTCCCTTCATCAGTTTCTACAAAGACCCCACATCTGGGTTTGCAAACACCTGTGCTGTGAAATGTAGTATCCCTGGAATAATTAGAATTGGAGCAGCTTTTACAGACTCATTAATCCTTCTCACTTCCTTGCCATCATACCAAGTTATTACTGGCTCTCACAATCCCAGGTCAGATTTGTTGTGTGTCCTATTTGTTATCTACAGCTATACATGCTTGGGTCCCTTCCAGATCTTGGGATGAAACTAAATGGCCAAGCTGATAGAATCACTGAGCTCAGGGATACTGCCTTTGCAAACACAGAATGGAAACTTGCCTCTTATCCAGTTTGCTGTCAATGAGATCCTGGGTTTGGTTAGCAGAGGTGCGTGCCGAAAACATCAGGAAGTGTGTGATATATCTGAGAGGCAAGTTCTTCAAAAGCTTGTCCGTAATTGTGACAGTCTTCCCTGTGCCAGTGGGACCGATGCAGAGAACCTAGAAGCACAATCAGCAATGCAGCATAACCATAGGCATACAGTCTGTGCTTCCCAGTGCCCTGACACTTGCTGGAGGAAATGCAGGTTACTGCTCACTTAAGCATTCGAAGAGAACAAGGTTGAATAAAAAAATCAGAGATAAAGCTGGGCACGTACTGGCTTACGGTTGGTGAGCAACAGCTCCAGCAGATGGGCCATTCGGACTGTGTTCATCGTGGGCACAATAATGTCACAGAAGTTGGTATCAGGAACCATGGTGAACTTTGCCGTAGGGTCCAGCCACTTCTCCCAGCACACCTGAAAGGTATGGGCGTGTTTAGAGGGGGCAGTTGCATCTATCCCCTATGGGAATAGGAAAACAGTATTTCTGCTGTGTTTTCCCTATCACAGCTCCTTGTGTAGTAGCTCAGATTCTGACAAGGAATTCAGGTTTCTAGGTCCTCTGTCTAGTCTTGTCACATATACCTTTCTGTATGGCAACGCTGTGAGTGCCTGACTCCTTTCCTTTGGGAGGGAGGTAACCCAAGAGTTAGAGTTCATTACCCCAGTCGCAACATACTTGCCCTCTGTTCTGAAAACTGGGATCAAAGGGTGGTGGAGCGCTTGTGACATTTGCAAGAACGGGAATTCTGTCCTAAGCTGACCTACCCTGTAATCGCCCCTGTGGCAGAGGGCCAAAGAGGGCTTAGCTGGGATCCTATCTTCATGTTTGGTGCTGTTGCCTGCGTTGCACTCAGAGGCACATGGAGGTTTTATACTGTACAAGACATGATGACTTGTGCTAGATTCAAGAGACAGACTAACCTCCCAGAGGCCACTGTACAAGTGAGACAGAGGTTTTATCAGGGATATGCTGGAGAACACTGAGAAAATGTGCATTCCTGACCAGCCCATGTAGCTTCCCACAGAGGCAATGCTGGCAGCTTCTGCTGCTTGTGTAGGACTCTCTACTTTGCTCTGATTTCAGGAAGCATTTTTCCTCTTTTTTGTTTTTCCTTTCAGCCTAGGGGCCGGTGACTGTCAGTCAGATGGACCTTGCATGCCCTACTGCTCTGCTGTCTCCTGTGAAAATGATGCTGTATTTGTCTGCCTTGCTCCTCCTCCAGACTCTGCTGCACACAGCTCTTCTGCTGTTGTGCACTGCTTTAACACAGACAGACCTTCCCATCTGAGCTTCTCCCTGTCCTCCTCCAGCAGCCACACTTGTAGAGCCTTCTCACTTTTCCTGAGCACTGGCAGAACAACTCAGGTCTGAATTGACCAGTCCTTGGCTCAGATTCGAAAGATCTGCTTCACAACCCTGAGGGCAAGAAACTGCCTTCTTCCTTTAATGAAAAGCTTCATTTCACTTTAAACATTCTCACTTGGTTCCTATAGGCCTCTCTTATTTGCCCTTGATGAGAAAATGCTAACAAATCCAGCAGGACTGTGTTGCTTCCTGGTCCCTCCCCCAAATTTCCCAGCTTGGAGTTGAAAGAGAAATATTTTACCTTCCTAATGACCTCCTCATCCAGATCATCTTCAGCACTGCTAAGCTCAGCATCATAAAGTTTATAGTCATACACCAGCCCTTCTTTTGGGAAAAGCAACTGCATCTGTGGGAATAAATCTGGGGTGAACCTGGTTGCCACTCAGCTGAATTCAGAGGAGGATCTGTGATACTGCAAGGAAGGCTTTACTAATGGGATGCTGCCCAGGCCAGGGGGTCAGGTCTTTCTCCCCTGTCTTTCAGCTCCAGGAGTCCCTTGAAGTTTGAGGCAGATGTGGTATACCAGATCCCAAGAGCCCATTCGAACCCTCCAGGCATTCAAGAAACTCTGACCCCCATTCCTCATCACCAATTCCTCTGTAATGAGAGAGGATCTGCTTTCCCTTTACTTACCTTTTCCTTTGCCATCTTCTCCCTCAGCCACAAGCTGAAGGCCATGCGACCTTGGGAATCTCCAGTAGCGCCTACACTCCAGATCAAGGCAAATATAAACCAGGGTTCAATCAGCTCTCCGATACGAACTGCCTTCTCCTGGGGAATCATCTTAATTCCCTGAGAACCAGAGAAGAGCAGAAGTAAAATTCTCAGGCAGGGTTAAGGTACACAAAACCCAAACTCTTCTTAATGTGCTCATAATTCTATTCAGCTTCTATGTAGCTTTTTCTAGTCAGTTTTTCACAGGCCTTGTTAATGCATTTTTGTGGATTAAAACTTGCTGTTTCATTGGTGCACTTGAGAGACTCCCCTTGCTGAACTAATGTCACTCAACAGGAGCTGGGAGAAGAATTTAGTCTTTGGTTTTGAAAATTGTCCAGCCTTCTTCAATACTAATTCTCAAAGGACCTGCAATCTGAAGTGCATTGTTGCTTAGCTCTGATCTCTGCTTTCCACTCATTGTCCAATTCCCTCTGCTATAAATAAAGGTAAACCTCTTCCCTCCAGCCTGGTAGGCATGGAGTTTATCTTTTGATCTTTCAGTGGGCAAAGTATAATCCTTCCAGGTTTACCTGTGCCTTGCAGGATGTTGTACTGCCTTCTGCCACATAGATGAGCTACAGCGTGACCTTTCTGCACCAACACTTTGTTTTCCAGTGACTAACCCTCTGCATGACTTAGTGCCCTTAAGAGTTACAGGCGCAGTCAAGAAATAGCAGCAAAATCCTACCTCAACAGGAATGAAAGGCTGAAACAAGCATTCCAAGAGCATGAGGAGGCTCCTTGTGAGGTTACTATCAGTTGAGGCAATTATCTCCTTCACAAACCTCCGGACAAAACCAATGGCCTCCTGTAAGGAGAGGCAGGAGCTCAGTGTCACCATCCAACACACCTGACTTTGCTTTTATCTTCTGGGGTTCTGGTTTCTCCTTGCCACCCTGCAGGCTACATTTAGCAGGGAGGGTATGACTGAGAAGGCTGCCTTTTCCCACTGTGTCCTGAGTACCTCTGTTTTGACTGAAGAAAAGTAAGTCAAACTGTTTGGTTCAGTCTTAGCCACAAGAAACCTCTCGGCCTGCCTTTTGGTTCTGTGCAACAGCATCTGGTGCCATTGCTGCTGTTAAATGGGTTGCTCCTTTCAGGCCTTTCCTTTGCAGCTCTGGGTTATTCATTAAAATAGTGGCTCAGGAGAAGAGCAGAAATAACAAGATTCGTTCTTACAACTTTCTCCCTGGAGTAACTCCACTGTAAGCGATGGAGCTGCACCAGGGATGAGTTTGTCCAGAAGATAATTTTAAAAGGAAATAAAATAAACTATTATGACCAGTAAGACTAAGTCACATCTGTAGGGGTCAGTGAATAACCTCTATTAAACCTAGGAAATTCACAGATTAGTTTGTATATTGGTAGTCTGAAGTGTTCCCACAATGGCATTTAAATCCAGGCCTTGACAAGCCTGGGCTGGTTGATATCTCAGCTGACAAGCTCTAAGACATAGAAGGGCTGGAACGGCATTGGTAGCTCACCTTGAGGAATCTCCTGAAGAGAGATGCTAGCTGCTGTGAGAAGGGCTGCATGATACCTGGGATTGTTCGCAGCCAGCACTCGATGAAGGGCTCCAGCCCCAAGATGCTGGGCTCCAGGTAAACCATGCCACAGCGGGAGACTGTGGCAGGGGAAGCAACAGCCAGATCCTGGACTTCAAACATCATAGTCATGCTCTGGAAATTGAAAAAGGAGAGAAAGGAGGATAGGGACTTGGTCGCTTTTGATACGTCTTTCAGCATAATTTGGTGAAGCTGAAATCTTTCCCTTTGTTGCAGAAGCCCTCTTTTTGTTGTGATTATGCAGCACAGTAGAGGTCTGGCCAACAAAGGGCTGCTACTGAGACACCAATTTCCATACAAGTCCATCACAGACATCAAGTGGAAAGTAAAAGCCAAGTCTGTTCCAAGAGGGAGGAAGGAAGACAACAGGCAGCAAAAGCAGGAGGGATGAGTTACCTCTGTCAGCTTGATGATTTCCCCAGAGCTGAGACACAGCTTCTTATTGTCATCCAACACCATGTTCATATTCTCAATCCACAAAGCATCAACTGGCCCATCAAAAATGTACCACTTCTTACTGGTGTCGGTGGCCACAGCTCCCTGCCGGATGAGTGAGGAAAGGATCCCATCTGTCCTGAAAGGAGGGAGGAAGGCAGGGCTCAGCCCATTCTGTTTTTGCTGAAAGCAATGGCAAAAATTCCACCATATAAGGCAACAGAGACAGAATCTTACCCTGGTTCAAGTGCTCAAGGATACCTGTGCCTCACTTGTTGATGAGCTGCATCAAGGTGCATCTCATTCTTTCTTTTACTGAGACATACATCTCAGCCTGAGTGGTACCATGAGACAATTTCTTTGGGCATTAGCATCTGGACTTCATGTCATCTAACTATAAAATGCTAAGTTTCCCTTTAACATCTCAGTCCTCAGTGAAGAGCAAAGAGGCCTTGCTAGCATGCAGTTCAGGACACAGGTGGGTTTCTGCTCTCTGGAAGTGCCTCTTTTTCTCTGCCAAATGTAAAGGGAGACTCAGGACAGCTACTCTGCTAATCCAGGTGCTTCAGTTGGGTAACTATAGGTTAGGAGGATTAATCCAGGCTACAGAGCATGACTCTACCCTCTTTATACCTGAAGTTCCCCATCCTCAGTCACCTGTGAACCCACGTGGTGCTGGAGCTGGCGAACAGAAGAGCAAACAGACAAGGAATGCTGGATGTTGAGAGCAAGAACTTAATCTGTACACAGAAACTTGGAGTGAAATTTCTGTTCAGGCTCGGGACCCTACTCCCATTATTAAATAATTATTTGTTATTTTTACAGTGCTAGTGAATTCCAGGGTATTGTTACTGAGATCAAGGGAAAACAGTCTGTTCTGAAGCTCAGCTGATTAAAACAGATGGATTTGTCTGTAAATACATTTTACATTGCTGCTGTATTTTTCTTTTTGTCACGTTGACGTGCCTGTGTGCTGCCCTTGGGTAGAGTCACATCATAAATAAACTGTCAAGCTTCACTGGAATATCCTATAAAATGTCCTTCAGTAAAGACGCACCAGAGCCCAGGTTGGGAAGCTCTGGGTCTCAGCATCAGTAATGTTTACTTGCTTGCACTTTTCCTAGAGGCAGTTAGTTTCACATTTATTTAGTTTCCCTGGTTTTACAGAACACAGTCTTCAGCTTTTCCGCTAAGCAAGGTTCACACTGCTTCTCACACCTTAGCTTCTGGATAAAGTGAGCTGCAAAATCAACCTCAGGTCACATATGAAAACATAAGCAGTAGGACCTGGCTGTCAAGAGGGCAAATGGGCTATTGGTTCTCGCTTCCAAACCATATAAGCAAGCAGGAGCCCTGGTAACAGGAATGAAATGCCCCTTTATGCCTGAAAGTCATCCCTCATCATTCAAGGCCACCAGTGTATTTATACAGAACAGTTCAAGTGCACAGCACAGAGGTCACTTTTCTTGAGAAGCAAAGAAAGTGTTTTTAAGCTCCTGTATCTTTGAGCGGGGGCATGTGCTCCAAAGCAATTGAATTACTCCTTGTTACGCAGTTAATGCTGCCAGCTGAGCCGCAGTAACTGTCTGGGCATGTGCTGGCAGCCGGGCCAAGCGCACAATAAAAGATGTCAGCTTAAATCGTCGTGACTGGCTATTGTAGCTTGGTGAGGATAAGGACTTGATCGCTTCTGGTTTTATGCCACTACCCTAAATAGTTCTCAGCCTTGAAGAGAAGACACTCAAGACCAGAAGAAAAACGTTTCTCATCTGGAAGGAAGGAAAGCAGGTTTTGTACTTTACCACTCATGCGTTAGCAAGTTGAACTCTCCATAAAGCTGGCCCATTGTGATGGATTTGGGATTCAGTACAAAGTAGCTGACTGCTTCGTAATTCCCACCACTGGCTTCAGGCTGACCTTTCAGTGATGTCATCGCAGCTGCCAGGACTTCATAACTCTGCAAAAGCAGGAGAGCAAGAGAGTTAACTGCCATGGCTCCATATCGACAAAACCACCTGCTCTCACAGCAGCTGCATTCAAAAGGCAGTGAGAAAGAAAACGTAGTGAAGGGTAATATCATAGTAAGGAGATGCCTGGCTGTATTCACAGAAATAAAGCATTCCAGATGCAGGGCGAGGAAGTTATATCTCCCATGCAAGAGGCCTGAAGCATCTTGAGATGTCAAAGTACGTGTCAGCCTTAGAAATCTGCAGCAAAGCTAATGAACTTCAGTCTAATCTCCCAACTCAAAAGAGCGAGCTTCTAATATACATCCCCATGGCTATAAATCAATACTAAAAGGCAGCATCTTGGTACCCTGACTTCTATCTGAGAGAAGCTGGAAATGCTGGAATGCAAGTCTGCTGTGAAGCTTAACCCTCTGCATCACTAGGTAGGCGATGGTTTGCTGGGGCCAGTGTAGTGTCTCAAACATACCTTTGTCTTCCCAGAGCCTGTTGGCCCCACTAGCATAAGGCCGTGACGAACCACAGTGGTTTCATAGAGCTGGATGCACTTAGTCACAAAATCTGCAGGGGAAGACAATGAGGAGTGGGTCTGGGACCATTTGCCTCTCTCCTAGGGCAGAGCACTGGACTAAAAGCCCAGGCCCAGAGGGAGCTTGTGCAGAGCTTTTCCCCTCACCATCAACATCCTTCAGATTCTCTTTGATGCAGGATTTGCGAATGGCTTCTTCCAGGATGCCATAATCAACAGGCTTTTCTCTGATCTTGGGAAATAAATCTGAGACAATGCCATTGAAGAGCTTGAGGTCATCCTGCAGGAATTTGGGTACATTGGCATCCCTGATAGCTCGCAGGCAGATCAACTCCTGCAAAGATTTAAGAACTCAGAACTTCACAGATCCTGCCTCTCTTAACTGGCTGCAGAAAAGGCCACATAAGTCTACGACAGTGTGAAGTCTAAGCACATTTACCTCATTCATAGCAGGATTCTCTCTCTTGAGGTTGCCAGCTGTTGAGATAACAGTCTTCACAGCTCTCATCCCAAAGTCATAGTGGTCCTGGAAAAGGCACAGAGGAAACAATGTCATCAGATACAGGAGCATCATGTAAAAAGAGAGAACCTCTGCATGCCCTCAGTTAGCAGGTAAGAAAAAAAAAAAAGAAAAGAAAAATGCCTTCAGGACAACTGGTCCTTCATCCAAGTCTGCTCTCAGGATCTTTCAAACAACTAACTAGTCCTCAGCTGTACAGACTATGGGTGAGGAAGATGAGAACAACTGGATAATGAAAAATCCTAGGTGGAGGGAGAAGTAGGCAGGGCTGCTTGGCTCAACTGTCCTGCCATTGTAATCCTAACTAGGACTGAAGATGAATGCAATTCCAGCCACAGGAGGAGAAATGAGCATTAGAAAGGAGGGAGATAGAATGGGTACTGTGACCTTTTTGTGATATGCTATCACAAGGCACCAAGAGAACCAGCCAGGTACTTTGTGCCTAGGCTGAGAAAGCCTTGCATTTAAAAAACATTCATGGACATGAAGGCCTCTACCTGGGTGCTGAGCTGCTCTGACAATAATTTGAATGTTGTGGTGATCTTCTTTGCAAGGACTTTGGCTTCATTAAACCCAAAGGAGTAGAGTGAGATCTCAGCAATCATGGAGTAATCTGGGACCATCATAGCCACAGGACGAAAGAGAGCCTGAAAGATACAGTTCCAACACAATATCAAAACACTGTTGTTTCTTGCTTTTTCTAGCAGACTGAAAAGTATCTACCCCAGACTGTTTAGAGGACACAGCATGAGTGTGCCTGGCACCTGTCAGGGTAGCATCCCTGCAGACTGCAATCTGAGGAGTGCCATTTACTTACAGATGTGATTCAAATCTCAGAAAAACCCTAGAAACTTTCCAAAAGCAACACACCCTAATCCTTGTCATGGACGCACTGGTGGTCTGAGTGGATCCAGCACCTGTATCGCCCCTCTTCTTTCTGTCGATGCAGTCTGCCCTCCTTACCTTCAGGTTATTGTGCAGTTCAGTACGCCCAGCGTATCCTGGATTCATTGTGATGAAGACTGCACAGGATGGGACCAGTGGGATCTCTGTGCCTTCAAACATGAAGTGATCCACCTAGAAAATTAAAAATATGATCATCCTCAAAGAACAGAGCCTTGCCTGCAAATTAAATAATGTAGCAAAATCTTCCAGGAGGAAAACAATGGCTTTCAGTAGTTAAATTATCAAGCATGGACACACACAGCTGCCCACAATTGTAGTGACTCAACCTGGTCCCACTGCAGGAATCCAGTATTACCAGCAATATTTTTCTGTTTAAGAAACTGGGCTCACGGAAGATTTGCTGATAGGATACAATTTTTCTTTTTTGGCTCTTGAACAGACTTCTGTCCTTCCAGCTGTAAACAAACATCTTTCCATTTATTCTGCAGTAGAGTTTGGACCTGAATTAATTTGTGGCAGAGAGAGCAAAGTGAAACCTAAATCCTTTTTAAAGCTGTGTAGGTAGTAATTTCAGATGGGGGATAAAGTAATGCAGAGAAATTCACAGAAAGCAAGTTTATAATTCCAAGCCAAAGTCAAGAGATTCAGGTCTTAACCCCTCCAAGTCTCCAGAGAACAAAGCAAAGGCTGGCTGCTAGACTGGCTGACAGCTGAGTCTCCATGTAAAGCCAGCAATTCACTTTATATTGCAACTCTGTGCATGCGTAAGTGTGCATTTTTTGGCACATACTGGGTTTGGATAACACATTTAGAGAAAATGCAGTGCTGAGTAACTCATGGCAGAACACTGGCTGCCTTTGTCACAGCTCCAATTTGTATCAGCTCAGTGGATCTGTACTGGAGTGTCTCCCACACCAAAGCCTGCTGGCACTGCAGCTCAAGCTGAGATGTACTTCAGTCTGTGAGTGTTTGGGCAACCATGGCAGCACAGACTAGGGTGAAATTACAAAACCCACCTAGGATGCTGACTATGTAATGGCCTGATATGATGCACCACAGCTAGGGCATCACTCCTGCCTCTCCAAACTCAAGTATGTCTGTCTGAGCTGTCTCTGAGCAGTAAAGCTGGTACTCTGAAGATGTATGCAAAGACAAGGGCTTGCCTAGACTAGCTCAAGTGGAGATTTTTTGTCTGCCTTTGCATCTACACGTTCATTACGTACCCTCTGCTGCTGTGCTTTCTGAACGGTTGTGATCTG
The DNA here is from genome assembly GCA_018403395.1 of Gorsachius goisagi. Lineage (NCBI taxonomy): Eukaryota > Metazoa > Chordata > Aves > Pelecaniformes > Ardeidae > Gorsachius > Gorsachius goisagi. The sequence continues at coordinate 3,220 of BOSO01001353.1, read as the reverse complement.
CTGGGCCACCACAGAGAGCACCTCAATATCAATGCGGTTAAACTCATCAAAGCAAACCCATGCACCAGAGCTGGGCAAGGAAGTAAAAATGAGAGGAGTCAGGAATATCGCACAGGAGCAAACTTGCAGTCAAAAGTTCAGCTAGATCTAGAAACTATAAATTCACATACTGGGGAGGCAGCACAGAGGCAATAAGTGAACCTAAAAGGCCCCTAATGTCCCACAGCAGGTAGTGACACAGCCACAGTGTAGTGGTACAGTGGAAGGAGCTGTAGCTCCTCACCCCAACTATGCATCCCAAGCCACATGATGAGTGAGAAGGTGCATGGTCCCTTCAGGATCCCAGTAGTGTCTGATCCTACAGCCTGAGACAAATTCTGCATGTTACAGATTTGGGCTTGGAAGAGGTGTCATGTTGAATTCCTATTTTGTATGTGAGCTATAAGCATAGAAGATACAATTTAGACATCTCTTAAGTCCAGTTTTCAGAGCTTAGAAGACTATGTATAGTCAAATCAGGACAAGCTGGAAGTGTGTATATGAGGAAGGTGATCTTCCCACAAGGCATGACTTAAGAAGAAAGTTAAATTACTCACAAAGAAAACATCTGAGAAAAGAGTGTCAGCTTTTGTTGGAGTAACTAATTCAGATTCACCAGTGTGCAACAGACTAATTGGACCAGCTCTGTTTGAAACGTAGAGAAGAGAGAAGCTTCTCTGAGAGGATCCCTCAGGGCTTAGAGCAGTCTCTCTTGGCTGTTCAATTTTGGATACACTCAGCAGATTCTCTCCTTCTTAAGATTAAGCAGCTTGTGGGCTGAATCTCCGTCCAACATATATGATATTAAAACAAAGGCCAGAGCTGGAAATGTTTGCACAGGTGCCTAATAGCGGATTGGTGCAAAGCATTTTAATTTTGCCTTAAATGAACAGGATCTCTCTCTCGCCCCCTCCCCCGCCCCATTACTCTTTTTTTTTTTTTTTTTTTTTTTTTTTAATTGGCTCAACTGTCTCTCCCTTCTGGCAGGAATTTTGTAACTTTGCTTATTCTGGAACACAGTAACGCCCTTACTAAGGCTTTGCTTTTTCTTTTGGTCTGCCATGAAAAATACCCACCAATTCCCAGCTGCTAGCATCCCTGTATCCTACCCACTCCTTGATAATGACACGCAGCATTTCATTGTACCTGGCTAGTCCCTTGAAAAACTTTCCCATTGCCATAAAGTCAAGCTGGTCGGAGCAGTTGAACACTACAGTTTGGATTGCCAGTGCTTTCCCCAGGTCTTTTGTTGTTTCTGTTTTGCCTGTTCCTGCTGGTCCTGCAGGTGCTCCTCCAAATTTCAGGTGCAGAGCTCCTGTAAGTGTCAGATAACACCTACAACAAAGAAGAGACCAGATGATGCAAAGTATTTCTACTACTGATTTCAGTAAGGGAGACACATGACCTATCCAGCTGGAGACAGGTAGGAATCCATCCTTTATTGTTCTGCAGAACTGCTTAGATATGCAGCACTCTGCAAAGGAGTTAGCTAGGAGGCCTTGATCAGTGCTCATGGATGCCTGGAAGGATAAATCCTGCCACTGGCTACAGATTCACTCTTCAGAAAAAGGACAGTTACAAAAGGGTAAAACTATTATTGCTGATGCATATGCTAGAGTATTAGATGCCCCTGTCTACTGGTTTGTAGAAGAGCTCCTTAGCTATCAGGTGGGCATTTTATATGAATCAGAATACTACATTAAAAATTAGAAGAGTGAAAGCAAACAGCCTGAGCACTGATCACTAGGGACACAGTAGAACCAGTGGCGGGGTGTTCCTATGCCCTCGTCTCAAGTAGTCCTTTACAAATGGTTTCTATTTAGATACATTAAGCAGCAAGACCAGCACGGTCAGATCCTTGGTTTAATCCCCAGTGAGGCTGGTTCATCCAGAAAAAAAATAAAATATACTTATTACCCAGAAAACAATCTCCTTACCTGTCAGTGAGGGGCGTGATAACCAGACGGCCACTGTTCCCCAGATATTCATAGCCATAGATAAATTCAGCATTGACAGCTCTGATGTACAGGTTCCCCCTCGTCCAGTAGTATCTAATGATGAGTGAACATGACATCAGAAAGATAAACACTGGCCGGCAGATGATACAGCAGCTCACAAGACTGCAGCCTGCAGGTTTTGAGACCTGCATGTCATGGGATTTCCTTCTTGAGAGAAGAAAGGATAAGGTAACACAACAGAGTAGACAGGACTTATCACAGGACCTGAAATTAGGTGTTATATCAAGTATCACACTCCTTGGGCAGGAGCATGCCCTTTCACAGCAAGGCTGTGAAACACCATGGTATGGCTTAGTCTATAGTGCCAAAGTGGATGCCCTCCAAATTAGGTTGGTCTCAGATGCCTTAAAACTGGCATCCTTAGCAGACTTCAATCCCACTCCTCATAGGGATGTTAGAGGCAACTAAGGAATACTGCTTACAGGCTATGCAAACTCTCCATTTGTCATGAACATGGCTGATGGGTAATGAGAATGAAGACTGGCCAGGGAGGCCAGGTGAGGTTCAACAGCTGTGGTCTCTACCTGAGCTGGGAGATCCACTCGAAATCATTCATGCTTGTCACATGCTCCTCAATCAGCTTTGCTGCAACATCCTTGGCGTGGACCTCAATCACAATAAGGGCTGACAACACTGCTCGCTGCATCTTAGTCAATTTTCCATGGACCAGGGCAACCAAATTGCCCAGCTGGGTAAGGAAAAGAAAGTATTCTGAAGCAGTCCATATGCCAAAGACCCAGGCTGTACTAATGCAATGCAGTCAAACTTATGGCATGCTAAGTTCAGATCATAGGCTGTGTCCAGGCAACTTCTGCCTCTTCTCTTGTCAGATACACAAATGACTGCTCAGAAAGCAAATACTGCTCAGGGCTGGCTCAGAGCTGACTTTTGTCTACATCATTACCATGCTGAGGTGAAAAGAAAGAGTTAGAGCCACCATGAGGCCCAGAGCCGAGGACACCATATATCCCAGGTATTAGGTGTGGAAGTGTTGGAGCGGGTCCAGAGGAGGGCTACAAAAATGATCTGAGGGCTGGAGCACCTCTCCTACGAGGACAGGCTGAGAGAGTTGGGGTTGTTTAGCCTGGAGAAGAGAAGGCTGCGGGGAGACCTGATTGCGGCCTTTCAGTACCTAAAGGGGGCCTATAGGAAAGATGGGGAAA
>BOSO01001352.1:5222-152679 GCA_018403395.1 Gorsachius goisagi | reverse complement strand
TCCAGGGATGAAGACTCCACCACTTCCCTGGGCAGCCCATTCCAGAGCCTTCTTCAGGGGAAAGGTGAGCACAGGCTCTTTGGGTTTGTGAAGAGCCCATGGCATTGCTGCACCCAAGGCTTAGCACACTGTACTGAGGCACAGCTGTCACTGTGCCTATACTAGCACTTTGGTTTGGGGTGTTAGCATGGTGTTAAAACAATTAAAGGGCCTGCACTTACCACACACTGATTTGGCCCCAGAGCATTTCTGGTGCACCTTGTCCAGATTCCTCCTGGGGAAGGCTAAGTATTTGTCCTTTCATGTGCTGCAAACCCTAAATCAGGCAAAAGGGTCCAAGCCAAAAACCACTTCTTTGGGCAGCTTTGAATCATGTGTTCTGGGGATGTATAGTCCAGGAGACAAGAGAAAATCCAGTCCCAGTTAAATCCCCTGAGCCACATAACATGAAGGTGTAAGGGCTTCAGTGCCACCTGTTTCTATATAATAATCCACTTCTCTCATGCCAAATCACTTGCTAATGAAGACATAGCCACTGTTGTGTGATTATATCCTCACTAATTTTCATCATCCAGGCATGAGTTCATACATTTCCTTCTGTTCTCCTTACCAAAAGCCTTGATTGCAGAAAAACAGCATCAAGAAACCTGCTGTAATACTGCCAATTTGATGTGTACTTTGAACTGAATTCTGAAATGTATTTGAAAACTTGCTATTAAAATGTTTAATGTTCTCATTTCTATCTTCCACTGATTGCTGACACTCAGTAGAAATAAACCCTCCTCCCTTTTACATGTATTTTGATGATTTTAATAGCATTTTCTTGCTTCATTAACAACCACAAGAAAACTTCACAAGGCAGATTTGAGCATGGGCTATGAGCATCTGGCTCTGTAACCAGGGTCGCTAGGACCCTAGTGATAACTTCCCCTGGGGTTTTCCCCTGTTTTTTCACAAAACAACCAATTCATTTCTTACTCTGCTAGGTTTTATATCAATATCCAATCTGTGTTAGAAAACTCTCACACTTCTGCTGTTGCCTGAATGTCAGACCACTTTCTATCTCCTCCAAGAACTTATCACAAGGAACAGGCAGAAGACCAGAAGTGCTAATAATATTTGTCTAGTGACTCTGTCTCAGTTGCACCAGAGTGATAAACGAGCAAACAGAGTGAGCACTCTGGCAAAAACCTTGTCTTTGAAGGTGTATGATATCACATCAAAACCAGCTATAGAATATTTACTAATGGCTCAGAAATATTCCTCACCTCTGTCTAAACGTAGCACATCTGAAGCAAGAAAAGAAGGACTACATCACAGGCAGGAAACATTAAATATTTAATTACTTCTTTTTGGCACAAGTTGTACAGCCCCGAGCTTCTTATAATGTATAAAATAGAGTACACCTGTCATGTCTTGAATGAACATGAAACCAGGACTTGAAAAATTAAATACATCTGCAACAAATTGTCTCAGTTTCAAATTGGAAGTTATATTTGTAGTAGGTAGTCACGTAGCTCAATAAGTAGTTTATGCATGTGTGTTTTTAAGTAGGTGGGTTTCAGTTTTAATCTTCTGTCTCAGAAGCAGCAATAGTATTTTGGTGTAAGGATTATACTGGGGGTAGGGGAATCAATATTTTTTAATTTAAAATGTACCAGTGATCCTAGTAGATTGATACATATTCTTCATATGATGCACAGAAACTACTTTTGCCCTAGAGGTCACAGGAGTGAGGACCAGTGGTGCTGGGCTCCAGTCTTAGCTTGCATCCACTGTAAAATCTTGGTCAAGACAAAGTCAATACTTCTAGAGTGTCTGAGTCTGTTTTTACTTCCCACTCTGAACAAGGTACACTTTGAGGTACACTTAAGTACCAGAAGTTTAACTGGTATAAAATTGGCCTTTGCCTAGGCTCATTTGCTGAGCTGAGAAGCCATGCGTGGGCATTGCTTCCCGCACCATTGTTAGGTTAACCAGAACTCGCTTTGGCATCTTGGTGCTACAGTAGGCTGCACAGTGTAGGCAGAGCAGCTCTGCCATGCACATGCCATAAAGCTGATCTGTATATGCCTTAAGGTAATTTGTTAGGGATTTCCTGATTTCCCACAGCCTAGTCAAAGCTGTAGCTTTGTCTGGGCTAGCAGACATCTAAAGAAGCATCAGCCCTGTAGCTGATAACATGTGAAAACAGAGAAAGGTGATGCAGAGATAGTAAAGAAGTAGAACAGATTTGGTGACTAGTGCTAGAGAAAACTTGGAGATGCTGGTTAAGAGAATACTTGGAAAATCAATCCTTTACTGCCAATGAACACTGGTCTTGTTTTCCTGGAAATCAAGGAGCAGTGTTCCTTTCTATCTTACTCTATTTTCTAATATATGAAAGAGTGTTATATAAAAAAAAAAAAATCTAGGATGGAAAGGACCTCTGGAAACCTTCCAATCCAACCTTTTGATGAAAATGGGGCCTTTCACTAGGTTATCTAGGGCCCTGCTAAGACATATCTTGAGCATTTTCACTGCTTCTCATGGAAACCTATTCCAATGTTTGGTTTTTCTCTTGGTGAAGAATATTGTACACCACCAAATGGAATTTCCCCTGAAACAACTTACTCCCGTTGCCCCCTGTCCTGTCACCATGTGGTGCGAGTATCCTTTCTGTAACTACCTTTTAGATTTTGGAAGACTGTGACTATGTTCCCCTAAGCCCTCTCTTCTCTAGTCTGAGCAATCCCAATTTCTTTATTTTTTCTTCATATGGCTATTTCTCCAACTCCTTAATCACCTTGGTGGCCCTTGGTGGACCATCTACATTTTTTTATTCTGTCTCTTGAACTGGAGGGACCAAAAGTAGACACACTATTCCATGTGAGGCCTAGGAAGTACTGAGTAGAGTGAAATAATCACATTGCTTGACCCTAAAGACATTGGTGTTGAAAGTACAAGACTTTTTCAGTTCTGCTCTAACATTTTCTAGTTTTGTCTTTTATTTTTGAATGTCATTCTCCTGGTTTCTCTATACTTCCACTCCATTATATTTTCTTTTCATACCAAGGCTAATTCAGGCTGACAACACTCATTGTGAAATATGAATCCTTCCCAGGGAACACAATGAGATTCAGAGTGAAATAGCATAGAAAGTTTTCAGTACATTCTCTTGGCAAAATGGAAGGCAGTTTTATAGCTTTTTAAATAATACAATGGAGAAACGATTGCTTCTCTTCCCAACCAGTAGGGTCTTGCTAGAAGGAACTCATGTGTCATCAACTACAGAAATTAAATTTAATCTCCCCAGTCCTCCCTCAAAAATCAGTGGGAACAAATGGGTTCCTCCAGACTGTGGAATAATAATAAGAAAAAAAATAGAAATATTGATAAGCTGTTAATCTCTCTACAGCAGAGTTGACACAGGAGTGAGCAGTGTTTATGATGGAAAGGGCATCACCCTTTTTGTAGAGTTTCTTAATGCCAACAAGCCCGGAAGGTTGGTCTGTCCCTATTGCTGAAAGCTCTGGAACGACTGCTTTGGCAGAGTTGTGGCCCCCTGGCTCCACGACTGTCTTGCAATTTGGCAGCAGTGTAAATTAAATAGGGAGAAGAGTCACCGGAAACCTGGGCAGCTGTGGCAGGGCAGCAAGCCATGGTGACTTGTGAAATCATCCAGTTTTGAAAGAGAACAAATGCAACAAGAAATGGAAAGGTTGGGGTCCAAGAAATGTTTATGGGGTGGTTTTTTCTCTTAATTGCTATTATTATAGCTCAAGAAGTAAAGGATCACTGGTCTCTTAATTTATCAAAATATGTCGATTACTCTGTTTTGACAGAAATGTTTATAGTTCAGACATTGCTCAGCATTTGCTGCCCTTTTCTTCTATTGTATCTCTCAAGTATGTTTTTATTCTTTGAAGGATAATGAGAGCTCTCCCTTGGGAAAAGGGAAGTCATGAGTGATAGAGCCACTAAAATGGTACCTGAGGTCAGCTTGGCAAGCAAGGACGGCTGGTGAGCTAATAAGGACAAAATTTCTTAAGGGATTCTTTTCATTGTGGCCATGTGACAAATGTCATCCTATACCACTACCAATTCTTCACAGGGGAAATAGAAGGCTGGAGTACTTTTGGAATATGCCTCTGCCCAAACATTCTCACTCTGTACATCTAAATCACCTTAACCGAATGCTAATTTCAAAGCCTGTAACATATGACAAAGTGCATCTTGATTCTTCAGAAGAGCTGATGATTACAGAGTGCAAAAAAGGTGCTGCTCCATTAGATCAACACAGAAATGGAACACTATGGTAAAGACTATGTGGTATTTTATTACTTAGGTTTCATTAAGAAGGGTATTACATCTTTGAAACTTGGGTTCTGTTCAGAATAATGACAGAGTGTTGGTTCAGTTTCTGTGACATTGATAACATTGATTAGACAGGAACCTTGAGTTTTAAATAAACTGAAGAGTCTTTCAGATTCTCCTAGAAGTAGATCAAATAAGAATGTCTTGAAAGAGCAGGCTGCAACATCACAGGGCTTTGCATCAGCGTGTTTCCATGGTCACAATCAGGTAGTGAGGAATGCTTTTGTAAATGCATCTCAATGTTCTTTGTCCACATCTCCCTTCTGGTGTCATATGGCTTTCTTAACACTATTTGTGTTTCATTCTGAATTGCTTTCCATCACACAGGTCAGGTTACAGATAGGAAAAAAAAAACCCCATGAATGCATCTTGCCCAAGAATTAACAGAATTATATCTGGAGAATACTTGGCAACCTTGGAGAAGACAGTGACTGTCTTTGGCAAGGGCTTGGGCTGCCTGAAGTTGCCAGAATGGCCATGCATGGACTGATACCTTCAAGTGACTTGACAGTAACAGTGAGATCCAGTGCAGCTCTATGTGTTGTCATATCACTAACCTGATGCAGATCCTGGGTCTTCTTGTGCTGGAAATGTGGCTCTTTCTGTACAAAAGGGAGCCTGAATCTGTAGCAAACGGTAGAGGCATTCACTTGCTATCTGTGTGTCCACATGACTTGAACCCCTCTACCACCTGCAAGAAGAGTTTCTGGAATGCACTGAGTGATGCCTTAATGCTCAAAGGTAGCTAGCATTCTTGCAGTGGCCCCTTAAATACACACAACAGAGCACCCTATCCACAGCTTTGCCTGCCTCCTTGAGGAGAATGAACCTTTTTTGCGCTTGGAAGGAAACTGTACCAGGTTTCCTATTCTGAAGAGACTGGTCCACCACACAGCCCTAGAAGAGCTGGGGGGTTTTCAGGTAATGATTCATAGTATAGACACTTTGTTTCCACCTAAGTCCTAGTTAAGACGTCTAAATCCTCATCTGATCTAGCTCCCACACCCTCACACCCTTTGTAATATGAGGAACCTAAATAACGAAAAGACAAGTCTTACCGTGCAGTGTTACACAAACATCTGTATTTATCTGAATGTCTCAACAGCTGTTGGCAAAAGTCTTCCAGAACTGTCTCAACTGAAGCCTGAGCTCTGGAACAGAAGACAGTTGCTGAGATAAAACCATCTTTGGGAAGAACCAGCCACTGAATGTCCAATGTAAAGACTTTTCTCTCCCCTGGGAATAGGATAGTGGTCCTTAGTGAAGAATGGGACACCAGTGCCTGTCTAGATGGTAAGGTCACAGATCTGTCCTGGTGCTGTCCTCTACAGTTGGGGGAAGTTAGCACCTAAGGTCTAGAAAATTATTAGTCCCTCAGTGTCCCAGCACATTACAGTCTGGAACTAACCTAAGTGAAGGTTTCCATGTGAATACTGAAAATAATTTTGTTAGCTTGTTTGTTTCTAAGGCAAATAGCAAATACGGCATATACATCATCCCTTTTTTTTCTCAGGAAACTAGAGCAGGTTTCACCACTGCAGTTCTTCACCACCTTACTGGAGAGAAACAGTGAAATCAGCTGTGTTTGGCCATGCTGTGCAATGAGTTTCAGTGGACACACCGGAGCTAGCACAGATCCAGCTCAACATATCAGCACAGCCCAGTGCAAGCCAGTTGAAAAGGGCATAGCACTTTTCACATACACCTGCACTGCTATGGGTCAGAAACTAGACCTGATGAGTCTCTGTTCTTCCCTATTTATATGATGAAAACAAACCTCCAGTTATTTAAAATGAGTGAGGCATGACCAGTTCAGAGTTTTCAGCAGTGTGAGAAAAACAATTTTTGCTGCCCAATGACACTGGATCGTGTCCCACTGATGAAACAGGCTGCCAAGAAAGAGGAGCTGGAGGAAGACTAGTCGCAAGTGCTGTGGCCAATTTACTGGCCCCAGAGGTCTGTTGCTCTAAACAACTGTCTGTGCCTAGAGGCAATCCAGCAGTGACCAGTCTGACACTGGTTAAGTTCTTCATTATGATCAACAGAAACATTTAAAACTGTGCTTGGAGGGATTTTTCAGGCCATTTGCATTCTCTGTATATGTGAGGGATTAGCAAAATTTCTTCAAGTTGAAAAAACAATCTGTAACTGTTTGAAGAACATCTGTGTGATGTACTTCAAACCACTTCAAGCAGAAAAAAAACAGGGAAAATGTTCCACAATTCTACTTCTTGAGTTTGAGTATTTTCAGAATGAAAAGTTGGAAATTTGTTTTGTACTGTGATTAATTTTGAAATTTCTTTAAATATAATGAAATTTAAAATGAGAAGGACTGACAACCCTGTAAATAGAACTTTCTGTTTGATGGTGTTTGCAGGGATTTTGACCTTGGGCTGTGAACCAGAGGACCAGCTCTCTGTACACATCTAGCAGGCTCAGCTTCCATTCTCCTCAGATCAGAAATTTCTAAAAAATCATTGTGCTCAGAATAGATATGAAAGCTCAATTCAGGAACCATGTAACACCTGACTGGGCTCAAGCATAGCTATGGAAAGCAGCCGAAAACAGGTTTTCAAGAACTGCTGGCCATGAGGGTTGAATGCAGAGGTAGTCTCTGGAGGAGACTGGCAGCACAGGGAGTGGGAATGTGCTCATGGTAGCAGGAAGAGCTGTGAGCTGGGGCTACTGCTTTCTGATGTCCCCTAACCTAAGAAAATTAATGCTTGTTAGATTTTCACACAAGCTTTCTTTAAGCTTCCTTTAACATATTTCAGTGAAGCAGTTAAACTTTCAAGAGTGCCCAAACTGAAGCAGCTCCTCCTGTTTTCAGTGTCTTCAGTGGGTTGGCTACGTTGAAAAATGAGGTTTTCCGTACAGATGTGGAGTAGCTCTTGGGAGTGTTGAAACAATTTCAGTGCTTTAAACTTCAGATTCAGACTTCATGGTCTGCATGAAAGGTCTAAAGTGCTTCCATTAAATGCAATGGGCTATAGGATAGTCCAATAGACCTATTAGATTCCATTACTGTTCTCAAAACCACCTTGATATACCAAGAATTCTTAAAAATAAAGCAAGTGTACAATTTCTTGTTTCTCAGGTGATATTTTTTTTCCCAAAAATATTTTTTATTTTTCATAAATATTTCAATTTTTTTAAAAAAAAAGTAAAAATGGAAATAAGACATTTATTGTTTTTGAACTAAATACATTAGGAGTGAAACATAAACTGTCCATTTCAGGGGAGCAGAGGGCAAGGGAAAAAATAGGGATTTTTTTTCCTAAAGTAATAAAGCACACCAAATGCAAAGTCTATTGTGAACACTCCAGGTGGACAAATTTCTTTTTCCTATCTTGTATACAAACCCTATGATAATGATTGTTAACTTTGTTATAGCACACTTTAAATCAATAACACACCATAATTCTCTAATAAACTAAGAAAACAGCATATGTTCTCTGTCACCTGTTAAACAGATGGCAAGAAGTGTAAATTCATTTATTTGACTTTCTTTTTTTTTTATTGCTTTGGGCATCTTAAATTTAAATAATCAGATTCAAACCACTAGCTTCAATTTAAAACAGGCATGCTTTGGAGAAAGGAAGGATCCTTTTTCAAAGGAAAAAAAAGGCTCTGGTAAACAGTAAGCAATTAGCCACAACATGCTACCAGGGATTGTTTAATTGAGGCTGCCATACTAAATTAACCAGATACATGCCCTTGGAAAGACTAGTAAAGCAGAATTACTTGCAGATGTTTTCAATTATTCTGTATGAAACCATGTGCTGCTGCTTTGATTTTTTTATTTGTTTTTCCGCTCCAAGGAAAATCAAAATGCAAAACAAACTAATGCGGTCCTTCTTTCTCCCTAAATGGTAAGACTTGAGTGATTGCATATTAGCTGCCAAAATCTCTCTGGGCTTCTCAGTGAAACTGTCCATGGATAGATTCATGAGACACAAGTACCTTACAGTTCTTGTCTGACCTTAATGCCCATCCTATCAAGTTAATCTGCCCTAGTTTCAGGCTTTAAAGAGCAATTATGACTTCTTAGTTTTACATGTCCCATAGATCATTTGCTGTGGGAAGCATCTGGAGAACTGTAAACCAGTTCATAAAGTAGTAGGGAAAATGCCCTTGCTGCCACATCCAGATTGAGTGCTTCAAGTATAGAGAAGCTCTCTCCCAAAGATTAGCCAAAGATTTTTTTGATTCCTAGTTAGAACTGCTCTTTGAATGGTCTTGCAGTCTTGTCTCTGAGTCTCCTCACTTCGGCTTTTTGGTTTTTGTTTTTTGATCTGTAGATACCATGTTCAGGAACTTATCATCTTACAAGTTCTGAAATATCATGTGAACTAAATTTGTGGGCCAACAACAAATTCTCCATCCCTGAGGACAGTTTGTAATTAAACAATGTAAGTCTGCACTAAGGGTAGATTAAGTGCACAAAAGCAGACAGTAAACAAAGAAAAGGGTCTTACTTGAATAAGGCATCAATGAGATGAGCTCAAATCTCATTATCATTTCTTTGGAAACAAAAAACCCCTTAGTCTTTAAACTCATTAACATTGGTTTAGCTGGTACCTAGAAAGGTTCCTGCAGCCTTATTTGAAGTACCAAAGTCCCCTAGCTTATGTCCCAAACTCTAGGCAGCCCAGTAGATAGATATTCTAGGTCATCCTCTGGGGCACCAAACTATCTCTGTACACCACCGTAATTTGTATAATTTAAGGCTAGGCACCTGAAATCCAGTTATTCCAACACTGAACTTTTCTTTTTTGTACACATCATTCCCAGCGTAGACCTTGAACACAGGACTAGAGGGGCCATTGGCTGAGAGCACTGTGTGCAGCACAGAATCTGAGGCATATAGGACCAGCATGGGATGTGACTCTGTAACTCTGTGATATGAGCACTCTGCAGGTGGATCCTGGATTCTTCGTCCATTCTCAGCCTTGTTCTGTACATTGTCTAATGGATATTAAATATAAAACATTTAGCAAAGTCTGAAACTTTACATGAAAATAAGTAAAATCTTGCACTATGTTTGCTCAAATGAAGAAGAGATCATATAAAATTGGTACCATAAACAAGATACAGACTACTTAACAGGCACTTGACAGGAGTGCCAAATGAGGAGTTTATTTGTTATTGGCTTCTCTTCTAGTCAGTGGTGAAAAATTGGTACTTCCAGCATAGAGCAGGAATTCATCCAGAGCAGATATTTGCATAAACACAAAATAGGCATGAGGCAGGTCTGGGATGGGACATAAGCTTGACCTCATAAAGTCTATGTTCAGGGTGCTGTGTAGACTCACCCAATATGACTCAGAGTATCAGACTGTAACAAGCTGTTAAATTTATTATTTTAAAACATTAACAAGGTCAGGTGGTTCTAAAGTATCTGTAAGAAGGTAGTACCTAAGGAAAAAAGCATCCTTTAATTATCTATATAATATATATCTTCCTATGACTCAAGAAATACGTAGGCCCTATCTCTAGAATGAAAGTATATATAGTAACCATTTTTAATTTAGCCTTGCTCCAGAATCATATGTCTCATAAAGGTAAAGAACGGTAAACAGTGATGGTCAGTGATTTTTAATGTTAAGAATAATGATTGGTATATGTACTGTCCTACAACCAACATGTAAGTATGAAAAGATCAGGTGACTTCCTGTAGAGTTGTAAAGGTAGAGTGCCCCATTGCTTAGCAATACCTCTGCACTCTATGTATTGTCAACCTAGGTTTTCAGACGACTTACCACACAATTTTCTAAGCTTCTGTGGGTTTAAGTTTTTCCTTCATGTTATTTTAATGTAGCTTTGTGGACTTCAGTTTCCTTTGAGGATTTTACAGAAGTAAAAGTATTACCCAATTGCATTAAAAATATTAGTATTTGCAGACTGTGGTTTTTTTCATGCAGTCTGGAAGCAGCTCTTACAAAACAGGAAGCCATTAACTGCCATGAACATATATGTAACTGTGGAGATATTGCATGGGATGATACTTATAAGGCATTTACTGATGGAGATAAGGAGTTTAGAAGCTGATTTTGGTTATGGAAATACTGACAGCAGCAGTATTTTCTTTGTTAATATCACAAGAACTTATAAAAAATTGAGAGAGAAATCAGCTTGCAGTTATAGGGAAGCCCACAAAAAAAAAAAGGGTGCCTCATACAAGTTATAAATGTGGGCAACCTTAATTGCTTTTCCAATTCTGAAGATCACAGCTAAGGCATGGCCTGTCCCTGGCCCCCCTGACCTTCACTTTTAGGAAAAATAGGCAAACAGATGTCAGCGAATGAAGCAGTGGGGATAAAACACAAGCAGCCATTGATGAGACATGGGAGATTTATGACTTGAAGGTGGCTGGAATTTAACCTGAAGGTGAGGCATTCACTGCAGTGGAACAGTGCTAAAGACTCTTGCTAACCTGCCCTGCTCAAAACATTGGCATCTGCATCGCCTGCGCTAATTTAACCTTCTGAGTGGCTGGAAGATTTAGTCCCTTGTTTAGCACTTTCCATTGAGCTGTAACAGAAGCTTTGAGATTGCTATTCACAACCATTTTCATGTCATGGAAGATTACAGCTGGAGCAGTAACTTTGGTCTACAAGTTTGGATTTGTGATCTGTTCTCTCACAAGGGATCCCTGAGTAAAGCCGGAAAGAAATAGAAATGCAAAGCCAGACCCAGTTTCAAAGAGGAAGAGAATGGCAAGCTCACAGCAAAAGACAATTTAAAAAAATATGCCTTGAAGTCAAAGAAAATCCAGAGGGAAAGGGAAGCCTAAAGTCAAGCCAAAGAAAAGACCATGTAGAGCAATGAAAAGAAATATACGGTGTTTGTAGACAGCCAGATGATCATGGGGCAGCGCAGTCCTCCTGGAAGATTCTGAGGTTGAAATAGCTTGCCCTTTCCTTCATTAAATTTCTGTCAAGGCACTGTCAGGCTCCAGAATATTACTAAGTATTTCTAAAGTTAAGAGACCAAACAGACAAGAAAACACACAAAAAAATAACAGTCTTATGACCCCCAGATATTTAATGCTTGTGACCTGAGCCTGTGAGCATCCAGTGTGCTCCTGTTTTGAAGGATGTTTGTGGCACTTGTTTCCACCAGATTTCTGTTGTGTTTAATGTCATGTTTCAGGAGTCCTCTGGTAGTTTGGAAGAGCCAGAAAAGAAATTCCAGTCTTGCTCATACTTGGTGCCTATCTTGGCAAGGTGAAGGAGAAGACAGCCCTCCTCTGAGCATTCTACATATCTCCACAGCTGGAGATAGGGTTTAGGCAAGTGGTGCTGAGGCATATGGTGGCAGTCGGTTCCTATACTCTCATAAGACTACCATGTTCAGGATTTTACCTGTAAACCTATCTGGAGTCAGAAGGTATTTTTTTTCAGGTCAGACAGGAACCTTGTTTTTCTTTGTATCATGTCTGCCTCATAAATAGTCTAATAGCATTACTTAACAGATTTGCAGTTACTGCAAAAATGCAGGACATTGGATTCTTCTTATTGCTAGCAACTAGACACAGTGAACTAAGAGGAAGCATCTTTCCTGATCATGTATACATTTCTAAATGCCTGAAGATGAAGCACTAACCTTTGAGGCACCAAATGCCTTTTCCTTTCTCTACTCCTTCTCCTTATGTACCCCTCAACACTGGTTCTAAGTTCCCAGTAGTTTGCAAAAGGGATTTAAAATAGTGTAGGACAAATCTGTGGCAAATCCATCCTTGTAACACCTCCTCTTCCCAAATGTGGCTGCATTTTAAGACTGACAAAATCCATTTTAGGTATTGTCAGTTGACTTGCTTAATAGTTTGAGAAACAAATCTAGCAAAAAATCTCTCTTCTGATGAACAAACTCCAGGTTTGCATAGCCAAGCTGTGTGTAATCCATCCCCTACAAAGCCAATAAAGACAAAAAATAACATTTCTCCAGTGACTGCTCCCAAGAAGGAAGGAGGAGCTGAGAGTAAGTAGCTGCTGCTCCTACTGATCCCCATTTTTGGCACAGCAGAAACACACATCAGGAATCCTCCTCAATAGGGTGTAAAAGAAACAAGAGTTTTCAAACTCAGTGTTCCTGTCCTGCCAAATATTCACAGAAACTGCTGGCAAAATATGTGCCTCCTCCCATTTCACTGATGGTCCACAGAGAGAAAGGCAATCTTCCCCAAGAGCTCAAGTGCAGAATTGACTTCCCACAATCACCCAGAGCAAAGACGTACAGTGTACAAGACAGGAGGGTAACTGAAAATAGAAAGAAGACTGGAAAGGGCAAGCTATGAGATCCCTTCTGGTTCTGTGCTCCCCAAAGGAAAAAATGACAGCATCTAGAGAGAATCGCCCACATTAATTTCTGTAGAATTTGTTGGCCCAACTCCAGTGAAGGAAGACAAACCGTTAGATTTTGCCCTCCTTTCAGTAAAACCAAGGTTGTCTCCACTGCAAAAGTGTATATATATGTGTGTATATATATATACACACACACACCCATATATATATGCTAAGGTGGGGCATGGAGACAAACACAAGGTCCCAGTTAAATCCCCAGCAAGTCAGTAATGTATTTTGGATTTGATCGACATTGTTCACCAAGGAACGTATCACCACCAAAGAACCTAGCTATTAAAATGTGAAGTGTTCCAGCTTCTTGCAAGTTCCACAATTACTTAATAGTCCCAAGAATTTAGGGCATTTTTTCAGGTTATGTTAAGTCAACTGAAGTGTCACATGCTGTTAGCTCACTTTAGATCTGGTCTTATATAATGCTACTGTAAAGCATACCCTGGTAGGAGACATCAGAAATAAGAACTAGAAGCACATGATTCTGTGTCCATAACTCAAAAACAATTTGCCTATAGGCTCGTAACAATGGACATTTTCAGCCATGCCTATGCTGAGCAGCTTGCCAAATCCGATTGCCTGGCAGTGGCTTAACAATTCAGGTTTTGTAGGGTTATACATGCACTATTAAAAGGTGTCAATAAATCCATAAAAGCAGGGCTCAGTATTCCTCATTCTTAATTTATTTTCATTACTGTCTGAAATGTGACTTTCTTTTACAGCATAACTGGATATTCTGGTTGTAAGAAGGTGCACCCAGAGCTATTGTTCCTGGAGAGCATACTACTGCTGCAGTGTTTGTGCTCATATGATTTCTCAATGGTCAAAATTTTAAAGCATGAATCTTGGCACCAAATGGCCTGTGTAAGCATTTGACACTGACTCTAAACCTTCTTAACCTTCACCATCATTTCAACTTCATTTGCCCTGTTGTAGCTGGGAAGAGTGTGTAGATGTCCTCACCATACTTGTGTACTTCATGTCAGACAGAGATCCCTGAGGCGGTTCTGGTGAAGCCAGGGAGTGCACATGATACAGCATGGCACAGAGTAGGCTGATGTAGCCACTTTCATATGGTGAGATAGCATGTGGATCCAAACTGCCTGGGTTGGACAGGCAAACTCTGCCCTCCTCCATGTTCTGCTACTGTAGTTCACACAGTCAGTTCAGGTATCTGCTATTAGATACTAGACACCTCCAAAATTTTATGCAGGGATATTTACATTACTCTACATGTAATGTAACAGTGGTGGCATGAAATCGTCATCTATTTTTAAAAAAACTTCAAATCAGTTAAAAAAACAGAAAACAAAACCTTTGGCCATGCCTGCTACTTGGACATGCAAAAGTGATGATAAAAGAGTAAAAAGATATGCAAATGATCAACCAGAACTATCTATTGAGCAATATGACAAACACCTTCACATTTTCCAATCAGATTTCCTCAGAGAGCCCAGCTGATATAGAACCCTGTGATAGCCTGGGCATTGCTGGAGATGGACCACTGCTATTTGAAGTAACATTGCTCAGAAAGGGAAGGTTAGGGAAAAAAAATAAACTGTGGTGTTTTGGAATGAAATATGGTTTCTTAACACCGATTAGACTGTGATGTATTTCAGTTTGATTAACAGCTATCTCTCCTTGAGAATAGCATTAGTGGTCTCAGTGCTGTGTCCATAGTCACTAGCTAATATTGAAGGGTTTTTTATGACAGTGATTCAGATTTAACCCTGTGCTTGCAGAACAGCTGATTGTGCAGTTAGGTTAGGCTCTGTCCAGTTTGTCATCTTTTGTTTCTGTTTCTGTTGTTCCAGAGAAAGCATCATGGATGTGGGTGAGCTTTTCCATGCAGTGGGATGAGAACTCTCTTCAAAAAGAGGAGCTTGGTTATAAGATTTGAGGTGATGTGGGGAGATTAGTCACTCTGCAGTCTAGAACACTTCTGCTAAATGAGTTTTTGCAAATCTTGCTGTAGAGGGGATGGAGAACTTCTTGGTCCCTCCAGAGGGATGACAGAACAGGAGAATAATGATGTTTGAGATGGTCTCCATGCAAACACCAAGAATGGGCCCTTCTTACTGACCTGCATATTGTCCAACTTGTCATGCTTTTCCCCATTCTATCCATTCCTCTACAAGTTCGCCCTTATTTCCTCTTCCAAACAGTTTTGCCTATGGTGATCTATTCTTATCCCTATGTCTCCAATTCTGCTTCTGTATTTCTCTTTCCAGTCCCTCCAGATTTTTCCTTCCACCAGGAAAATTCCCTGGGTGAGCTGTTAGATTGCTCACAACATGTAGGGCTGGAGCATTGGGTAGGACTAAGTACAAAGAGTACCAGGACCAAGCCTGAACATCAGAGGAAGAAGAAAGGCCCCAAGCCACCAAGGCCTCACACTCAAGGAAGGTCTACAGTGATGGGCAGGGTGAGTTGCTAAAGGTGTTTTTTCAGTCAGTTCAGTAAAAGCAATGCTTTTAATATCCAGTTCCACAGAGACAGATGGAAAAGTAAAGCTTTGGTCTCCATTTGTCCCATGTCAGAGTAGGTCTTCACTGCTCCTTTGGCATCCAGCTCCATCTTTTTCCTTGAACATGCAGTGTATTATTCAGGTTAGTACAGTATTACATGCTTTAACGTGCTATGTGTGGTTGAGCTAGTTAAGCAACTGGAAGCACCCAGCTGTGTAATACAAGGCTCTACCCAAGGAACATTGTACAGCAGCACACAGACACACTGCTACTGCCAAACCCCTGAGTTTCCCTCGTGTTGGCTTTCTTTTGCCTACTGTTTGTCCCATCCTTAAGCAGACATTTATACTGTATGCAGTACTATCACATCTGAGCACCGTCTCTCTTCTGGAAAGAGGGGAGGTGACAGGAGGTTTCTTTTCTGAAGGCAGCCATTCTTGTCTCTTTTAATAATGCCCTTCAGATCATTTCTCTGGCCTGAGGAAGCTCACAAATACTGTAAGAAAAAGTCATCTCTGTCTATCTTACTTCAGGCACTTTTACCTGCTGCTCCACTCTGATTTTATGATTTCGGTAATTGCTCTCTCCCCCTGCCACCATTGTTCACACATGTAGTCCTTTTCTTGCTTTTACTGTTGATTGACAAGCTTACCAGAAAAGGTCTTCACAAGAAGAGAAATGAATATCAGGCATTGGCAAGTCCCCACATTTTCCCTTTTGGCTTTTTTCTTTTTTTTTTTTTTTGTTTTGTTTCATGCAGTCCTTAGGTTACAAGTGTGAGGAATGAGTGCTTTAAAGCAGCAATAAGCAATAGATTGATGGCACTCTGTGTTCTTGTATGTTTTTATCCTCCTGCATTCCCTGTGGGGATTGCTTTTCTGCTCTTTTTGTCAGCTTTGATCCCTAAGACCTTAACATAATTTGGACAAAACCTGTTGGTTTAGGTATCATCTAATTACAGAAGCACTGGTAAGAATAGAGCAGAGTTTATGTTCAGTTTCTGTAAGTTCCTCATAGACCTGTTTTTTCTAGATCACCACCGAGTGTATTATCCAGACTGCTGCTTGGCAATTTCTTGTTGCAGTCACTTGTGTTTAGTTTTGGTTAAATAAACCCATTTTTCATTCAAGAGTTAACAGTTTCAGTTGCTCACCTTAAACAACACTTCTAGTTTGCCAAGGTACTTGATTGCTGTACTTAGTTATGATTTCTGTATAACTCAGCTGTTCATTACAGCCAAGTGAGATGATTCAATTTTCTTGCTGATACACTGAATTCTTGTTATAGCAGGAAACAAACATTTTCTTGGTAAGCTAAACTCATTTTTTACGGTGATGAATGACTCACTGAGAAATCATTCTTGACAGTGGCTGCAGCCATTTTTAAACACTTTTTCTAAGGGAGGAAGACTTTGTTTAGTTGTTTTATTTTATGGTACAGGCTAGCACATCTATGAGTATTATTAACATTTTACATCCTCTAGAAAGGAACTGTGGCATCCATACTAATATCACAGGATCTCATTTTATTTCCCATGACAGCTAGCAGGACGTTTTGATCTCTTATTAGGTAGAGAAAGCACATTTCTTCCGAGGTGAATTTACCAGTTCACAAAAGAAAGAGTAATACCCACACTTCATTAAGTCAGTCTTAATTACCTTGCACATACAACAAGCCCTTTCCCTCTAAGGGGATATAGGTAAATCCTTATTGCTAACAACTGTGGGGTAAATGCCAAGAGTTGTCTGAGACTGAAACTTCTCTACAGTGTCTGCAATATCAATATTTCTCTTCACAGGCTAAAAATTTAGAGGATTGTTCAGATTTGCATCTTTTATCCAGCAGTGGTTTCGACTCTGACATTTTGTGTGCCAAGTCTTGGCTCTCAGATGAACAGCCTACGCCTCTAAAATATAAAGCTAATAGCAAAGATGCTGATGGATCTTGATTTGTCCTGCTACTCTCCTTATACTGCTTCTTATGCATGTACTAATGTGTGCTAGGCCTGTACAGAGGAAAAAAAAAGATTCTGCAGCTGTAAAAAGACTATGCTTTAGAGGTCCTTTTCAGGCAAACACATGCATCGCTGTATAATCTACACCAGGAGTATTTCCATACCTGTTTGTAAGATCAGGGCTGTAAAATCTGGCCATGATTTTTCAGGAGTACCTGTCAATTTGAAATTACTCAGTTTTTTATTGTCCCTCTCCAGGCCTCTTGAACAGAGCTGAGAGGAACACAATCAGACAGGATTTCAAGTGACTGGGCTGAAATAACTCAGAGGTGAAAATCCAAGACTCGCCGGTTGCCACTGTGCATCTAACACAAGTGTAGCACAGGTGAAACTTGCCACGCTTCCAAATTCGAAGAATGCTAAACACTTTCTATTTTAATAGACAGTTTTCAAACACTTCACCAAATATGAGTCACTGAAGGAAGCGGCAAGAGGAGGGTGACCATAAAATCAGGACAGGGAGAGAGAAAGGGAAATTTGGACTGTTTTAAGCACAGGACAGGAGAAAAAGAATGAAGCCTGAGATGGGATGAGAAGAAGGGAGTTTAAAAGAGGAGCTAGAAGTAAATAGATGGAGTTACACGTGTCAGAGAGGAAGAAAAAGAGCAGAAAGGGGCAGCAGGACTAGGATTTAGACTCGAAACCAGAGGACAGGAGGGACTTTGCCAACGGACTCATCCTCTGCTCCAAAACCTAAAAAGGCACCTTTACCTTGTTGTCAACAGAAACACAATTTTAGAGCACAGGTTTCAATCTTCCCAAAGCTAATTTGCAGAGAAAACTACCTATTTCATACCCTAACTGTCTGGTACCATTTATTCTATTAGCTCCAAAGGCTCCATAGACATCTGCCACTGGAATTAATTTGTCTACCTTCCAGTTGTAGAGGCCAGTATAATACTAGATGATGTAATTTCACCTTGTCATTTTCTCAAAAACTACAAAATAAAAAAGCTATATTCCCAGAATATGAAGAAAGCAGAACAGCATGCTCAGCCAGTTAAGAAGGTCCAGATGATTTCCTTGAGCAACCATACACGTTATGATAGCCAGAAATTAGATGATTATGCATTACCATTATTTGCATAAGATGCCTCCTCTGTCCTTGTTTAAATTATTTATACCAATTCAACAGCAGTTCTTCAATATTTTGGTTTTCCTATAGTTATTTCCCCAAGCCTTATTTAATGCTCACTACCCACCATGTCTGAAGGCAGAATAATTAATTACCTCACAGTTTTTTTTATGGCTGTTATCCCTGAAGAAACAAGGTATTACCTTTCCTTACACTGCTATGTGGGGGGAGGTAGGGAGAGGGTTCATTTTCCCCTATTTACTTCAGAATTGTGGCTCAAACAAAGGTTAAAAACTATCTACCAGTAAGGACTATTTGTCTGAGATACCCGCAGCCTGGCTTTTTAGCCTGCTTAACAACTCCAGATGTGAAGCCCAGCTCCCCTTGACTGTATCTGGGAGTGCCCAGCAAGCTCACATGGGTGAATAGAAGATGAGGAACGTAAGTTTGGAGATATCTTGTTTTAGTTTGGCCTATCACCATGTGTTAAGTCTCTGGTAAAGGCAGGAGTAGAGTTCCATTCTGCAAGGACAAGTTCAAATATCTCAATCACGGCCACGTTGTAGCTGCCTCATCTACAAGATTATCCTTGCTGTTTCTAATGTTCTCAGCTTCATTCATTGTGCACCTAAACTTCTCCACAACTGAGGCAGGGATCTGGGAGAGCAGGTTGCTCACTTCACACTCCTGATCTGTTCCTAGAGAAGAGCCTAGTAGTGTACACTGTTTGGAGCAGGCCTCCTGAAAAAAAAGAAATGTTTGTGTAATTAAATATCATATTAATCTACATACAACTGTAATTCTGTTGTCTGCTCTTACAAATACTCAACTTTGCCATCCAACCAATCCTTTATTTTGTTTTCCATAGAACCAAATGCAGAAGAATGCAAAACTATTTCTGAGTGTTTATATAAATTATACACATCTCCTATTTCTTTTTTAGCTAAGCTTGATTTCAAAGAATCTTCAAGATTACATTACATTCAAAATACAATATTGGACTAATATATGCCTTATCAGTGTCACTGCACCATATGCACCTCCCACCATTCCTGAAATCTGCCTGTGTTTTCTTTCTCTTGCCTTTATGCTTTGTATATTTTTCTGTTCTCATTTGACATACCAAAATATCTACAGCAGCTCCTCTTACTCCAGAATATCATAGCTTTCACATTGGATGGTCCACCCCATTTTACCCATCCCACGTAGTTTATATGTTCATGCACCTTTGGTGGCAGTTTTCTCTTGACCACATTCAGTGCGTGGCAGAGTGCTGAGCATATATTTCTCAAGTCACATAAATACTCCATGTTCATTAACATCAAGCGCTACAGGATAATTGCATCTGAAGGGATGCTGAGCAGTTTTGCAATGGACATTACAGATGCTTTATCTCATCACAGCCCAGTAGACCTCCACATGATCAACTCCTACTGTAACCACTTCTGTGTAGATGTGACTCTAGCCTCTGTGATGGCAGTGCTTGTGGAGCTTAGGGGAGGTGTCCACCATTTTTCCAGTTTTCTGAAACCTTTTTGCTCTGTATTGTACTCAAGGCCGTCTTTGTCTCTCTCACAGTTTCCAAATCTGAGAACCGGAAAAGTGCTCATTGTCGAGCAAGAGGAAAGACACATGCAGGCTGCAGGAGAAAGCCAACATGTGACTGTTGTAGCAATATAAGACTTCTCCAAAGTAGCCAACAAGTCCATTCTAACAACAGTATACAAGTCTTTGCCTTATTCAGAGTTTTCTCCTGTGTGATTGTACGTCAAAATTGGCAAGGACAATCTTTGTGTGGGAGTATTGTGGGGGTTTTGAATTAAATCGTTTGAATTCCTTTTTTTTTTCACATTATTTTTATTTTCCAGAAGAGTAGGTGGGGAGACAGTCAAGCTGGATGGAAAAGGTGCTACTGACTCATAAGGATGAGAAATAGCCAGCCTTAAGAAGGCATTCTGGATTTATGCTTGCTGATTCATAACTTCCTACATACATGTGGGGAAAAAAGTGTGGATTCTGCCCTGAGCTATAATCTGCAGGAAACCCGCCCTCTCTTCACAAAGTGAGACACTAGTTTCAAAACTGTAGGAGGACTTAACTTCAACTCCCAGAAGAAGTTCCCATGAAAAATATTTATAATAATGGCCTGAAAACACTATTCCCAACCATCAAGTCCTACTTTCTCTGCTGTTACAGAGAAGTCCAAAGCCTCCCCCTCTCACTGCTCAAAACTAAATGTGTATTGCAGATTGTGTGAAACACGCTAGCTGCAGATCTAATCTTCCCTTACTTCTTATTCCCTGAATATGGCTGCACAGTGGACATATCCAGCCTAAGGCACTGCCTCGGTAGTGTGTAAGATATCCCTGAGCTGGAAATAAAACCAAGATATTCCCAATTCCTAACACCATGGACAAAAAGTCAGATACTGTGCCTAACACATTACAGGCGTAGCCATTCAAACTGAAGTCTTTTGTTAAAATCATCTTGTTCCTGAAATATGTGTTTAGGGAAAGGTGACAATCAGACAGTTGAGTGTTTTGAAATCAGTTTCAACCATATAATATATGCCCATGGGAGCAGGGAAAGTTAAATCTAGACAGGTGTAAATAAGTACTATGAAATTATTATATCCTTTTCCAGGACTCTTACATTCACAGGTTTGAGCCTTCTTGTATTTCTGATTCAGGCCAACATGAGGATCAGAAAAGGACAATAATAACAACACTGAGAGAAAGAGTTGTATTTAAGACATTGAGATGCTGGAGAGATTTTATGTAGCTTCTGCTGGTAAATTCAAGGCAATTATTACATAATTTAACCAGAATCATCCTCGACTAGGGAAAACTCTATGAAGCAATAATGTGAGCAATGGAAAACATTTGACATTGGTGGAATTATAGGAATGAATGAAGCAGAATTTGGCTCAAACTGTTTAAACACAGTGCTGCCATGGCAAATGATTACACAGGGCACAGTGGAGTCTACAGTCAAATTCACAGTCTTCTTTTTACCAGTTTATTTTTCTCAGAAAATACTGTTTTTCTAACTGTCCTTCTTGGCAAGCTTTGCTGGCATTTAGAGAGTAAACATGAATTTTGGGGTGATAATGGCCTCTAGGCAGCAGAAGAGGTTATAGTCAGTGGAGGTGCCCTCACCCCAGGAGCCTTTGGTGGAATGAGGCATGTCCTGATGCTCCAGATGGATGTCACCCTGAAGAGAATTCACTGTTAGCTGGATAAAATACTACAGTTGGAACTGTTATCCACACACTTCCTAACACCTGACCCTCTTCCTGGTGTGATGCTTGCCCTTGCACCAGCCTTGGATGTCCTAAGGTCTAAGGAAACCAATGGGTCATGGGCAGGCATTGGCCACTGCCACCTTACAGGGACATGGGGAACAACCACCACACACTTCACCAGGACATGGACACACATCAGGCACTTCAATGAGACATGGGCACCTACCAGGAAATTCATGGAGGCATGGGAACCCATGGGACACCTCACAGCCATGGATGACTGTTCTCTCCTGCCTCATGTTCCACCATGTATGGACAGCAGCACTCACTTGCACTGCTGCCTTTCATGTTGTCAATCCTCTGGATGCATGCTCTAGCTGTAATTGCACAGGGAGCAAGAGAAGGCTTTCCTCTTCTTGCCTTTTTCTCATGCCTTATCCTTGGAGTGCTGGTGTCAGAGGTCTTTCAGGTGGAGGCGATAGTCATTCCTCAGGTTCCTGACCAGCAGCGCAGTGTTGGCCTCCAGCTGGCAGACCATGTCATAAGTGATGAAGGTGTCCTTTCCTCAGCAGTCTGTCCCCATGGAAGATGAGGCTGGCAATGCTCTTCCCTGGAAATGACAAGGCCAGGGGCACAATGAAGCAGGTGGTGGCTTCAGGGACTGAGAAGTGTCCTGCTGGGCTTGGTTTCCTCAGGAAAAACTCCAGGACTGCTCCAGGCAGCACATTGGACTGAGGAAACCTCCAGCAAGGCCCATGTCATGCTGGGGTCTTCCAGAGAGTTTCAGCCCTGTAGCTTGGCGCATCCATAGGGAAGAGGCAGAGGACCTCTCAGGACCTGCTGAGGCTTTCTTCCCTGCACTGGGTTTTGTTTTTTCATTGCAAGCCTTCTCACCAAGGCTGTTGCGGTTCCTGGCTCCCCACAGCTTGGTCCCTTCCTGTGTTTGGGACGTCAGGGACGTGACCTGTCCCTGAGGTCTCTTCACATTTCTCTAGAGGCCAAATTCAATCCAAGCCATGCAGAGCAGCTGCATGGTTTCCCAGGCCCTGCAAAGCAGCCAGGTCACGTCTACCTGGGCAAGGTAGTCCCAAAGCTGGTCCAGAAGATAGGGCAGGTCAGAGGCCATGCTCTCTGCACCAATGGGCAGTTGCTTCAGGTCCTCAGGAGAGACATCCCTCCTGATCCTGAACCTGATCCAGCCATGGGGGCTGCAAAGGCCAATGCTGTTGGTCCATTTGGAGGCCATGCTGTCTGTGACAATGGGTGATTGCTTCAGGCACTCAGGAACAACATCCCTCCTGACCCTGACTCATTTGGGGAGGATGCAAAGGCCAAAGCCACCAAGGAACAGAGAAACCATCTAAAGAGCCATGGTCAGGGAAAGAACTGGGCTGAGCATCATTCTGGTCTATCCTGAGGAAAAGAATCTTGATCCAGAGTTCAGGCAGTGACCACCAGGACTGAGTGGCTGCCCTGTGTGTCTGCGCTTGCAAGGGTTGATGAGGTGACAAGCCACAGGTCAATGTCATGCCTGGCCCTCTGACGTCCAAGGCCTTTCCCCAACCACCCAGCAAGCTATGAAGGCTGAATTGGAGCTAGGGAGGACCTGTGTAGGTGGATTTTGAAGCCTGCTTCACCCTCTGCTATGCCCACAAGTGGACACTGAGCCCAGCAGGAGAGTGGGACTGAGCCCTGCAGGTTTTGGGCTATGCCCTGAGCTTCTCAGCAAGGAGCTATGCCCAGAGCACCATCCAATCTGTGTTCAGCGCTGTGCCCCAGTTGGGCAGCCATGACACGATTCTGGTAAAAATTCTCTTGAGGGTAAGTGGCAGCCTATGTTAAGAGGAAAGCCAAAAATTCACACTTGGTTTGACAAAAGTCTTAACTGTTGAGCATTAGGAGTGTGATTAGTCTAGAATTATTCCTGTAGGGACATGACCCACAGGGTCCTGGGCATGCACTGGTCACTGGCACCTCACTGGAACATGGGCATCCTCCACAGGTCCTCACTGGGACATGAGCACCCTGTCAGGATGTGGAGTGCTCCTCTTGGGACATAGGCACCCACAGTACAACTCATATCCATGACCCATTCAGGGTGGCTGCAAAGGGAATTATCAGAAGACTGGTGCTCCAAACCAGTGGGCAATTGCATCAGGCCCTGTGAACTGTGCCCTCTACTCCAAACTCTTAGTGTGCCACATTGCGGAGCGGGTAGCCATTAGATGTGGGCAAGCTTGTCATGTACCCACTTTTCATTTAAAGGGGTCCCGAGTGCCTGAGTACTTAGACGTGACTTAGACCTGAGCAGCCGCTGCTGGATGGCAGGCCCGTGATCCCCTGGTGGCTGGTGTCACCTCCACTGTAGGCTGCTTCCTCCGAGGCCTGAGTGAGTTTTGTATGTGTGCTTAGAGTTCAAGTTATGGTTAATTTGCTAAAATGACCTGATCTGCAGAGGATTTCTGATACTATTTTGTAAAAGGACCCAATCTGCAGAGGGTCCAGATTAAAATAAAGTTTTGATTGTAAAAACAACTTTTTATGTCATTGTTCTACTGCATATCCCTAGTAAATCTGCCTGTCCCTATAGCATTGGGTGACAGAATTAATTAGCGTAGTCAGCAGGATCCTTGGGTTAGAATGACATCCGATTCCCCTGATAAATGGTATCTATTGCAAAAGCAGTTTATGGAAAATGGATGGCAAGATGCTAAGTGAGATAAGGAGAGACTAAAGGCAATAAGCCACGATCTGAAAGCCATATGGAATGAATTCAGTAATTGGAAGGATATGTGTAAAGTAAAGAAAGACACAGGGAAGGAAGGGATGTGCTTGCTGTTAGCTGCAATATGGAAAATTGAGAACTAACAGGCTGAGAAGTTAGGAAAAGAAATTAGAAAGTGGAAGAGTGAATTTTCAACAAAGGGTTGAGAGTTAAAGCTAAATTAAAGGCTGGCAGCGAGTCTGGGAAAAGGGCACAACTCAAAAAAACAGTTAGTGTTACAGGGTATAGAGAAAGAAAGAAAACACTGTGAAAAGCTATTGCAAGGTAGTGATCTAGACCCCATAAAAGTCTGCACAGCTATGTATGATAGTGACTGGGGTGGCATTTGGAATAAGCCAGATGGGTCTGATGAGGAAGTAAGTAAAGTTAGTGACTCTGTACCAACACAGCCCCTGATTAAACAAGAAATCACTACTGATGACCCACTTGGAGATGAACTGCAGACACAGGTACTAAAGTTCATGATTTTAATACAGGTGATCTGCAAAAAATTCAGACAGTGTGTCAAGAAGAACCTGGGGAATCAATAGTTGGTTGTACCAACTTTGATTTGACGGAGCAGGAAAAAGTTATATTTACAAGAGAGGCAGAAAATTTAGACCTAGGCCCTGGAATTTTCCTCACCCTCTGAGAAGATGCCACTCGGACCTTATGGACTCTATCGATTAGGTGGGGAAGAGGGATCTATTATGAAGACTGGGGTGAAGAATCCATGCTCTCCTGACATGATGAATCACAGGGAATGTTGTTACAAGCAACTGTTGTAACATTGCATTTAGCCAAAGCCCAAAGTGATGAACCTAGTCCTTGGGACATTCCTGCTACATCCCCTGATTTGAGATCTGTTGAGAAGGGGGCCACGGGGACAGTAAAATTAGGTTTTATGCAGATATAGCAGGGGCTACCTGCAGAAATCTCCTTTCCACCAGTGTTCTTACAGAGCATTTTGCAAATGCAAGAACTAAGCACTGACAATTAGACCCTGATTGGTGTCTTGGCCTGACCTGGAAGTCAATGAGTGTTCCATGAGACCAATGGACTACTCCAATCAAACAAAACAAGACTGTTAGTGGATTTACCAACCAAACTGAGAGCAAGCAAGCCATGTGAAATGAGTGGTGGCATACCTGTCTAGATTAGGGGTACACTCGCAACTTACTTCATGTTTGTAAATGACAGACTGAGAGGAAAAGTCCTCAAGTTGCACCAGGGTAGGTTTAGATTGGATACTAGGAAAAATTTCTTCACCAAAAGGGTTGTCAAGCATTGGAAAAGGCTGCCCAGGGAAGCAGTTGAGTCACCATCCTTGGAGGTCTTTAAAAGTCATGTAGACATGGTGCTTAAGGTCATGGATTAGTGTGGATTGGCAGTGCTAGGTTAACGGTTGGACTCGATGATCTGAGGGGTCTTTTCCCACCTAAATGATTCTATGATTCTACGAATACAAGTACAGAAGAGTCTTTGGGTCAAGTTCTGTTTTTAATTTAATCTGTGTAAAACTGTTACTCACAAGCTCTGCCTTCAAGCTAACTGAATCAGAAGGTCAAGTCTCGCCTGTGGGAATGGGAATTCAGAGCCATTATCATCCCCCTGAAATATTACTGTGAAGTCTGCTGCAAGTTCTGCTGGTACTTTTGCAGTCCCCAAGCGGCTGCATTTTTTCTGGAGTCTGATAGAGTCTTGGCTTCTATCACCATTTTAATGAGCAGTCCTTTCCCGTATGTAATGACTCTTGGAGCAGCTAGAATAGAAACTTTGTTTGTTAACCACGCTGAATAGCTTTATGAATGAACACAGAGAGAAGGCTCTGTGGTACCACTTCTATTCTTCAGTTTCTCAAAACAGTGTTTCCATTGACAAAGAGGGAAGGTCAGAGGCAAAATGTGAGGTACAGATCAGGTTTGCAAGTTGTCACAATATCTAGGATTGTTCAAAGATGAGGTTTTCTTTCAGGCATCTCTAGATAAGGAATTATCTTGTTTACTTTCATCACACCAGATGTCACCAAAGTAATTTTGATGTTCAGTGGCTAACATGAAAGATTTACAGTGTAAAGCTGTGCCAACAAAACATTTGAAGAACACAAGGGCCGCTTCAAAAATAGACATGGATCAATAGCTGCAGAGTTCATTAAGACAACAATTTCTTTATTATGTTAGGAAAAGGCACAATAGTTTCATTAGTAATAAAAAGAAGACTCCCTAAGAGTTTAAAGCTTACTGTATTAGTGTTTATATTACTCGTAAGGAATTGATATTTAGGCCTTTTTCTTGGCTTTATCCGAGTTGCTAGGTAACAGAGATGCCTGTGACACGCTAATCTTTAAGGATCGAGATGTAAGAAAATTATATCCAGCAAAGATATGTGTGAATGATTGTTCTTTTTTCAACCCCGCTCTAGGAAAAAGAGGAGCTGGGAGAACACACTTTTAACGGTTCTTGGAAGAACTCTATCAAGGTTATGGAGACCTCTGCCTGCTCCCCTCTGATGACGTTTCAACATCACATGACTGGAAGAATAAAGTTTTTTCTCACATTCCCTGAAAGCGACTGAAACCAGCACAAAGGCAAATGACCACCCCATTTGCTCCTCTGCGGTGGGCACTGGGCTCCTGGTGCCCTGCCATTCTCCCAGCCACCTTTCCAACCCCAAGCACCTTGTCCGTCCTGCCCCCGGCCATTCCCATGGGCTTGATCCTGCTGCACCCTCGACCCGGGAAGCAGAAGGGATCGCCAAAGTCAGGCAGCATGGCTGCAATTTTTCTCCCTGGTATCCAGCTGCCAGAGTTCAGCTTTGAGATTTACAGGTGAGGCAGGCTGCAGTGGGTTTTTCTTTCTCCCCCATGCTCTGGTGGGCTGTCAGTCACTCATCAAAGCAGACGAAACAGTGGCAGAAGCAGGTTTTAATGTCATCAAGCACAAGTCATTAACCTTAACTAGACAAGAGGAACAGCCTTCAGGGATCCATTGTTATCTCTAAAGGAGACGGAGGAAATGAAAATGTGACGTGTCTCTGTGGGGTCTGTAGATCTCTGAGTTCATTTCTTTTAGTGCCTTAGGAAAGGAAAACAAAGATGGATTTCAGCTTTTAGTGCTTTGCTGCTAAGATTAATGGCTTGTAGCACTCATAACAACTGTATTATTCTTGTAACAATAAGAA
Organism: Gorsachius goisagi; assembly: GCA_018403395.1. Classification (NCBI taxonomy): domain Eukaryota; kingdom Metazoa; phylum Chordata; class Aves; order Pelecaniformes; family Ardeidae; genus Gorsachius; species Gorsachius goisagi. The sequence goes on along the minus strand of BOSO01001352.1, from coordinate 125,221 downwards.
TTATTATCTAATGGTTTTTGCATTGTGCTCCCCTTGTGCTCGCAGATTTGGTGTATGTGTTACAGACGTGCTTGGTTGGAACAAGGATAATGAATGGTTTACTTGACAAATTCCAACCTTCTGCTGGCAAGGAGCAAATGCCTTTCTCAGGTAAAGGGATCAGCACAGTATTTTGAGGGCTAGCTCTTCCTCTGTTGATTGCTGGGACCTCATTCTGCTCCTTGTTCACATTGTTTACAAAGGTTTGCACAGAGAAAGGCAAACTGACTTCAGCAGACATTTCACCACTTAACTTGCACAGAGACATCAGCAAAGGCACCAGGCTAAGGCCGTCTCTGAACAGTTTCCTGAAAATACTGAAATGTGAACTCTGTTGTGTCCTCATAATTGGTTGCCTTAAAAATTACACTACAGTTACAAAGATTTTTCTAATTCAGATAAAAAGAATTTGATCATTATTTTTTAGAACATCCTGTATATGAGGATCCATCCCCATTTACATGTAAACAAAAGAAAAGGGGCAGGCGGGACTGAAGCCAGATCTTTTGTATTTGTATCTATATCATATTTGCAGAGACCCTTAGCTAAATACCTAGAAGATGTAACTTATAAAGTGCCAAGGCACATTAAAACAGGCATTGCGATTCCTGTGCTGTTTTACATGCCTGCTTTCCAGAGGGAAATCCCAAACCTAGAGTTAGACATTTACCTCCTCTAAGCAGCTGACATTCATTAAGATGAATCCCAGCTCTGATTAGGCAGTTACATAAATACAACCAATTAGAAATTGCACAGAAAAGTGTCTCAACTTACTCCCTTTTCAGAAGTTGAGTTCCCACTTCAGAGCTAACAGCAAGCACCTCCAGCCCCTTGAGATCTGGAGCCCACATCTTTTCTCCTACAGCTCCCTTTTCAAGAGCTGGGGAAAAAAATTACTCTTTTTGTCTGTCTCCCTGCAGGAGTGTGAGATGAAGATCCATCATCCCACAGGCTCTCACCTAGGAAGTGGGAAGCTGGAACATTGTTCTCTCCTACTCTGCCACGGCCAAAACCTCACCACTTTCCTCAGCTCCTTTTTCTTCTCTAGACCCCCAAAAGGTTCATTTAAACTATGAAAACAGCCGTGGCACTTGTGCTCTTGGGGAAGTGCAGTCAGGGCATTGCTGGGGCTGTATCTACAAGGCTGGGTGGTCCAGGTGCCTGGAGAAGAAAGTGGGTATAGGACTGTTGCTGCCAGGGTTGCTGGACGTGGGGACCAAAGGACCTTCAAAGTCAGAAAATAATAGGGCTTTGCCCTGTAACTTTAAGTGTTAACCCAGGTCATTTGGCATCCCAACGACAGGGTGGAGATCCGGGGTTTTAATTAACATCCTCCTACACTCTAACCAGTCAGAGAGTAACCGCTGAATTTGGCTCTCTGTTTTGCACCTAATAGGTACTACTGGAGGGTTTGGGAGGATTTATTCAGGTTGTCATAAACTCTAAGTACTGCAAGAAATTAGGAATACATCTTTATTGCTTCCAGACCAGGCTAAAAATACACAAAATCTTCCCAGTTTATAAAAAATTATTGCAGGTTTTTGATTTCTTCCTAGCTTAACGTAAAAGGAAACTCAGTATAAAATCTCTTATGCACATCATTTTATACTGCATCATTAAAAAGACTGAGCAGATTCTGCTCTATTTGAATTATATTACATTTTTATGCACATATTGTCCAAGCAGATAGATGAATAAATATACACAGAGTGAATCTCAGACGCATAAGCCACTACATTTTTCTAGTCATAAATATATCTTCCTTTGGGGACTATTATTTCCTTTTATATAAAACTAGTCCCCAAAAATATACAAATTTTCTTTAGGTAATCAGAATGACATGGAGTGAAATCCTGAATGATTTAAAAAACTGCATAGAGCCGTTCAGTCTCATTCTCATTGTACACTGCAAACGATGTAAAATGAAGGTGAGTGAAATCATAGCCTGAGTTCTTCACACTTGGCTTGCAGAGAATGAATGTTCAAAGTGAAAAGTCAAAGACATTGGGCTGTTGGCAGAATGAGAAATGTGGAAAGGATTTTGCCTGTTATGCCCATTACGATATCAGTAACCATGATATCAGTAAACATGCACAACCTCTATGACTGTACCTGCTGATTGGACAAGAGTTGCAATGAACAATAAAGATGTCATTTTGCATTATCTGGATCTGCAAGAAATTGCCCATATAAGGGTCTGGGTTTTTTTTAAGTACAGAGCAGGAGAAGGTATACTTCTGTAACATGTTTCAAGAAATGACCCATGCATTACATTTCTCTTGTTTCAATGATTTCCCATTTAGATCTTCAACATATTTCAGTATTACAGCCACTGTAATCCTTTCAGTTTATAAAAATGTACACTTACCTACGTATCTGCCTATACATATAAATATGCCTATCTAGAAGTATCCATCTGTGCATAGATAGATAGCCACAGCATTTACAGGATGGTATGTACATGTGTATCTATCACCAGGCAGGCCTGAATCACACACAGCATCTCAAACATTCAGAGTAAACATCAGAAACCTTGTAGCCTGGAATCTATAGGAACACTCATCATTACAAGCCCACTATGTCACCAACACTTACTTTTCATTTGAAATTGTTTATTTTTATCACAAAATATTTGCCACTTTTTAACAACAGATGTGATACAGTTGCTTTATTGTTATCAATAATTATTCACACTACTTGGTGCAAATGCACGCAGTGATACTAACCACAGATTGGCCTGCTTACATCTTACCTTCATCTTGCAAGAGACTGGTCACCTCTTACCCTAATGAAGCTGTTACACAATTCTGTATTTCTCACAGATTTATAGGAGCCCAGTAGCAGTAGCTGATGGCATCATTCTAAGGGCCTGCTGAACCGACTTATTCAACCCCCCATTCACAGTAGTTACTATTAAAAATGCAGTTTTCCAGCTTCTTTTTTTAATAATTAGGAAACTTTCTGCACTCTTTTTCCTGGGTCTAAATTTTGTTTTCCAGTTTTGCACTTTCATGAGCATTCAATATTTGTCCTTGTTTTAACTCTGGACCAAAGAAAAAACAACAATGATAAATTGGCTTTAAGTTTTGCTCTTAAAATCTTACACCTCCTTTTCCTGGGCTTAGGAGGGTCCCAGTGTAGCTTAAGCTGTCACAGTGGAGTTACAACGGGGACCTGAGGGAAATAAAGTCATTTTATAGAAGGCAGTGTTTTTTGAAGGAGAGCAGGAGACGGTTCGTGAGCGTCATGCTGACCAACGTGCTGAGTGATGTTCATCCCAGACGAGCTCCTTTAGGCCTAGTTAGGTCCCACATTGTAGATTAATGGGTCATAGCAGAAATGAGAGGTGATGCACTCCAATCAGTGCCAATAATTTACCACAAGTTGAAAGGACTAGATTCTTTCCTGAATGAATCAGGAAAGGCTTTTGCTGTGATCTGAAGTGCTTTTCTGTAACCATAAGCCACCTTCTTCATGACCTGGAAACAGCCTCTATCATAGAGGCTTTTCAGAAGATGGGATCATTCACGATGCACTCTCTACTGTCAAAGGCACCGAGTCAGTCCTGAGTGGCCAGCTGCATGCCGAAACATGAGCTGCACGCTGCATTGATTGTAACCTAGAAAATTATGTCAATCACCATGGAAGTTTTTGTTGATTACCACTGAAGAAACCTCAGTCACCTACTCCACCGCACTTGGTCAAGCTGCCCTGTCAGCTCTCAGGCTGTTAGTTCAATTGGGAAAGAAAGGAAGGCAAAAGCAGTTAAACTTTATTCATGTGGCTGCAGCCAGAAGGACCGAAAATATTTTTATTTTGCAGGCACCAATTATAAGTGCATGCTTGGGCAGCCCTTTGGTTCAGAAGACAGGGCTGTAGTGGAGAGGCGTCAGATGACTGTGTGCTGTTACACCAGGGGCTCAGAGGAAACATGCAATTGCTATGTACCCCCCCAAAAAATAAAACCTTCCCCAAAAAGCCCTTTGCAAGCACAGAACTTAGAGCTACAATAGAGACCACCACAAGGAAAATTGCACCCACTGTTCAGTGCCTCTAGAGCAAAGCCAGGTCTGTGCCTACCAGACCTCCTCTTCCATTCTCTTTGTATAAACTCTTCTATCCACCATGTCCCTTCTCTGCGCCTTCCCACTGTCCCCTTTTCCCAGTCTGATTCTTGAGAGTTTCCCACCGATTTCTCTCCTCAATTTCAACTTCAGTGCAATTTTCTGTAATACTTCAGTTCTCTTGGGTCACCCGACAATAGCAAACACAGAGACACCAGACTTGTGAATCATTGCGGAGACATGCGGAGTGCTAGATACCTGCTTTGCTAATCTACTTCTTTCTAAAAAGCAGGCTGAGATAGTGATACTAATAAGGATTCGAACATCTGAATCATTTGAAGCTGTGCATAATTCAGTGTTCAGCTCTGAAGAAAGATGAAGGGATTTGCATGGTTGTGTCCTGACATGCACATTCACACCCACACATCACACATCTCATCGGTTTAATTTCAGATTTAAGAGATTAAAAGGGCAGTTTTTAGGTTGAGAGATCAAAATTGGCCTCTGTTTCTAGTACCTGCATAAGGTACTGCAAAAATGAATGAGTGCATTTGGGATGGAGGAGCTTATCCTCTCAGAGAATATGCTTGTGTTATTGTTTTTCTGTGATTAATGACAAAACTGGCAACTTGACTTCTTAAGGACCTAGTAATAAAAAGTCAGCATTCATATGTGATACTGGGCAAAATAAAATTCTGCAAGGAACCAGAGGTATTTTTATGTTCTTAAGGGGAAAATTATTTTAACCCCCCTGGAAAGTACTTTAACCTTTTCCTTTTCATTTGCCTTTACTGATTTTGAGGCTTTCATTCTCCTAATGATGACCAGAGGCAAAAGCAGATGACAGAAGATTCTCATGTCAGACAGAGCAGGTTCTGCTGATCACAAAAGAGGGACTTAATTAAAGCCCTGTCACTAGAATAGTGCGGTTATTTGTCATACAGGAGAGATTCTTCGACACAGAAATATTTGTACAGTCCATTGGTGGAGGTTCGGGAACAAACACCCAGCTCTGCATCTGCAGGCAGTTTTCACCACAAGTGTTGATGTCAGTTCATTGTGAAATTTGAATGCACCAATCAATAAAGTAACAATTTTAAGTCAGACTGCTGTTCCCAGAGGATAGAAATTTCTGGCTTGAAGGAAAATAAATATTATAAATTCAAGATAATCTGATCCTGGAAATATTTTTATAACATGCCTGTGAGGCTTTTAACCCAGGTTATTTTCTGATGAAGAATGAGATAGTTCCCACTCTCTGAAGTGTGATTTTTAAAGTGATTCTTGAATTTAATCCTGCAACTAATTTTAACTCTTCTTTGAATTTTAAAAGTTTATTCGCACCAATGTATTTGACACCAATTTTGAAAAGCCAGTTCAGAACCTGGAATGGTCAAAAGTTTCTGCCTTTGGAGCGGTGGACTATTACATTTATAAGAATTACATATTAAGTCTGTGTAATACATTGTTCTAGTTACCATGACTACCTCTAATAAATGTTTGTATACCTCAGCAGTGTCTACATCCAGCTAAAACCCCTTTATCGACATTTGCTTCCTGCTGCATTTGGCACAATAAACCAAAGCCAGGAACAATTATGATTTTAAAGGAAACACATATCGCATGTTCACACTTTCAAACCTGTTTTTTCAAAATCCCAGGTGGTTAGAGTAGCACATACACAATTAGAGTGTGCACAATGATCTCAGTCATTTACGGAGCAGGCAGTAGGAGGGCTGATGCCTGATTTGTGCATACAAACACATGCTCAGGTGACATTTAGTAGCCAGCTCGGTAGTGTTAGTTGTGTTAAAGCACAGATTCCTGTGCAACCTGGAGCACAAAAAGTTTTCTAAGTCCTACTTCATGTCTAATTATCTTGCCTGAAAATATCACAGGCAATGGACAGAAGTTGAGGCCGGACTTTAGGAAAAACTTCCTCATAAGAAAGGCAGTACAGCACTGGAGCAAGGCTGCTCAGAGGAACGTGAGATTTCCATCCCTTGAGATTTTCAGGACTTGGCTGACCTGATCTGATGGTGGCAACAGGCAACCATTTTGTATGGGAGGCAGTGCACATTGACCAGAAAGGACTCTTCTAAGCAACATTTTAATTACTTCTGTCTGTTTTTTAAAGTTAAGAGACCCTGTTGTATGAACTGGATGTTGTAAGTTTAATATTCCCATGCATCCACATGTCTGTATACTTGCACACATATACTTACACATACAGAAGATGCAAGTAGGTATACAACCTGTACTTTTATGAACACTAAATATGCATGCATTTTCATTCATATCTCTGCAGACAAGTAAGTTCCAAAACAGGACTTCAAAATATCCGCTTGACATATGTGTATGTATTATTTTTGCTCAGTTGTGGTTGTGGCCTCCGTTGGGGTTTGCGAGATGATTCAGAGAAGGGAGGGTTGCAAAATGCAGAGTGCAGCTGTCAGCAGCAGCTCAGGTCCTCCAGGGTGGAGGCATGAGTGCGAGCAGCTGCTGCAGACATTTTAGCTGGTTCTTACTCTCCTGCCCAGGAGGAACCAAGCATCTGCTGGCTCAGGAGGTGGCACAAAGATAAGATAAAAGTGTGTCACATTTTCTAGGGGTTTGAAAGATGCTGATGTTATCTGCCTCTTGCAGTGCAAAACTTCTGAGTTTTGAGGTCGGATGCATGGGATAGGTTTATTAGCATTGGACTCCAAGCCTCCATGAGGGTAGGCTGGTTTTGACAACTAGACAAGGCTGTGAGTAAGGTGTGTTCAAAGAGAGCAGCTCTTTTGAGCAAACTCAATAAATCTTTGGGTATCTGGAATGCAATGAGAAGGGAGTACACCTCTGTGGAGCAAGGCCAATCTTCCATTAAGTGAATTTTGCTGTGCTGGACTGATGTTAATTTGCAGTGTATGTTTTGATGGGAAGAAACCATCATTTTAATTGAAGAGTTGGTTTCACTCTAAGTGTCTCAGGCACTGCAATGCCACTTGCACAAAAATTAACCTTTGGGCCACAATTTCTTGTTCTTTAGTCAAAAGCAAATACTTCTAGAAAATTGATGAAGTCTACTTTAAGAAGAACATACAACAGGCATTTTATCTGCTTTCAGAAATATTTGCTAGCCTCAAAAGACACTTAAATTGTCACCTGTGTATAAAGTTTACAGAAGAAGAAACAAATCCTGGAGATCTGATATGTTTAGCCCACTCACTACCCACAAGACTGGTGGCCAATGTGTCTTTTTAAGGATCTGGTTTAGGGTTTCCTTATGTAGAAATCTTCCAGCAACCAAGTAAGCAGCAGTGGCAACGTAGCAGAAAATTTGTTCAAACACTGTCTAGCATTTACTCTTATGACTGAGCTGCAGCACTGGATAGAAATGTACTGTTAATACGTTTGCAAAATTCAAAATTTACTGAATATTAGTGGTGTCGCTCTAAACACTATTTGCTTCTGTTTCTAAATCCTTCCTCACAAACCCTTCTGTTTCCTGTCCTCTATTCTCAGCCAAGATGCCCCTTGCAAAAGTGAGCCTGGACAATCTGGTGCACACCAAATCACGCACCTTTTCATTCACCTCTCCCTGATCCCTGATATTTCTGGCTCAGTGCAGTTCTTCCTCTTTCCCAGACCTCATTTTTCCAATACATCCCACCTACCTCAGCTGGTTCTTGGCAGAAAGGGGACAGTGGGAACTGGCAGCTGGCAAGCAGCAGCTCCCAGCAGATGTGCAGCACAGGGAAGGAAGGAAATTCTGCAGCAAATGGTGCAGATGGAGCCTGACCCTATTGTGTTCACTTGGCCCTGCCATTCAATGAACAAATCCCTTCCTTAGCTCCGAGCAGCTCTTTCTGTGGCGGCTGCAAACCCAAGGCTAGTCAACAACTCATTACACAACTGGACAGTAAGAGTTTGCTTTCCTACATGTCAGACTTGCCGCAGATTTAGCTTGGCATGAGGAACAATAGCTTCTGCACGTACAAAGCAGTAACCCTTAGAAACAGTAAAATAATGGGAAACTACTAAAAGCTACTTTAACAAGGTGTTAGGTAGGAGGCATTCCAGATGAAAATGCCTGAACATTTTTATTTTTTTTTATAAACACAGCTATCTTAATGCCACAGATCCCTGGCAAGCAAGGCGCACAAGCGTGTATTGCACATAACATGCAACAAGCTGCGCTAGCAAGTAACAAGCAAACCAAAAAGTCTAAAATCTATCTTCAAAAAACATCAGAAGAGAGATTTTATATTAAATCATAGTGTTACATCCTCATAAAATTCCCTCTAAGACAATGTATTAAATAATTTTTTCTATTCAGCTTCAACCTACAACTTCCTGTTTACTTGGAATTATAGTACATGGTTTATTTTCAGTCTTGTGTTTGTTTTCTTTGCTGTTTTGTGTTTTTTTTTTTCCCAAATTCTTTCAATGACTTGTAAAAGCTGATAGGGAAGTTTGTTCCAAGAACAAAATTAATGAAGGCAGCAGATCTTGGTTCCTCACAGAATTAGAAAACTGTGTCCATGGAAACAAAAAGAGAAGTAAAACCTGAGATTCCCCTTTTCTTCTCTGCCGTATGACGTGACGAGAAAACATCGGTACAGTGGTATCTGAGGACAAATATTTTGTTGTAGCAACTCCAAGGTATGAGGTGCCAGGAAACTAGCATCAGACAAGCTCCAAATGATGACACATACTAAAAGGTAACACCTGCCATTTCCCCAGCTACTGTGTCTTGGCATGTGGCTTTGCGACGAGTACCCCTAAGCTATTGTTCTGCGGGTTTGTAGCCGTTGGTTCTGTGTAAAAACAGAAATTAGTTTTGGTACCGGCTCATGGAAATATGTCATGATAGCTCTTTAAACCACAAATTAATGCATTACCATAACTTTAATGTTGCCAATGTCCCAAACATGGTTTGGAAGGTTATCTCCCTCCCACAGCTACTTACATTTTATTTGTTATTGTAATCTAGGAGGTTACAGCACATTTTGTGATGTTATGTCAGCAAGACTGCTCTGGGGTGGGTTTTTTTCTCCAACTGTGTTTTTTATCTTCCCAGATTTTTTCATTTTCTATTGAGAACAGTGTGCCCATATTAGTCCTCTCTCTCACAAGAATGCTATATTTATAGTACATATTTTTTAAATCTTTGTTTAAAGAAACACTATCTTAATAGGATAACTCCTCTCTCTTATTTCTCCCTGACATGACGCCCAACAGCCTTTTAACATCTTCCTTACTCTTCATTTAGAAACAGTGGCCTCCCATCCTTTTATTTTCCCAGAGAATACAGACCTGCTTTCCCTACTCTTTTTTAATAGGTTGGTTTTTTCCTGTATCACTCTTGGAGCAGCCTACTGAATCTTCTCTGTTGCTACAGATGTTAGTTAACCACCTCTACTTTAATAACTTGTGGCAGCCCCTTCATTTTAAACCTACGAGGGTTTATATCCACTTGGGAAATTCGGAGGAACGATTTAGCAAACATAGTCACAGCTATGAAACGTGAGTCACACTAAGGTAAAATACACACACACACACCCCCCACACTTATACACATCCATACTGGCCATGAAAAGAGCAGTCTGATTTAATTTTAGTGACCAAAAGCTAAGCCTCATCACCTAACCGAGGTAGGGTTTTGCTCTCAAAACTTCCACTTCTTCCAAACTGGGACTGTAGGGACAAAAGGCCCAAAATTTATTTGACTAGTAACAAGAAACTAAATGCTCAGATTCCAAGTGACTACTACACAGCTACTGTTTTCCTCTTTAATTTTTCAGCTAGTAAACCAGCCATTCCTTCCCTCCTTCAACTGTCTTGATACCTCCTATAACAGCACCTCTGCTCATTTAAAATGCAGAGCCCATTGATCCAGCAGCACTCCCTGACTGCCCCACTGGTAGTGATCTGAAGCCTGACTCTATCTCAGAATAATCTGAATAACTAGAAGTAGTACAAATCCAGCAAACGGTTAGCACAGAAACATCTGTAAGGTCTTCCCTGATTTAAAAATCAGTCTTTTCTAATTCATCTGCCCAACCAACTAGAACCGAGCAGGAGATACTGAGTTATAGCAAAAGTGATGGTAATTTTCCATCAAATTATGCTGGGTAGTTTGAGCTAAGTTAGCTGGCAAAATGCCCTGTTACTTCATCCTAGTCTGAAAAAAATCCCTAAAGCTGGGTCTAGAATTGGCAAGGCTTCAGAAGTATCTTCTAAGAGCACCCAAAAAGCCTGTCTACTCCATGGTATGGTTAATTTCCTTTGCATAGACTTCAACATATATCTTCTCCTGAAAGAAACAAATGAGACAGATACTTATGCTGTAGCAAGAGCATATCTGGCTAAAAATGCTCCATAATCATACATTTTTCAACTCTGAGCAACTCCACCTTTTAGATATCTTTGGGACATCTTCTACGGGAAGATTAATATCTGTCCTTCAATGGAGATTATCCAAATGCTTCTTCACACTATTTGAACATTTTTCATTTCTAATCTCAGAGGGTCATTGACTTCATTGCAGTATCAGAGATGCCTACAGCAGATGCTTAACAACATATCTCCCAAACTGGAAGCAGCGTTAGTTATGCTACTGCAATGCTCTCCTTGGGCTAATTAGCTTCCCTAATTCAGGGACACAACACTGTGCTAACAGCTGTGCTGCTGCCAAGGTCCCAAGATAACTCACATGCAGGGCTGGCCCATGTACCTGTGCTGTCTAGACAAACCCATAGTGTAGTTTTTTCATTTGCACTCCATGGAAAACCTTGTAGAAGTCCAGGATTATTAAGTCCTTGGCTTCCCTTTAAAATTCTTTCTGGCAATTCCTCCAATTAGTCATGCGTGACTTCATATTTAATAGCTGTGATTAAATCATAATTTATCTTGTGCTTTAACTGGGATCTACATGAACAGCTTTGCTTTCCCTAATAGGATAGTTACTCAAGTCAATAGTTTCCTGGCTATTCCACAGAAACAACCCACATGGCAAAGCAAGATTAACTTCTGGAGAGTGCTGAAACATCCCTCTTTCCAAAGGACGGTTGAAGTGTTTGAACTAATTTCTTTGCCTGGGGACAACAAGAAGAAGTCTTCCTGGCACAAGAGCTTTATTATTTCTCCTAGTTTTTGCTTTTTTCAACTTGATTCTGGTAACATCTCAATTTCTTTGAGTAATTCTGCTTCCTATGGAGGAAAATAATTTTTTTCTTGTATCTACTCCTTTTCTTTACCTTACGTGGTGAAAATTACTGTAGTGTTTTAGCAATGTCTTGACAAACAAATTGTCACCTTTTGGAAGTCTGATAGCCTCTTTCAGATGTTTCCTGTAATAAAAATGACTGATGTGTTATTGATTTCTGTGCAGTCTTGCTTTCTGTTAGTACCACCTGGTTTACAGCTATGCCACCATGTCACTGCTAAAGTGACACTCTGCTTAGGCTGACTGCTGGAAGGAGAGACTGACCCTACCTCAAGGCGTACAAACGGACCACACACATGGGGTGCCGAAGGCCAAACACACTACAAAATTGACTGTGACTACTCAGGGAAGTCCACTCAGAGCAAAGGGAGTGGAGCCATGTCTCAAAGCACACCCAATACCTTGACCCATAGATAATTCTTTCATTGTGCTGTTGCCTTTTTTCCCCCATTTTTCTACCTTTAAGGTCATTCCAGAAAAGTTCCAATGTTTCCCTTTACCCTTTGACATTTGGGCCCTGAATCATGATTACAGCAATCTGAAAACCAACTTTCAAATCTATCATTAATAACAATTTTTAGCAAAGGCATCGGGCACATAGAAGATGGAGTAAAACCAAGAGAAGATTAGTATTCTCGGGCTTTATTCTTGACTTTTTTTTAAAAAAAATCTTGCTAGCTTTTTAAAATTCATCTCAAATTACTCATCCTTCTCTCCCCCGGCTGCTGGAAATGGGTCCTCTCCTAATTATTTTTCCCTCCCTGGCCAGTTCTGCTGGGTTTTTTCCATAGGCCCCAGCTCCTTTTTAAGCTCAAATCCTCACATATTTTATCTTTCTTTATCTGGAAGGAGGTGAATAATAATTTCCAAAAGGCATCCAGGAATGCCTTGAGCAGACCCACAGAATATTTGATTTGGGGACCAACGCTCAGGTTCCAAGCACAGCCTCTCAGTTGTAAGACAGGTGGTGGTGCTCTGCATCACTCCCCAGCCATCTGTGTGGCTCACTTTTGGACTTAATAAAAGGTCTTTAAAGTCTGAAAAGTGTGGGGTCACTTTGCAGCTTACCCTGTCAGCAGAGACTTACAGCTGTAAGCCGTGCATCAGAGTCAGTTTGCAAAAATTCGTAAAGGGAGAGCACAGCACAGCATGGCAAGATGCTTCACATCCAGCACATCTGGAGCTGAACTGAGCTTTTGGGACATGCAAGTAAGCAGCCAGGCAAGCACCTACTTAGTACTCAGCCATCTCTCTGTTACCACATTGCTTAAGAAAAATGTGTAATTACTCCAGCAAGCAGTTTTATATGATATGTAGGCAGACTGTCTGTGCTACACTTTAACAGCCTCTAGCTATAAATAACATTATTAGGAAAGCACATTCCCTTAGATGGAGAGAACAGAGATAATCACCTTTCTGACTGTCTAGAAATATATTTAGATTTCATGTTTAAAGATTAAAAATAGACTCAACAAATGCATTCAGTTTTAGACATCGGGTTAAGCTTCTTACCCAAATGATACAATTGACACAATAATGCCAAGTGTTTATTAACAGTTTTAAAACTCATTAAAATGCTGGTCCAAAATCTGAGACCTTAAAAGGCTCTTTAATTAAAAGGTGAAAGTTAGGGCTGTGACAGATTCGTTTCAGACAGTAAAATACAGGTGGCTGAGACAGCTACTCCCCAACTGTGTATACATACCTCCCTCCCGATGGACACCACTGCCCTGAACCTGGAACTGCCGAACCACCACAGATTTCAGCCTGGGTTTCCACCCAGTATTGGGGCTGGTTTATGTACAATGCCAGCCTGCAAGTTCTAGCTGATTTTGACGGAGGGACGTTCTGCATGACTCCCTGCCATGCCAGGCATGTTATGGGCTAAAGCTGTGTCCCTGGTGTCCCTGTACCAGGATCAAATTGTGGGGCTACGTGGCATGCCCTGCACTGTCCTCTTCCTGCAGCAAAATAGAAATGCAGTGGCTGCAGCCTACCACTCACACCTTTCTTGTTCTCACACCTTCAATTCCTCTTTCTTTACATTTGGGAAGAAAGACCCTAAACCCCAGGCCTCTCTTTCTGCTTTTGTACCACTGTGCCTCTTTCCCAGCTTCAAGAGCCATTGGCCCATGGACATGCTGGCCTGCTGAAAAGGCCAAGTGTCCCACCTGGCAGAGCCTAACCTGGAAAGCCTGAGAGCCATTTGCCCAGCAAACATCTCCCCAGGAAGCTGTGTAACCACACAGTATGCAGCTCCCTATGGGTAGCCACTTTAGCATACCTTCTGACCCAAGAAAGTGGATATACCTTTGTGGTAAGCTAAATGAGCAAGTTTTCACTGAAGCCAGATTAACCCAACCACCCTGCCCTCTTGCAGTGTGTGGATGTTGAAGCCACAGCTTTCACGAGCATCGTTAGGATGCACAGAAAGCTCTGTGCTGGGTGTCTGTGGTGGACACCATCAAGACCAATAAAGCCTTTTACATTGTTTCTTTCAGTTTGGTCCATTGAAGGTCCAAGCAGCCTCAGAAACAGCAGCATCACTCCAAAGCCTGCCAGCCTGACCTGTGACCAGCTGTAACCAACAGCATGCAGTCAGATGGAATTTCACCAAGCACATATGCATATCTCTATGGAAAAAATTAATTGGCCAGACTTATCAAACTAGTGAACTGTTTATTAAACTAGGCCGAGTAGGTTGGACTTCCACTTTCTGTTTGTAGACATGCAAAATAAATACATGCATACACTGAACACCACGCCTTAGCAAACAAGGAGCAGAGGACGTAATTGACCTGCAGCCCATACAGGGTATCCATTCAAACAGGATACCTGCTCCGAACACTCCTTGCTATAAATTTTGTTTTGGTTGTTTTCTTGACAGAAGGGCAATCCCACACCCAGGCACTCCCCATATGTTCTCAGCAAAGTTGTAAAACAAGCTCACTGAGTCAGGATTTACACATTGTGGGTAAATACACCTGATAATGACCAGCAGCCTCCCCAGAGGTCCAGGTTCTACAAGAGTGTAAGGTGTGGGACTTCATTGGCATGCGTAGCCTATGTGAGTGCCAAATCCAGATGAGATCTCCAATGTTGGATAAATTATTTTTATAGTTTATGAAGAGTATAAATAAGGTTAAAAGAATCTGTCTTCATCATTTGGTTCACCTGAAATAAAATTTTTGCACCTTCTGTTGCTGATCTCATAGTCGCCTCTGATCATCATCTGTTCACCCAGCCAGAACAACGGGTCCTTGATCTTCATGCCTTTCCAAACTTTGTAGTATCTGGCTCTTATTATGGTTGTTTATCTCTATTATTTCTCAAGAAGGAAAGAAAGACCACAAATAAGGATATGTCTAAACACGGAAACACCAAAGACATAAAGAACACCTTTATGTTAATGGTTATATCACATGTATACAGTATTAACTGAGTAGCTGAGAATACAAGTGACATCCAGGTTAAAAACAAACAGCTTCATTATAAGCCAGGCAGTAAACAGACAGCTGGCTTCTAAAGGATATACTACTTCCTGCTGCTTTCCACCTACGTAATGTTTATTTTACTTTTCAGCGGGCTTATGCAAACTGGACAGCTCTACAAACTTCTGATTAGATTGTTTAACTTTCTGGTAAATGTGTGGTACAAATCCCTCTTTGTGACAAAATCCAGAAGTCAAATGTATTGCAGACTCTTACCATAGATATTTGTCTCCTTAATTCAAACTGTAGCAGCTCAAGGTCCTGGGGTGATGGCGAAGAAAGGACCCTCATCCTTGCTTACACACAATATTCTGCTGGTGGATAATATTTGATATATGCAATTTTTGTTTGTTTGAGTATCAAAACTCAAAACTCGCACTTTGCGATTGCTAAACGGGGAAATTAGAAGCTTCATAAGATGTTCTTCCTTTAGTTAGAGCAATTTCTCCCCAGGTGACGAGGCTGTTGCCACAGACTTTGATCAAACACAGTGCCTCTAAAGCAAGGTGAGTTACACAGCCTTTTTGCATAAGCGTATCATATAGAATTTTTTTAGATTAGTTTTAGTTGCTATTAATTCCCATGAATATTCCTGATCTAATCTCCTTTCTCACTAGGGGCATGACCCAGCTCTCAACAAAATAGATGGGAGCCTTTCCATTAATTTCAGTGGGAACTAAAGTGATCCCTAAAGATCAATTAGCAGACCATTGTTTAGTTATGTGCAGAGCTCTGCTAGGGATGGAATTTACAACTATTTTGTAAAGGAGCTATCCAGAAACTGGAAGTTTGCTTCCTGTAATTCATGGCTCCATTGGGTAATGCAGTAGAATGCATTATAAGTGCTAATGTGAGCACCAATATCTAGACAAATATCTCGTTTATTCACTGCCATCAGGGCTCTTGAAAAGAACACCCCATAAATTCTTAATGATAAGTATCTAAAATAAGTGTCACTGAGACACACTGGATCAGAACAGCATTCTGAGATCTTTTTAGTAGTGTTTAATTATTATACCTGAAGAGAGTACTGTCCTTCTTTTTGAAATATCTATTTTCCTAAAGGTGACATTTACATAGATCATAAAATAAAGTCTCCCAATTAGACTATGTGAGGGATGTGAGGAAATCAATGCAGGAAAAATGTGGACTCACTGTTTTGTGCTGCCTCCCAGCTTAGAGAGTTAAAAACAGATTCCATTTTCCAGATAATCGACCTTTGTCCAGAACCAAATACCAACACTTCCTGTGTTTTTTGTTAAATGGGTGATAGTATCTAAATAGAGTTTTGAAGACATTTTAGTTAGAGATGTGGAAAAAAAATGAAGAAATCAAATAAAGTGCAGCACATGTTTACCATGTCAGGCTACCCAGATATCTTTCCATGATAACAATCTTTCAGGATGAACAAAAGGTGGGTAAATCATTTGAGGAGTGTCACTGGGAAATTATTAATTCAACAAAGAGGTTTACTGTAAATATAGGCGAATAATGAAGAGGAGGCAATGGCTAGTGTTGAAAGGGGAACTTCTGGCTCAAGGAAGACTAGCAAAGGAGTTTCTAAAAGGTCAGTCAGGGCCCATCTTGTTCAATACTGTCATCAGAGAATTTGGCACAGAAACAGAAATGAGCTAGTGAAAGATGGTGACAATTCCTACTTGAAAGTATTTGTCATCACAGTCAGGGAGCAGGCTATTTTAAAGGAAGAACTGGACAACTTTGAAGTCTACAGTAATAGAAATGGCAAAAAAATGCAACATTATAATTGCAAAGTCTTTCAATTACTATAAGATTTTTTGCTAGAACACACTGGTTGGAAATAAATGAGAGGAAGGAATAACTGAGAGCATCAGTTGCTCACAGGATGATCCATCAGTGTGATCTGACTGTAAAGAAGGCAAGTGCGATCCCCATAAATCCTTTTTCCAGGAGAGATAAGAAACTATTAACGTCATTGTATGTGCAAAACCTCCACCATATATAGTACTGCTTGCTTGTGCTCAAGAAAGATGAATGCAGTCTGAAAGGAATATAACGAACAAAGTAATGACAAGCAACTGAAAGTGCTTAACTTGTCTAGGAAAACAAGAACGTGAGGTGATATGTTTGCTGCACCTCAGGGGTAAAACAGAGGAGAGAGAAAACATAGTAGAGCTAGATGACAATGTCGGGTTGGTTAAGGCCAAGTATAAACTGGCCATGGGTGAACATAGCCTAGAAATTAGGAAAAATTTTGCAACCATCAGAATGTTAGGATCTGGAACAGCTTTTCTCCCACAAGAGTGGGGCCATACTTTTGCAGTGTGGAACTTCATGAGTTTGTAAAGAAGAGAATATAATATGGCCACCTGAGACAGCAAAGATTTGCACTTCCATGCTGAAGTTTTATGTACATTGATTTCAGTCTTTACTTCACTTAAAATCTGCTGGGGTGTTTTTGATGAGTATACAGGTGAATCTGGGTCATTCAGGGGCCCAACTGTAGCTTTGCCACCAGCCCTTGAGGCTGATGACTGGTTGCAGCAAGTTCAAGAACAGATTAGCAATCAGACTGTGAGACAGAGGCAGGTTGGATGTAATCGTTGCCAGAATATTTTCCCTTGCTGCGGCACCACACAGTATGAAGTGCATTGAAGAGACTGAGCAAATTCTTTTTTCATTTCCTTCCCCTTTGCCCCATATTTACCTTCATAAATGTAGCCGAATACATTGACTCATGCATAAGTATTCCCAAAGGAGAGAAGCAGGGTGATTCAAATTCTTGACTTAATCCTGCTAACAGTTGAAACCAGGATTATTTTCTGTGAACATTAAAAAAGCTTTCCACAGGTAGAAACTATAGTGATAACAGTGTTTCTTTGATAAGCACTTCTTGGTGTCACCAAGATTTCTGCTCAGATCTATAGTTCTACTAGGTGTCTGTGTGGCCTAATTGTAAAAGCAAGAAATGTTGCAGATTGTTGGGAAGATTCAGATACCAGCAGTAATTTTTTTATGGTCTACTTTAATTAGCAGTCTTCCCTTTTGCTGAAGAAATGTCGTGTGCTAACCTTCATGGTGTTGTGTGAAGTGCTGTTACCTTTGTTTTACGCATGGGGACCTCAGAGAATATGTGACTCACTGAAAAAAAAGTACAGAAATACTGTGAAGAGATCACAAGCAAGATCTCCCAAGGCCTGGAGTAGTGTTCCAGACATTGAATAACCCTTCTTTTTCACCCTAGAAAACTTCAGCTGAGGTTACTAGGGGTTCCTGCATGGGAAAGGCCAATGAGATTCATGCCTGGAATAGAAAGTACACAGTGAAGCCACATATATTTCTAGTCTGTGCAGCTGAAATGACAAACAAAAAGCCATCAATACTTCCTACGACATAGAAGAGATGTGGCTACAGAAGGACTCTTGGCACTCAAGCCCGTTAATTTTGGCTCACTGAATAAAGGGTTGTGTTGTCCTGCAAAAAAAGGCATTCTGTTTCTGTTGTAAAAGGGGCCGTGTAAGAAGGGAGACAGGCAAATACACAAGAGAACTTAAAGAAGGAAACCTCTGACGCACTATGTGTTTCAGATCTTTATCATTGATTTAACTTGTCCGTGGCAAGGAGCTGTGGTTTATAGACCTCATGTTCCTCTCTGATGAGTGATTTGGGCTGCGTTGATTTATAGACTGAATGGTCTGGCTATGTTTTTGAGTTATCTGTTTTGCCTACTTGCCCTGTAGAAGCCACCAAGAAGTTTTTCCAGTGAGATACTCTCTGTGGCTTCTCAAATTTTAGCTTATGTCCTCTGTTCAGGCGTAAACACCTTTTAGAAATACGGGATATAATTATACTCACACTGCTTTACTTTCAGGGATATGAGTCTGTCAGACACCTGGATATCCAGTACTAGCTGCTAGGGTTACACACCTCAGAGAGGTAATCTAAACAGCCCATTTACTTACTGAGGCAGTCATTTAGAGTTAGTCAATAAGAAATACCAAGATTAGGGTTGTGTTTGAAATCGCTTTTTCTTTGAGAGTTAAGATCTCTGAGAGACACCTGCAAGGAAAGATCTTGCCATATACTTGATGTCCAAATCCCCAGATTCTCACCTCTGGACAGGGTGAATCTGCACTTTTTCCTTATGTGGTATCCCTAGGGAAGGAACCTACTTATTCTATTACGGCCTACTGGTCATGGTTTCTTCCTTTTGCCTGCAGAGGATTAAAGCCTTATTTCCCCTGTAAAGTCAGATTACGTGGATAGACAGGCTATTGATTAGCCTGGAACTGAGGAGACTATTCTATCCCTCTGCTAAAGGGAGGCCAGTATGAAGCAAAGAGGTAAAGACTGGTGAGAAAGAGAAGGAATGACTCCATGGTCCTACTAGTCAGCCTGTTCCTTATAGGAGAGCTCTGCAAAATGACTTCTACTAAGGCATGGCAGTCCTGGCCCCTTGCTGAACAGTGGCATAACTGACAAAAAGATGGGTCCTCCTGTGAGTTGCATTTGAAATCTCTCATGCTAGGAAGGGCTCCAGATCTAGAGAAGAAATATAAGCCCTTACACAAAAGCTGGACTCCTAAATTCCTACCTTTGCAAAAGGAAGTGGCCAGCAATGCCTTCTGAGAGGCTTTATGCCACCAGCATATATTAAGGATGCTCTGAGCAAGAAGTGTCTCCCAAGGGACTTCAATGATGGAACAGCTACTGATGACCTCAGATGAGACCTGCATGCCCATTTGCTCAAAAAGGATCTCTGTGACAAAGCACAGACGTATAACTCTAGGCACCAGAAAAAATTCAGGTTAAAAACGTAAGCACATACTGCTTACACATGCTTTTTATACCAACAGGGTTTTCTATCATGATTTTAGGTTTAGACTCCTCAGAAACACTTTGTTCTTGTTTTAGGATTAAAATCCTCGGCAGTATATATCCCTTGGCCCAGTCACATGTGTTAGCTGTAAAGTCCAAAAGCAAAAATAAGCATGAATTGTGAGCCTTGTCCACACGAAAATACTCATCAGAAGTGCAACCGAGAAGGTCTCCAGATTCTGTTATTCAGAATATGCACTGTGTCAGATTTTGGACTCTGCTGACTTTAGAGGCATGTAACTGAGAACAGATCTTCACCATGTGCAGGTAAATGGCTTTGCTTTATATGCATTATCACCAGTTAACTCACCATAGGTGACTTAAGTTTTGAAGATGTAAGTGAAGCTAAAATGGTAAATAATGTGTAACCCTGCATTGTTACATCCCCAAAAAGCCTCTTGGCTGAATTGTTTGAACTCTGCCTGTTGGTACTGGTGATATTCTGGTATCGGAAGGTCCCAGACACTGCAGTGACCTTCCTTGTGAATACGCAAACCTGGCAAGAAGGCATAAAGAAATCACATTTAGAGGAACTTCCTTTTCATCCTGGTCACATTACATTTTGAGAAAAACTGGCAGAAACCAGCTTTGAGGAACAGCTTTGCCCTGCTTGGCAGCTGCGTTCTCTGTGCCAGCTGCCGGCGGAGCTCCAAGGTGATCTCACCATCACCTTCTCTTTAGCCTCATTTCCTGAGGAACTTGAGCTTCTTTATTCATGCTGTCTTTCCATTTGTATCTCGGTTTGTCTGTCATTCACCTCCTACCCCAGCAGCTTTTAAATCTGACAGCTGCTGACAATCACGTCTGACAAAAAGGGAGAATTTCCTATGGGAGGTGAGTTCCTACAAGCTTTGTGAAAATCAACAGGTGGGTAGAGGAAAGCAACTAATGGAAATTAGAGAAAAGAGAAACAGAGATGAGTTTCAATATGAACCCCAAAGGCCTTCTGGCTGGACAATCACCATGCATGTGTCTGCCTTCTGATCAGCATGCAGATGGGCCAACAGCATCTGCAGCACTCTGCTCCCTCAGCCCATAGTTAAGGGACATGGGGTGAAAGGAGGTGATGAAAAACCAGGGAAATAGAGGAAATAGGAGTAAGTTAGGACTAAAGTGAGGATGTGTAGCAGACGTGAGGGGACTGGGGAAGTCTTGCAGACTTTTGAGAGAAACTGTGTTTATCATGGGAAGATCAGATGAGAATCCATAGGAAGCTGGCCGCCCTTGTTCTGCTTCTCATGAAACAGGATATGTGACATGTTTAGAACTGAACCAGCTCAGAGTATACAGGCAAAAATGCAGACCTTCAGAGTTGCAATTTCATTAGATAGTGTCTTCATTCCAGATTAGGCCAAATTTGACAACAGATGTAGCTGCGCCTGTGCAGTAACCATATGCAGAGCGAAAAGGGACTGGCAGCTCAGCTTTCAATAAAGGCACTTGCTGAGTAGCGCCACTGCTGAAAACTGAATATCTGAGTCTAAACTAAGGAAACATTGGCTGCATCAAGCACTGAATGTGGGTTATTTTCAAGCATAAATGATACCCTTGCCATGGATGAAACGGGCCCCTGTCAAAGATCAACAGACGTCTCCACTGTCACATACTTCAGCTTCCTGTTTGCTGCCAGCATCTGATCCTCTCATCATTCATGCTGCATATATGCTCACTCACTCCCAGGCTCCCTTCTGAAGCGAAATGACTAGTTTCCTTGGAGAGGAAGCCTGGACACAGTTGACAGAATAGTTTGCTCCAGGCTCTGCTCCAGGCAGACAAAATGGACTTGGACTGCAGCGAGTTTAACTCCCTCAGCCCATGACAGTTGTCTGATGTTATTCCAATAGGCCTTGTGTCCTCAAATCCCCTACATGGTGTCATGGCATGCCACAGGCAGGCAATACATACTTTGAATTAGTAAACCACAAATGCCTAATAATAAGTTCTCAGGGCCATACGGGGCCAGAGGAGACCTGGGCCAAGGACTATCCCAAACCCTGCCACGCTGCCCTAAAGAGCACAGTTACTCCTGAGCAATGTGGACAGCAGTCATCTTGCACCGCTTGGCCTGGGGTCAGAGGCTGCCCTTGGGGCAGCTGCCTTGGTAGCATAGACACAGCCCCGGAGAAACCAGGACTTTGCCTCCAGGCTTACAGCTGGAATTTGAACTATTCACACTGATAGGTGCCACCCCTGGCCATCAGCTTTGACTTGGGACGCTCGGGCAGCCCCTCCAGCCCTTCTCCTCAGAGGCCGGTTAAAGTATTCTCTCAAAATAGATAATGAGGTAATAATTTTATTTTCCTAGTTGCTTAAGAAGAGTATTAGAAGAGTTAATCCAGGGATCAAAGGTCTTTGTTAGCAGAGAGTCTTTTGAATCCCATGTGTGCCGGTCACAAAAATAACACAGAAAGTGTACAGATCTGAAAATGACAGCCAGGATGGAAACCAAATCAGCCGCTACCTTCGAATGGCATTTAGTGTCTTTTAAATGTTTGGGTCAAATTGGATTTCTCTGGTTTATGTAATTTGTTGTGGGATTTAGCCAGCTGCTGAATCTTTTCATGCAAGTAAAACTTTCTAAAAGGGCCTTAAACTCCAGTGACGAGTACAGTTATTTGTATGTCAACTGCAGCTTCTATTTATAGGCTGATGAAAATATCCCCCAATCAGTAACTCTCTAAGAGACAGGCATTTCATAAAAATAGATTATAAAAAAACAAACAAAGAAGCAGGCATGGTTTAGGTTAACAAAAACATTGATATTCCAAACTCTCCTCGTAACCCTCATATTTAAGGCTTTGGTAAATTCAGATAGTAAACCCATTCAGACACAAACATAACAGCTTTACATAGGATAAGGAATTTGGGTATTCAGGGAAAAGGAATATTAATATATCCTATGGTGAATGAACACAAAAATAAGCAGAGGTTTTTAATGACTCACATAAAATTAAATTAACCACTTTCTGTGATACCCAGTAGAGCTTGCATGAAGGCACTTACTAGAGGTGCATGTGCTTTTAAAGGGTGTTGATCTAAGACCTGATTTGTTTGAAGGTTGACTTGAAAGAATTTCAAAGGATGTAGCTTAATTAAAAATATTCCAAACTTTGCATTCTTCGCAAAACCTTTTGACCTCTCACGACATTTAATGCTTGAAGGTGAGGAGTTGACTGACTGCTTCTCACTTCACCAAAGGCACTCCTGCTCCATCCCCCCATGCAACAACCGTCATTAATTGTTGATAGGTGCTCATTACACTAACCTAAACCAAGCGCCTAGAGAAGTGGCAGGTTTGTACGTTGCAGGCACCTACTGCACAGGGGGCACTTTCTCCCGCTGTGCATCAAACATGGCTCGTCCTTTCAAAGATCCCAAGAAGAGAGCGTGCACGCCAAGCTCTGCGCATTGCAGCCATTGCAAAGTCTGGCATTCCCAAAGTCTGACATTCCCACAGAGGGAAGAATCAAATGGAGCTATCCATTAACAGGCCAGCGAGGAGTCATTAGAGGGACTCCTCCGACCCCCGCTGCCTCCCGTGACGGATGGCCTGCTGTCACCCCCTCCGAGGGGGCCTCTCACCATGCAGGCTGTTTGCATTCAGTCAACACTTTGCTTTTATAGGCCTGTGGAGCCAAAGATTGCTAGACTTTTGAACCCCAGGCTAACTTCTGTCTGGCTACAGCCTCATTTTCTGGAGCCAAAATCTTTTTTAACAACTACACAATAACAAGTAATTAGGGTAAAGTCTGCTAATCTTCTCCTTTGGGCCTGGAGGTTGTGTATTCAGAATCCGTTGGGGTGAAGGTAGAATTACTGCCATCAAAGCCTAAGGTTACTTTGTAAAAGGGGTTGAACTCTAGGTCAAGGAAATGTTAACTGGACAAAGAGAGATCAGGGCAGATAGTGTTAAAATTAAAACTGTCCTACCGAGATAATGCAGAATTGGCTGCTTTTGCTCTGGAAACTAGCTAAATGCAAGACGTGAACGGAAGGCTACAGCATTTGTTTCAAAAGGTAAAAACAGAGCAATAAAGAATTTACTGACTTACTTTCATTTGGGAATTTATTTTTAGTCTCTTTATTCAGTAAGACAAAGTAAAAGATCATATTTTTTATGTCACCTTGTATTTGGGCCACCCTGTTTCCCAAAGCTGTTTGATTTACTAAATTAAATACGCTATTTCTTAAATAGCCTCTCTCTCTCTCTCTCTCTTTTTCTCTCAAAAGCCCCAGCGCAAAATTCATTAGAAATGGAGAGGTTTCTGCTCTTGACTTAAGAGTCCTGAGGACAAATGGGACTTGCTGGGTGGCCGGAAGGATAAACAAGCCCAGACTCACACGGAGAGTGGGACGAAACGTGCTCCAGAAGAGAGTGGTGTCCGTGCAGTGTCCTGGATATAGCACAAGGCTGGGGTTTGTGCCTCCACTGGTTGCACATAGCACAGGTTGAGGAGAGATTCCAGTTTTTCAAGGGATTAAAGCCCAACCACTGAAAATTTTTAAACACTCAAACTAAGATCACAGATTTTGCCTGGAAATCCATCACAGAGAAGGACAGCCCTCATTCCACAGCATGGAGTCACTCCAAAATTAATTCTGCTCACTGCTGTCAAGGATAACAAATACACCGCTACCCCCTCGCCGGTATCAAAGCTGACAGCTCTGACAGGATCGGCGGCACTTTGTTCTCCCCTGTCGCTGCAAGCAGGCCTTTGCCTGCTGCTGCCAGTGGATTTTTGAGTCCCTATATGGGAGCGGAAGAGCGGAAACGTTGAGGCCAGCTATTTCCCATGCCAGGTCCCGCTGGGCTCTGCCATGGCACCCTGGCCGCCTCCCTCACTTTCAGGAAATGGACAGAAATGCTTCAGCTGACACAGGCAAGGAGTATCTTTGGAAATCCTCAGTACGCCACGGCAATTAGCACAGCAGTGGAATTACCTCACGTTTCAATTCTCAGGGCAAAGATGTATCTAATGGTGCTGCAACTGCCAGCTGGATTAAGCCAAGCACAGTAAAGCAGATACGGCTTTCTGCTTCCAAGCTGAACTATCAGAAGGATCCTCTTGTGGGTCCTCTGTGAAGTTGAAGGCTCCCAGAGTAGCTGGTACAGGTACCACCATGGCCAAAAAGGTGCTTTGTACAAAACCAATGGTAGCAAAACCAACTCTCAGCTCTGTGGTGGGACGCTTGAGTGCATGAGGAAAGACATCTCCAGCCCCACATCTTCCTCCCAAGAAGGTGGCATCCTAGAGTTCTCCCCTTGGTCTGTCGATTGAAGGAGACTTTCCAGTCCCTCCAGAAAAAAAGGCAATAGCCAGTCTTCTTTAGTTCCCTGTCATTTTGCTGGCATTTCCCAGAGGTTTTAGGAACCCTAGGCTGGCATTACCTTCACAAAAATGTAAACTTTCTCCATACATGAGTTAAATGAAACAGGTCTCATCAGTAATAGCTTTCTTTTGTGATGAGTAGGTTTTGCATATATTTTCTTTTAATTATATCAGAGTAAAATAAATTAGTGGTGATGACTAATCATGGACACAAAGCATTTTTTTTTTCTTTTGAAGCATCTTTCTGACATGGAGATAGAAAATGACAAGTGCATTTTTATGTTAATTATGGCCATGTGAATTACCCCAGATGGGTGGCATAACAACAATGCTAAAATCCACCAAAGTGAAGGTGGGTTATTTTTCTGAAACCTAGCACAGGAGCAGTGTCCATGGTACAAAAGAGATCGGGATATGTTTCTTCAAAGTTCAGATTAGAACTAACTGCTCTCTGCTGCACTAGGAGCAAGACCAAAACTAGTTAACCTTTGTCTGGTATAAATGCCTCACAGATTAAACTAACCAGTCTAACTGTACAAACAACAGCTTGCCCATCATATTCTTGTTCTTGCACGCACAGACCAAGTATTTTAGTACTGCTCAAGCTTTGTCACGCACTCCTTGCCTTGGGCCATAACCCATGTCTGCTTCCCACCATCTTTGTATAAAAGAGCATTTATTAAACTCTCTGGTACTGAGACTCAGAGAAGCAAACCCACTGTCTTTAGCCAGGTCTGTGATTACCAACAGATCAAAGACCTGCCTGACAAAAATTATGGCTTCTAGGCAGACACCCAAGACACAAAAACAGCTAGAAACTTCTACAGGGAATGAATCAATCCTCATCATCACTGTAGGTAAAAGGCGCAAGGAACAGAATCATCTGACATTCACTTTGGAACAATACAGGTTCCTTTCCATGTCTCTTGAATAACAGTAACTCACATTTACAAGAATACATTAGAAAGTCTATTTTTCCTTTTCCCCCTCAAGCAATGGCACTCACACACAGGGCTCCTGGGCCTGATTCATCACCATATTACTTCAGCTTTATTTCAGGGACTCCATTTATAGTGCTGCAGCAACATGAACTATGAGTCCTATCTGTGATGCTCTCAAAACCAAAAGGGTAGGATGGACTTTTAAGTGGCTCGTGACTTAGGACTGAGTTGCCCAAGTTTCCTGTTTGATGCTCCTCCGTGGGACCAGCTCCACAGTGTGTGAGGGTCTGCACTTCCCAAACAAACTGCTTCCGCCTCCCTTATGCTGAGTAGCCAAAACACAAGGGCATTTAGTTCATTAGTTAATTCAGAAAATTCTAGTAATGTGAGAAATTGCCCTGCCCAAGAATTTCTAACTTCTTCAGTCGTTAGTCGATATTATCAATTATTATGCAGCCTGCCATGTGCAATGTGTTTTCACAGCCAAAAGAATTCCCCAGTGTCTGATTTTGCCAATGGTTAAGCATGGGAATAACTTTACTGACAGGAATAAGCTCATGGAACTCTGTAATAAGACTCAGCAACCCAAGGATGTACATGAGAACTGTCATTCTGGAATATAGCAACATGCACATTATTTAAGGCAAACCACACACTGTACCTGGCTGAGCAGGCCAGGAAAAAGGGAAATTTTCTTTTGACCTCAGATAATTATCGCACTTACTATTAACACGACAATAATGTCCCATACCTCAAACCAGCTCTCATTAGCCAAGGTATTGTATAAACATACCAGAT
This sequence comes from Gorsachius goisagi, assembly GCA_018403395.1. NCBI lineage: Eukaryota > Metazoa > Chordata > Aves > Pelecaniformes > Ardeidae > Gorsachius > Gorsachius goisagi. Next base: position 98,488 of record BOSO01001352.1, on the reverse strand, counting down.
CCCTGCCAAAGGAAGCTTACATACACTTTGAAGCATAAAAAATGAGAATCCTGTTAATTTTATTCCACCGTAATCGACAGGGTCTTTTAAAACCTTAATACTGTAACAACAAACTGAGGGCTTGAGTGTGATCTCTGCTACTCCTGTGTAAAGCCATAGGAATGCCATTCATTTAGAACTGGCATGAAGTAAAAACACTATTAGAAGAATATTATTAAGGTTGCAATGTCGAGCTCTTTGAAGCTTACAGAACTTGTGCGCCTAGCTGCCACCTAAGAGACCTCAAAGCGTACAAAGTTTAACCGCCGATGAGCCCCAGAAACAGCTACATTTTCTCATCTCTTACCTTTCCAGCAACATCACCAAGGTACCCTGCTTTCTGTCAGCTGGCATGCATTTTCTCCTCTGCCTAACACCAAAACTGTTCTTAGATGACTGATCTCATCCATATTTTGCCCGGGGAAAACAGGGGTGTAAGGAGCATTTATACTGCACAGTGCAGAGACACTCAAGACAGCTGTGATCAGTACTGCTCAGGTACAGAAAGAGGACAGCTGTGCAGTCAAACTTACCAATTTGGTGCAGACTTATCGCACAACCCTCTACCTCACTGACGCAACTTCGCGCGTCCCCTCCCTCCTCCCAGGGTGCTGTGCCGTCGCTGCTCGGTGGGGCTGGCACCTCAACACCAGGAGCCAACTCAGCTGAATTTTATTGCTGCTAAGTTATAAAGAAAGTTCAAGATGCTTGGCATGTGCAAATCACCATCTTCCAACTGCTCAAATCTTGGGCACAAGGAGCTTTTCAGGGAAGCAGCGCCAGGCGCATTCCCGACACACCCTGCCAGATTTCGCATCCCTTCCTCCAGGCACAGAGCACTGAAGATGTTCAAGGAAACAGTAACAGATTTTGTTACACAGACAAAAAACAAGGCATTTTCTTCAGAAAAAAGGGCCAAGTCTTTTAGGATGACATTTTCAGAGGAATATTCATTTCATTTCATTTTTATAGATCAGCCTGAGGCATTTATATTCGAGTCCAAACAAAGTCTAGCAAAGCTGTAAACATCTGAAAAGAAGTCCTCTTTTAAGAGGAAGCATTGGTCCACCTTAATAACAGACATTGTCTACTGTCTGCTCTGACAGTAATTTGCGACTATAAAAAAGCTTTTGTTCATGTACAGTGAACAGCCTGCAAAATTTCACTTAAAGCAAAAAACCCGGGTGAGGGATTGTAAAGGTGTGTGTGAAAGACTAATTTGTTGTTCCTGTTTGTAGTGTATTTCCAGAAATCAGACACATTTTGTCTTCATTTATTTAAAAAAAAAAATCCTGCACAGAGTCTGAGCATTACTCAATTCCTAATGCTTAAACTGAATATCTGCTCAGCGCTGGGCTTCAGCATAAGCTGAATTTCAGCCCAGATGAGAGATGCTGCACTACATTTCTTCACAGAGAGTGGAGTTGGCCTAGAAAGCCCTCAAACGAATGAATGTGGTAGAAATACTGACATAGAAAATGCAATTTAGATCACTGATAGCACAGGAAATCGTAATCAGTTGAGCAACAGATGATGTCTCACTTATCCTGAATTTTTCTTTTTTTAATGTGTTAGTAGGTCCCCAGGACACAAAAATTACCATTTTTTAAAATAAGGAGAAAAGTTATCTCTTACCACATTGAGGCATTTTGACTTTCTAGCTCTGCATCTAGTTCATAATCCTATAATATTACTGCATGCAGGGAAAAAGGTTCTACAAAAATCACTAATGCCCCTAATGGTCTCTGTATAGAGGCAGATAATGTCTTCAAGGGGCTCAGGAGTGTTATGACCACCAGTCTGTGGCGGAGACTCCACTGGTAGTCTCTCCTGCTATGCTGATTTACACCATTTGAGAGTCCAACCTACCGACTGAACAGGTAATGTGTTTTCACAAATACTAATTACTAGTGCTTCCAGCCTGTTTTTGTAAGGACATCATTTCCCAGCAAAGGGAAAAAATGCCACCTTTAAACTATAAAGAACTTTTGCCCCGAGTAAACCAAGTGTCAGCCATCAATATGTTTTTCAGATGGCTTCACTTGCAGATGGGAATTTATTTCCTACAGAGTTGAGATCAGCAGGAAAAAAAGATGAAAAAAGGGACTTCCGTAATGCCCCAAACCACAGCTTTAACAGAAAATCAGAGAAGTTCATTAAAATAAAAGTCTTGGCGTTAAGCAAGGACATTGCCCATTTGGGAAGGTGGAAGATCTCGGTAGCAGGACTTTCCAAAACACTTGTGCCTCTGGCAAAATGAGCAAAGTGCTTCGCCACGGTCTCCACATTACGGTAAACAGACCTCCCACGTAGTATCATTTTGTGTCGCTGGTATCTGCAGTGCTGGAAGAGCCGAGGGATGGGAGAGCGCCAGCATTTCTAGGCGCTTCCTGCGTCCTGGGGATCGCAGCTGTGAAGTAGAGCAGGACGCACTTTCTGGTGCATCTCTCAAATATAGTCCTGAATGCAACTTCTGTCATTAAGAATTATTTCCTAAACAGACTCCATACCCCCACTTTCCATCTGATAATCATCTCCTTGTGTTTGTGGTAAGTCAACATCCTTCATCTTTGCCTTATGAGGAGTGCTGTGAGCACTCAAAAATTCCCTCAGCGCTTGCAGATCCCTATGATAACAAACAACAGAAAGCATATAACACGCTTTTTTCCTTTCCTTACAGAGACAAGCACTTTACTCAGAAGAGAGCAGCTCCCATGCCAGCTTTCTGCCTGTGCTATCTACTAAGTTACAGCACATGCTTATCTCTCAAATTTGGCAATGAAGAAAGAAGGTGCATGATGCAGCACCATCCGTTTCTGGCTGTTGAGGGGGGGAGGAAAGGGCAGAGTTTGCATACCCCAATGTCACCACACACCATGAGAAAACACCAGTGGCTAGCTTTCATTTCCCTTTGGCTAGGAGGTGTTCAGAGCAAACTCAGCCACCTTCCTTGAACGCAGCACCTCGTTGGAGTCCCAGGAGTCACTCATATGTGCTGCTGTGTGATGGAGGGGTCTGACCCCGTACCTGTGCTCCTGGGGTAGCCTGAGCAATGCTGAACACGCACGCTCAAGGTCTAGGGGGGCACTGAACTGAGCTTAGCAATTTGTTCCACCATCTTCACTCAGGCAAAGCTTTCGGTGATTTATAGCGGTGTGGAGAGAGGGCCTAAGCTGTAACCTCATTTAAATGGTCACATGCCATTGTTTTTCCTGGAGCTCTGAATAAAGTGCCATCACGCTTCTCAACAGGGAAATATTTTTGGATAAACTTTTCAGAGAAGCTGAAGAAATGCTCTCCAGACATTGGATTGTTAAGCCTGGCTTCAGTTTTGCTAGCAGCGCTGCCTTCGGCAGCCACGTTTTTGGTCTCTCCCTGCTTTCCTCACCGCTCCCTGCTCCTCAAAGGGGGGGTGAGTGCCCCGTGGCGCTGGATGGGCCCCGAGGAAAGGCTGCTTCCTCACCCCCACCTTCCCTGTTAGCAGCAGCCAAGTGCTGCCCACTATATAGACAGGACCCAGGGAAGCCCTGCAGAGCCAAATGTACACAGTGGCAGGGAATGGAGATGGGAAATAAGGTTGTCTGATAAGGAAGTAGCAAGAGGATAGCAGTGGTATTTTCTTACTTCTTCCTCTTATATCCACCTTCCCTGTAGCTCTCTACAGCTGCCTGGGCCCATGAGACTCATCCTGTTTTTCACTGTGAGAACAAAGAGGAGCAGGGAGGCTTAAGCCTAGGAGAAAGCAGGCTTGATGTAGGAAACCTAAGACAAACAGCAAGAGTGTAACAGGGAAAACAGAGAGGGTAAGAAAACGCAAGAGAAGTGAGAAAGAACCATGGTGGAGCTTAGGAAAAGGTCTGTGGAAGAACAGAATGCATATGGGGAAGAGTAGCATTGAAAAGGACAAGAAAGAGAATGGGGAAAGAGAAAGTTATGGCTGCCACAACAACAAAAACCAGAAAGAGTTGGAAGACGTTTTGAAGGTGGCCATGGAGTGGTTTGAAAGGGTGTGAGTGGGAAAGAGGAAACACAAGAAGGGGAACCAGCACGACCAGCTACATGGTGTTGCTGTGCAGAAAACGGAGAGCAAAGTGCTAGCCTGCAGCCAAACACTGAGGGGATGGAGCCTCAGCCTCATCAGAGCAAAGGGGACATGGACGCCACGGGACATAATTTCGCCCTTTGTGTTAAAGGCACAGATGGGTCACGTGAGAAAGCTCTGATCACTCCTGAGGACACAGTTTTCCTTCCTAATATCTCCATAGCGTCTGAAGGAATCCAGTACCTCACACTCCTAGATTATAATATGAAGCAGGTTGCAATTTTTTTTAGCTGCAAAGGCGGGATATTCCCCCCGCCTTCGCCTATACACATCAGGCCTGTCCCTACAGGCACAAAGGATTTATTCTTCCTTTTACAAATTACTTTACCAGCTGAGGAACTGCAATAGCTGCCAAACCCCCCAGAAGCTCAAGACCTCTGCCCCATCCCAGCAAGGACTGAAACGAGGGAGGGGAGAGAGGAAGTGAGTTATTTTGAAATGAGTGCCTGGGGGGGGACTGCAGGAGCAAGCAGAGCCCGGTCTTCAGAAAAGCTGGCAAGTGCTCATGTAGCATGAGCCGTGCCTTCACCATGCTGGGGCAGAGTTACCTGGGAGCCTGCATGGGGAAGCTGAACATTGCTGGGGAGAGCCCTCAGTGCTTTTCCCTCCAAACCATTTGTAATTAAGAGCCGGCACATGAGCGAGTGTGAACACTCACAGCAAAATCAGAGGTCAAACCAGGCTTCGGTTTGGCTCCAGTTCCGGTTTGGGTTTGCCCGTGACCAGTTGTTCTTGCCCAGTCCTGGTTCAAGTTCAGCCAAGGTTTCTGACTGACAGCCCTGGTTCAGACCTTGCTGGAGGAAAAATCTGGAACAAGTTTTCCACCCGACTCTACCCTGTGTGTGTGTGTGTGAGCAAAGCTGGTCATCTTTGCTTGCGTGTCCTGAAAAATGATGAATTGCAGAAGTACCCATTTGGTGTTAGCCATTGGGTGAAGCAGGAAGGAAGCAGGAAGCCCTTGTGAGCACTAACTTTTCAAAGCAGCTTGCAGAGAAAGCCACGGCCCTCCTCCCCCAGGCTACATCCCTACCCACCGCTCTTTACCTCCTCACCTTAACGGGCACCTAGTCACAATTAACATTTGCAACTCATTCAGCCGGAAATATTTGCCCGGTGCAAACAGCTGAGGCATTTGGCATCAGCCCTTTCTCTGTGCAAGGCGTATGAAAAAGGGGGAAGGAAGAGGAGCCCTACACTTGCTGAACGGGAGAGGCCCGATTGCTCTCAACAGGTTCAGTTCACGCTGTGACCCTGCCCGGCTTCCTGCTATTCAGATGTGTTACTTCCCCTTTGCGGTAATGGCCTGTGGCAGGCGGCCAGAAAACACTATTAATTTCAGAAGTGGCCTGACAACAAACCCACAGCGAAACGAGAGGAAGTGGCGGGGAGGCCATCTGTTGACTTCAGCAGAACAGTAGGGACGCGGCTATGTAGGTTCTACAAGGAAAGCAGATTAATAATCCACAAAGAGGAAACTGGCTAAAATTATCCGCAGACTGTATTAAAAAAAAAAAAAAAAAAGAAAAAAAACAAGGGAGTCACTTGAGCTGCAGCTGGACAGGAAATTGCTAGAGCTGCTTGCAAATCTCCACTTTGAACAGAGCAGCATAGGGAATGCCAAGAGCGGAAACCATTCAAAACTGGATTAGCACAAGCCAAGTTTAACTGCAACCCACTTCTACTTTCACAGTTTATGCACTCAATGTAGGCCACTACTGCATGAGACACTGACTCACTTTTTTTCCCATGTTTTGTTTGCTTTTCATTTCACACACTTGCAGTTTCTAAAATTACTTGAAATGTGCTCCGGCTGCCAGTTCTGCAGAACCCCAGCCGACAGCCCCAGCTGCAGCATCAGCCCATTGCCATGGTACTGCATGCAGATTTTGGCACCACCCTACTTTGGGCCACTTCTCATCAGGAAGGATGTTAATGAAAACAAGTTGCAGGAGGAAGTTTTGCAATGGCTATAATCCCTTTTTCCTCCTGCACAGACAGGACTACTTGAAGGGTCCAAAGAGGAAATGAGGTGACTAAGGGTATGAAGACACTTTTCCTCCTTGCCTTCACCTGCTAAGTTGCAATGTGGCTGAACAGCAACAGAAAAAATCATTTGCAGGCTGCAGACTGTTGATGGATCTCTGTGAAATGAGTTCCTGCCAAACAGATAAGGAGAGCACAAACCCATCTCCTGGCATCTGTGATAGAGTGGCCAAAATTGTAAACAAACCCAGAATACAGCAGCTCCTTACTCTTAAAAGAGGGAAAAAAGAAAAAAAAAATCCCTATGGCCCAGGGTCAGGTGCATCCCTGGGGTAGCAAAAGGATGTCGGAATGTTTTGCAGCTAACCTAAAGGCCTTCAAAAGCATTCCCTTCACCAAAGCAAGACAAGAATCCAACACATGCACTGTTTGTTCACTTAGGCACCAGTGGACCAAAGGGGAAATCAAGGCTTTATTGTCTTAGGGGCTGTACAAAAGCTATTGAAAGCAATCATTACCTTTAAATATAACCATATGTGTATGTTCAATTAACCACACCCACAGAGAAGGGAAAGGGGGAATAAACCAGCCAGGTTCTCAATAGCCAAAAATAGTTATTTATTTATTAATAATTTAAGGTTTTACATTCTTATAATAAATTCCATCTTAAAACTTTTACACCGTGAATTAGACTCTCCCTTATTGGCAACCATGTGCAGGTTCACTGTGTGTACACACAGGTACAAATGCTCGCACATACTTCCAGTTTTATACAAAAAAAAAAGAAAAAGACGCAAAATATTGCATTTGAGGTGAAGCTCCCTGAAGAATTTGTACAGAGGTAATGCACTGTTTAGCACATCTGAAAGTTTTAAAAAGTGATCAAAAATCTTTCGTGTTCAAAGACAAACCTCCTCCCAGATGATCTATTTACAAAAGGTAAGGCAAAAAATTAATTTAATTTAAAAAATATATATATATATCATGTGGAAACTACATCAAGAGTGTGAAGAAAAAAAACTCACCACAAGGAAAAGAAAGATATATGAAAGAAGATACTGTACTTGCTCACAAAACATGATTTGCAAACTTATCACCATTGCCATTTCTCCCTCATGGAAAGCTTGCTTCAGTTGAACAATAAAATTAAGCATGCTGCAAATATACTCTTTGCAATTAAAAAAAATTAAAAAACCCAAACAAATAAAGCAGAATTTATGAAGAGAACAAAAACACAGATGTTCCTTGGATTGATTTCTTAATACATGTGACTTCAAAAAAAAATAATTGCAAATCGATTAAATATTTACATTGATCAAGTAGAATATTACTGAGCTCCCGGCAAACAAGTACTCCAAATACACTAAGCTGAAATCTCTTTCTTTGGCTCCTCTAAATTAAAACAAACAAACAAAAATAACCTGTCTTCACTGAAGACAAAGATGTGTGTCACAGATCCGAAAGCAGAGAGGGAAGCAGGACAGTTCCAGTCTCTAGAGAACACGTGCTCAGCCTGTCCGGCCTTACCCTACCCCCCCGGAAGTCCTCGGACCCACGCCACTGCGCCAGCAGGGACGAGGACACTGCCCACCTGCTACCTGGTCACCGCGGTCCTTCCCAGAGAGCTCACCACGTTCCCTCCCTTCGCAATAGCCGATTCCACACTGTGTAACCTTTCCTAGCCTGCACACTGGCAGCTGCTTTTTGGTAGCAGAGGCCAGAAAAAAGAAAAAGCTGCGTTTTCTTTATCGCTGCCAAAGAGAAACCATTGAGGAGTGATCCCATGAAACGGACAGGAGAAGGGAGGCGGTTGGAGCTCACGTGGACTGCAGGGAATCCACCTGGAAGACGTTCTGGTTGGAAGGGGTGGTGAAGTACAGCTGCTGGTTCGGCACTCGATTGTCACAGGGGCTGCTCAGCCCCAGAGTCCGCTCAAAGTCCAGCAGCTGACCCATGAAGTTGAAGTTGGGCGAAATGTTGGACTTCTTCATCTTGACAATATCGTAGGCATCGTTCATGGACAAGTTGAGCTTCTGCATGAGGTAGGCCACCGTCACTGTGACCGAGCGACTGATCCCTGCTAAGCAATGCACCAGGACACCGCAGTTCTTCCCCCGTGCTTCATCTGTACGGAGACAAAGAAGCAGAGAAGGACACATAAGACAGGGGGTCGGTAACTGATCTCTCAGCACAAGCGAGATGAGTACCAAGTAGGAAGAAAGGACGATTCTGATCCCAGCGGCCAGCAGTACAATGCAAGAGTTAACTTCACCAGCTCAAAACCAGGACAAGAGGAGAATCCACCCCCCTACGTATATGTACCCGTGAGCCCAAGAGCCGAGAAAACTAAGAATGAGACAAAGGGAGCAAGCTACGCTGCATGACACTATTTTAAAAGTCAGTTTTAAAAGACACGCTTTCGCCTGGAGATTTGCCTGAAATTCTTACAGTCCCCTTGCCCCAGCATGGAAATCCTGCAATATGTCACTGAATGCCTTTTATACAGACCAGCAGACTGCAAAGGTCTATTAAATTATTCTCCAACTGTTGTGCAGCTAACAATGGAGGTATTCAGGCATTTTAAAAGAATGAGGGAAGTCACAGGGGACAGCCCATTAGGAGGAACAGGATGTCAACATTGGTTGAAAATGGGTTCCTTTGTAATAGGAAATGCATTACAATGCCTGGAGATTAGTTTCTTTGTGGCTTCCAGCCCACATTTCTTCCTGCTGGGCTCAGATTACCTACATTCTCCACTATTACCGGTATCATTCAACCGGATTACAGCACAGCTTCCCAACAGATAGTGCGATGCCCACCCCACCGCACCCCGATGGGGTGATTTTAGTTTCTCCCCCGAACGAAGGGGAGTGCAAATTTTAACCAGAACTCCTTGAGCCCAAGGGGACGTGTTTCCAAAGCTGATGGATAATGTCTACGAGCTGGCTAACCCGAGGCACCGAGCCCGAGAGGTACATCATTATTACCACGAGATTTAATTAAAGCTTTGACTATACATTTGCCAGGGATACTGCTTATGAATAACTTGTATTTAAAAGCTAAAGTTAGCTTCCCAGATCGTTTCTTCTTATTCTACCGCTCTTCAGTAACCTCAAAAAAAGAAAAACCACCAACAAAAAAAAGGCGAATAAGCCATCAACCCCGGGTTTATTTACCTCCCCCCCACCAGGAAGAGATTTAAAGAGATCCCCCCCCCCCCCCCATCCTGCGCATTGCTCAGTCCCCAGCTCCACACAAACCGCTCAGGGAAGAATCCCACCACCAGCCAAACCAGGTATGCGTCTGCAACCTGCAAGTGTCACTTACAGTCTGCCGGGGCTCCTCAATCACCCCTCAAACAGCCCCCCCTGCCCCTCAACTTAAGCCAGCTTTAAAGCCAGAAAGTGGGGCATCCCCCAGAGCCTGCCAGAAGCGCTGCTAGCGCTTGTCGCCCGAAATCTCCTCAGTTCTGCAAAAGAAAGTGAGTTCTGCAGCTTGACATATTGCCGTTAGCAAATAACCGGGTCTCACCTATAAATGAGATGGCCTCAGGGAAGAACTGAGACAGATTTTGGCTCCAGTGGTCAGAGATCGGGATCTGTTTGTACTTGAATTCGCCGGCGTTTTCAAAGAGATTAGGCAGGTTGGGGGTAACATTCAAGATGTATTTAATGCCAAACTCTTCTAAAACGTCCAGATTAGTGGAGTCCTTGGCACAGCCTAAGTAGAGGTAGGGTAAAATCTCCACCGGGAAGGAAGGCTGGTTGTTGGAGAGAGGGCTGCCATCGGAGTCGGTGGCACTGTTGGGGTCTCTGTCAATGTCAGATTCAATGTCTGATGAGGAATCAGAGCTGATTCGGAGGCCTCCCAAACCCAGGACTGGCAAAGGAGGAGAGCTGCTGCTACACGAGCTGTCTAGGTTAGTTTCGCAGTGCAGGGCGAACTCGGCCTGGAACTTGCTGAAACCACCTAGGGACAAAAGCCAAGGAGGAAAAAAAAAAAAAAAAATGCAACCTGGTGTAAGATGGCAAGCCGACTTACTTCCCTGGTACAGCCCTGTCTGCAAAGGGGCATCTGTTTCCCACCCTCTCGAGCACCAGGAAAAAAAAAGAATAATACTGTCACACTCTCACGCAGGCGGACTAACCTAAAAGAAGGTTTAAGAAAATCGCCTGCTGCCGCGGAGGGCTCAGCACATTCAAGATTAAAGCTCGCCCCGCGGGGACCTCTGGAAAGATGTCTGGGCGGCAATTCCCTCTGCCCTCCCCGGCTCACGCCGGGATCCCCGTTAGCCCCGTCCTCCCCGCGCCGCCACAGCGATTCCAGTCCTCGAGGTCTCTTTAAACAAAGCGAGGACGGGGATGCTGTGGGGGGAAAGGGCAGGGGGACAAGCCCCTCGCCCAGGCTGGCGTCCTCCCGGAGCGTCAGTGTGCAATGCCCGGGGGACGCTGCGGACGCCCCCCCATTCCCCGGGCCGGGAGCCGCACCGCCGAGCCGCGGGGCTCGCCCCCCGTCACCCACAGCCCCGGGCCCCCCGGCAGGCAGGCAGGCAGGGATCGATCTGTCCCCCAGCGCCCCGCGGCCCCTTCTCACCTTCCAGATAAAACGCCTTGCAGCCTTCGTCTTTGAGGCGCTTGAGGAGCAGCCCCAGCACGGACTCGCCGCCCGTGTTCTCGTTCCAGTCGCGGCTGTGCTCGTCGTACAGCACCACCGTGTCGGTGCCGCACCGGCGGGCGAAGCGCTCTCGGTCCTCCTCGCTGCTGGCGACGAGGGAGCGCAGGGGCAGGTTGCCCTTCTGCAGCCGCCGCAGCATGATGCCGGGGATGGCCACGTTGATGGCCGACTCGATGTGGGACGACTCGTACAACTCCTGCGGCCGGCAGTCCATCAGCAGCAGCCGGTCGTTGCCCATCTCCAGCTGCTCGTTCAGCCACGCCACGGATTTACTAATCGCCATTTCCGACGCGAAAGGGACGGGTCTGAACGTATCTAGCATGAGGAAGGACGGGGGGAGCGGAGCGTCCTCTGGAAGCGCCCCTCTCTCTTACAGAGGCATGCGGCTGGCTCGGCGGGCGGGCTGCACCCCTCCAACTCCGCACAACTTATCTCCCTCCGCCCCAGGAAAATGAATCACGCAGCCCCCCCCGCGCCGCCTCCCCCGCGCCGGGCGGCGATGGAGTCACGGGGAGGGAGAAGCGGCTCCGGCTCCGGCGTGCGGTGCGTGTGTGCGTGTAAGTGCGAGCGCGTGTGCCTGCGTGTGTAAGCGCGAGCCTGTCCGTCTGTGTTTAAGTGTGAGCGTGCGTGCGCGCCGCCAGCCTGCTCGGGCTCCTTTTTTTTTTTTTTTTTTTTTTTTTTTTTTTTTTGTCAATGAATCCCTGAATGAACCTGCCCAGTCGCCGCTGCAGCCCGAGCCCTCGGGCTTTTTCCTCCGCCCCGAGTGAATGAAATCCAATTAGCGCCTGCGCCCGAGCCGGGGCTCCCCAGCTCAGCGCCGAAACGCGGCGGCGGTGCCGGTGCCCCCGGGCCGCGGCCCCGCGCAGCCCCCGGCGCCCGGCGGCTGCTGAATGGGCCGCGCGGCGGGGCGCCTCAATGGGGACATGCGGCGGCGCAGCCAATGGGGGCGCGCGGAAGGGGCCGTTGCCGCGGCGACGGGCCGGCTGGAACAGGTTGTGTTGATGAATCGTTAATGAGTTTGTCATTCACAAAAACGGAAAGGAATTTCCGCTCCGGATAAGCCGAGCGCAAACAAGCGGCAGCCGCGGCGCGGCGGGGCGGGGGCGGCGGGGGCAGGTGAGGGGGCGCGGCCCCCCCCCCCCCCCCCCCCCCCCCCCCCCCCGGGCCCCGGGGCCCCCCCCCCCCCCCCCCCCCCCCCCCGGCGCGGGGGGGGGGGGGGGGGGGGGGGGGGGGGGGGCACGGACACGACGACTCGGTCCCCCCGCTCCGTGGGAGCTCCTGCCCCGTGCCCCGGTCCCGGTAGCCCCGGGGGAATGGGGAGGTTACCCCGGATAGGTGCCGCTGCGGGGGCTGCGCGGCTCCCCGGGGGACACGGAGAGCGCTCGGGAAGGACACGCGTGGTTCCGGGGGACGCGCACAGCGCTCGGGGGGGACACGCGTGGCTTTTGGGGACACGCATGGCCCAGGCCGTCCCAAAACACCGTGCCCCGCCGTGCCGGAGAAGGCTGCTCCAGGTCAGTCACGCCGGGGAGGAGCGTTCCAGAGCGCCAGAGGCGGCGGCAAAAATGAAAATAATTAATTAAGGTGTTACTAAAAGAAAAAAATCGCGAGTGGGACATGAAAAACTTAGACTTAGCAGAGGATGGTTTCGATCCATCGACCTCTGGGTTATGGGCCCAGCACGCTTCCGCTGCGCCACTCTGCTACCTGACCACAGTTTCCTATCGGCTCCATATGTACCTATGCCGCCAGCGCGCATGCGCACCAGACCCACCACTCGGTCCATTCATGACCTTCGCGCCCCCCCCAGCGGCCGCCCGCCGCCCAGCGCGCGCACACGGCCTCACGCCATGACTGGTCCGCTTTCATCCCCCCTCCCCGCCTCCGCCTCGGATTGATGGATAGCTTAACCAATGGCTTGCAGAAAAGTGCTGCGAGTGGGCGGGATCGCGGCGGGCGGGAACCAATAGGCGGGCGGGTTGTTGCGGGGTTCGTGGGAGCGCAGCCCGGCGGCGTTTCTACAGCGGCGGTCGCGTTCATTGTTCGGAGCGGCGGGACCATGAGGTGCGCAGGGACCGGGCCGGGGGTCCCTGCCCCGCGGGCTGGGGCGCCCGGGTATCCCCGGTGCGGTGGCCGGATCCCGCGGGGAGGCGCCGGGATCCCGCGGGGAGGGCTCGGGCCCTGCGCGGGCGGGGATCCCCCTGGGCGGGGGTGAGGGGAGCTCCCCCCGGGGCGCCGTCCCCCTTCGCTAACGCCGTTTCCCTTCTCTCTTCCGCAGGGGCGATCGAGGCAGAGGCCGTGGCGGACGCTTTGGTTCCAGGGGAGGCCCTGGCAGTGGGCGAGTCTGGCTTCTGCTTTAGCGAGGGTGGCTCTTTAGCCTGTCAGGCCTAGGGGGTGGGCTGCGGCCGCCCCGCGGCGAGCTGCCGGGGCGCAGGGACCGAGGGCTGGGGCGGGCTCCAGCTGGCAGTGTAGCGCAGGATAACGGCGAGGCGTAGGGCTGGCGGGGCCGGGAGGGGGGTGCTGGCCCCCCCTCGGGCCGGGGTCTCTCAGCGGGGAAGCCCTTGGTGTGCAGCCACCGCCCGAGCGCACCGGGGCGGGGGGATTTAGTTACCGTCAGGGGGCTTATGAAGAAACCTCTCCTGTTTCTGTAGGGCCTTTCTCGCTTCTCGGGACCAAACCTCCACGGAACGGTGACGGAACAGGGGGGCAGCGGGGAGGGGGTTTGGCGGCGAGGAACACAGCGGCGAGCGGGTACGCATTCCCCCAGAAAAATAAAGTTTTGTTTTTTTTTTTTTCCCCCTTTAGGTTCCGGCCCTTTGTGCCGCACATCCCCTTTGATTTCTATGTCGTGAGTAACCCTCTCCTACGGAGCTGTTTGCAGGCAACAGCTGCGGGACTTTTCCTTGTTTAAAGATGCTGTCGCAAAAGCTTCATTTGCTGACTTTGATGGTTTAACTTCTTTTAGCTTAGCCGGAGTAACAGAGCTCACTGAAAGCACTGTTCGTTCAGTAACTAACCCACAATCTTCTGTCTCTGTTGTTCGGAGTACTTGTGTCACCCAGGATGACTGGGATGCAGTTGAGTAATAATCACAACAAATAAACGCCTCGATTGAGGTTTTTCTGCTTTTTAAGGTACCTCGCTCACCCAGAGCCCCAATTCTGTCAGTTCCCTGTAACACCAACCCGGTGGGTTACTCCGATAGCTGTTGCTCACCGCTCAGATGTTCTCCAGGCTCTTGTGCCGCGTTGGTCCTCCCAAGGACCATACGTTTCCCATCTTTTATAGGGGGAAGTAATTTCCTCCTCCTGCCAAGCATCTGCCCTTCACAGACACGTGACTTCCAAGGGAAACAGGTTCACCTCCTCTCGCCTTCCAGGCCCCGTGGCCATCAATCCTGTCAGAGCAACTAAAAAGCTCCGGCCATCTGCAAACAAAGGGCATTATTCTTAAGGGACCCTCATATAGTTGATAAAAAGCCTCCTGATGGACCCATTCTTAACAAGATCTGCCCCATCTCACACCCCATGGGTGCACAGGTGTGCTGGTGGCTCTGCTGCCCTTTCTGAAGATGCCGCTGTTCCTGTCGGAGCACGGTGAGAGCGTACAGGCAGGACAGGCAGCTGTTCTCCCTTCCTTAGGATAACGTCAAAGTGAAATTATAAAAGCAATGAGTGAAAAGCAGGATGGGGAAATCACAAAGGAAACAAGTGCTGGAGAATAAAAAAAAAAAAGGTGTAAATTTTGCTGATGAGTGGGTTGAACCAAAGTCTTTCTTTTCTCGGGCATTGCAGTCTGATATCTGATCCCGTTTCAGTGCGAAATGGCTTTCCCCCGCGTAAAACCTGCCGCCGATGAGACCGCGTTCAGCGAAGCCTTGCTGAAGAGAAACCAGGATCTTGCTCCAACCGCCGCTGAACAGGTTTTGTGCTGAAAATTGCATTAAATTCTTTGGCTGGATGTTAGAGGACGCAAAAGCAGACAGATAGTACAGCCAGGGGTAGTCATTATTAACCTAAAAAGTAATTATTTCTCTCTGAAATAAGCCCTGCAGTAGAAATACGGGTGGAATTTCTAGGACAGTGATTTTTAAATAAGTTTCTTTTATCTGTTTGTTATAGATCTCGCATCAGGGCTGTCTGCGTCTGTGCAAGATCGGATTATTTCAAGTCATACTGGACAACTGACTGGTAACACAACCCCTTCTCTGTTTCCTCTTCAGGCTTCCATTCTTTCTCTGGTGACCAAAATAAACAACGTGATCGACAATTTAATTGTAGCACCAGGAACATTCGAAGTGGTGAGTCCAAAGGTTTGGGGGGAAAAAAAAAGCTACGCAGGGAGATGCTTTGGCACGAGGGATGCCGGTGTTCTACCTACCAAACCTGGCCCCGAGTGGGTTAAACGTTTTTGCCAACTGCCAGAAATATAGCACGTGCATTAAATTGCTAATTTTTGCTTTGTTTTTTCAAACAGCAAATTGAGGAGGTTCGCCAGGTGGGTTCCTACAAGAAGGGCACCATGACGACGGGGCACAACGTGGCCGATCTGGTGGTGATTCTGAAAATCTTACCCACCCGTGAGTAATCAGCTGTGTGGCTGCCGATGGAAGCGCGGCGCTGGGCCCCACTCTGACCACCGCTCCTGCTTCTCCCTAGTGGAAGCTGTGGCAGCCTTGGGAAACAAAGTCGTGGAAAGCCTGAGAGCACAGGACCCCAGCGAAGGTGGGACGCTCGTACGGGGTTGAGGAGGACGTGGGCTGATGTGAGGCAGTTTCCCGTTGAGCTGGGGTTTATCTGACGGGGATGGTGCCCAGCCTGGCGTGCTGCTGCTGAGATCCATGGGTGCTAGTTAAAGTCACCCAGCCCCTCCGTGAGGAATTCTTGTTCTTTCTCCGCAGTCCTGACCATGCTGACCAACGAGACCGGCTTTGAGATCAGCTCGGCTGACGCGACGGTGAAGATCCTTATCACCACGGTGCCGCCCAATCTCCGCAAGCTGGACCCCGAACTACACCGTAAGAGCTCAGCCCTGCCCTGCACGTGAACCTTCACTGGGACAGAGGGGGAGCCAGCTGCCTCCCCACACCTACTCACCTTTTGGGTGAAAAACCAGGCATTTCTGTTGCTTTTTTCAGTGGACATCAAAGTGCTGCAGAGCGCCCTGGCTGCCATCAGACACGCTCGCTGGTTTGAGGAGAACGCTTCCCAGTCCACGTGAGTTTGGCCTTAAAACAGGAACTGGAGCTCTGAGGCCTGCTTGAAATAATCATTACAGAGAAGAGTGGGAAAGCGGGGAGAGCTGTTCCTGCAGCAGGAAGGTGCGTGACGCATTACAAGCCCTCCTCCTGCTGTCTTCTCCAGGGTGAAGGTCTTAATCCGGCTGCTGAAAGACCTGAGAATTCGATTCCCTGGCTTTGAGCCCCTCACCCCCTGGATTCTGGACCTGCTGGTGAGCACACGAGGGGGAACGCCGATGGTGTGCCAGGCGTGCCGTAGCTCAGCTGTAGCTGCCTGGGCTCTGGCATAAAGCAGCTGCTTGTAGCTCCCGCAGCAGGAGACGTTGGGATTCTTACGGGAAGCCGCTCTCGTCCTAACTCCCTTTCTCTTTTTCATCTCTTCAGGGGCACTATGCCGTGATGAACAACCCCACCAGGCAGCCCCTGGCTCTCAACATCGCCTACAGGTCTGTTGCCATTTGCTTTACTTGTATAAATTCCTGTTAATGTCTCAGTTCTGAACACACCAAATAAAAGCAGTGGCATCTTCAGGCTTGAAGGGACCCGAACTGGAGACAAAGCAGACTCCTCACGTAACTGTGCTAATTGCAGGACTTCCCAGCTGCGTTTCTGTGCTGGAACGGTCTAGTTTCTAACCAAAACATCTTATCCCATAGGCGCTGCCTTCAGATCCTGGCCGCGGGGCTCTTCCTCCCTGGATCTGTTGGCATCACCGATCCTTGCGAGAGCGGAAACTTCAGAGTCCACACAGTGATGACCCTCGAACAGCAGGTGAGCTGCCTCCTCTGCTGTGGGAGAAGGGACCAGAACCTGTCTGCACTCTGACTCTTCCCCATCCCTGCAGGACATGGTGTGCTACACCGCGCAGACGCTCGTCCGGATTCTCTCTCATGGAGGCTACAGGAAAATCCTTGGCCAAGAGGGTGATGCCAGCTGTAAGTGGGGTTGGTGGAACGTGTGGGTCTTTGTCCACGTGGGCTGCGAATGTCTCGGTGGGGGAACAGGACTGGTTTTCAGTGTTGCTGGAGAAAGTTGAAGGCTGGAAGGAGAAGCCACTCATGAAACCCTAGAGCAGTGGGGAGGCAAAGCCGGCAAGCCAGGGTCTTGTGCTTCTCCCGTATGTCCTGGGGATGGGGCTCATCATGCTGCCCAAGGCCACCCTGATGATTCCTGGGGTAAGCTGCCTCCTGACTGCTCCTGTTTTTGCAGACCTGGCTTCCGAAATGTCCACATGGGATGGTGTGATAGTGACGCCTTCCGAGAAGGCTTATGAGAAGCCTCCAGAGAAGAAAGAAGGAGAAGAGGAAGAAGAGAATCAGGAAGAACCAGCTGCAGGCGAAGAGGAGGAGAGCATGGAGACGCAGGAGTGAACTGCCCAGGTAAAGCTGTGGGTGCTGCTACCTGGGAGAAGGCAGCTCTGGGCAGGGGAAGGGGGGCTTGGGCTGCACACCCCACAGCCCCCCCAGCAGCCCCTTTCTCCCCTGCAGCAGGACCCCCACCTCTGGGTGCTGCTGGCTGAAAGACACAAAAAACTGAGCAGAGGACCGAGCCCCTTGTCAGCAAACGCAGCCGGCTGACACGACCTGTCCCTTGTATGTGTTTTTATAAATTGCACATTAAAGCGTTCCCCCCCTTTGGAGTGCGTCCTGTTCATTTAGGTAGAAGATGCACATTGTAGGGGCGCTAGAAAAAGGTCTAAGAACTTGAAGGACCCTGCCTGGGAGTGCTAAACCTCACCCTGCTCTCCCTGCCTGGTTCTGCTTTCCCCAAAGCAGATCACTGTAAGGCTGCAGCCGTGACATGGGAACATTGACAGACTCACGCTGCCTCACCAGCCCATAAGCAACACACGGTCACTTTTATTACGGTGCCTACAAATCTGGAAATACAATTCAGGGTCCCCCGGTTCCTTCAGCTGCAGCTGAAGAGCTGCGGCCTCACTGTGCAGGACTTCTCGCCCCCCTCCCGTGCTGCGGACGCTCAGGAGAGCACTGCTACAAACAGGGATACCCGCTCCCCTTGCCAGCGGCCTGTTCTGTTCGCTGTCCTTACAGAGTCGCACCCGTCACCATCCAGGGCTGCTCCTGCTCCGGCCCAGCTCGCAGGGCTGTCAACGCAGCCATGGTGCAAGGTGGATCCGGCCCAGCGCTGCTGCGGTGGCCTCACTTGCCGGGCAGGCCATGGGGGTAGCCACCTGCCGCCTCCAGCATGGCCTTCCTCCTCACCGTCTCCTTGGCCACGCTGTGGTTCAGCCTCCGCAGCCGTTCCTGTGCAGGGGAGAGGCAGTCATCAGGCTGGGATCCCCCAAAACCCTGCGGCCCCCAAGCCCCCGGGGTCCCTGTGCTGACCTGGGCGTTCTGCAGGATATTGTTGACCAGCACCACCCTGCGCCGGGCATTCAGCAGCTTCTTCACGTAGGGGTCAAGGTCCAGCGCCACTTTCTGGTCCTCGTTGATGCGGCACAGCTCTGGGGAGAGGGCAGAGGGTGGGAGTGGGCCCAGAGCATCACGGACCCCCAGGGGATGTGGGGCAAACACCGCTGCACCCCCAAAGCTGGGCTGCGGAGGTGACCCCCTCCCATGTCTCACCTGTGGCCAGGCTGTCGATGTGCTCCCGCAGCTCCACCTGGCTCTCCCTGTGGAGGGGACGTCTTGGCGACCAGGACAAAACCCTCGACCCCAGCCCCACAGCCCCAAATCCACCCCTACTCCCTCTCCAACAAGAACCCTGCGCCCCAAGTTGCCCCCAATTCCCTCCCAGTCCAAACGCTCACCCCACCCACCTGGTTACCTGCACACCCCCCTCAGCCACCCCTAACTCTCCCCAAACCCAGCTACGTGCCCCCTCCGCCTCTAACCCCGCTCCCCAATGTCCTCCCAGCCCGGGGACCTGCTCCCACCGGCCCCAACCCCTGCGGCCCCTTCAGCTCAACTACGAATCCTCAATTCCCCACCGAGGCACCCCTGAGCCCCGGAGGGGCTCCGAAAGCCCTTCACCCCCTAAACTGCCCCCCCCCGGCCGTACCTGCTCCCTCAGCCCCGCTCCCGCCGCCACACCTGCCCCTCAGCCCCCGTCCCGCCACTCCCCTCAGGCGCCCCGTGTCCCTCCTCCCGCCATTCCCCTCAGGCGCCCCGTGTCCCCACTCCCGCCATTCCCCTCAGGCGCCCCGTCTCCCCCCTCCCGCTCCCGGACCTGACGGCGTGGACGTGTCCGTCGAGCTGCCGCACCGCCGGCCGCAGGAACTGCAGTAGCCCCTCGGCGAACAGCTCCCGCGCCGCTGGGCCGCCGCTCCCCGCCGCCATCTTGGCGCCGCCGACGCCGCGGGGGTCGCCGGGAGATGGCGGCGGGGCGGGGGATGCCGGGAAATGGAGTTCACGGGGGCGGGAAAAGCGACTTCCGGTCCGCGCCGCGGGGGCTCCTGGGAAATGTAGTCCCGGGGGCCCAGCCCCCGCCTCCCTCCAGCGCCGAGCACCCGCGCAAGGCACAGACAGAGCCAGGCGGCAAAACCCAAACCCCTTCATTAAACAACGGTGAAAAACAGCCCCCGCCGTGCGTTTTTGGTACTTTCTGCTGCTCTTTTTTTCTTTTTTTTTTTTTTTTTTGGCTCTTTGTTTTTTTTTACAAAAATTAAATTAAGAGGGGCAGGGGTTAGTGCAGGGGGCCCGGCTCGGCGGCGGGCATGGCGTGCAGGACCTCATCCAGCAGCTGCAGGGCGCGATGGAGATGCACCTCGATCCAGCACGGCGTGTGCTTGATGCTCTGCCGGGGGTAGTCGGGCCCCCAGCCCTTGACGAAGCTCAGCCGCAGGATGCACAACCGCCGCAGGTCGTCCACGCCGATCCCCGCCGCCGCCGAAAGCCCTGCCCGGGGAAGGACACGGCTGTGGGTGGGGTGGGGGGATCCCCATGGCCACGGGGGGCCCCGTCCCCGCAATGTCCCAGCCCCAGGGGCTCACTCACCCACGGCGGGCGCGATGCCTCCCACCGAGCCGGGACCTGGGATGGTGCCGGCCACGGCGGCAGCCTGAGCGGCGGCCGCAGCCTGGGCCGTGGCTGCTTGCTGCTGCATCTGGCGGTGGCACTGGCGCAGGTCAAATACCTGGGGGGCAATGCAGGGGGATCCCTAAGCAGGGCGGCATTGGGGGGGAGGGGGGATTCCCCGGGGGACCCCTTCAGCATGGGCATGAGGGTTCCTCCATCCCTGGAACCCCCCTGGTTGGCCCTTGGCATTGGGGGGGGGGGTTCCCCAGGGGACCCCTTCAGCATGGGCATGGGGGTTCCTCCATCCCTGGAAACCCCCTGGTTGTCCCTCAGCATTGGGCACCCTTTGCCTGGCACCCCCTTGAACATGGACATGGGGCTCCCTCCATCCCTGGGGTCCCCCCATTGCCCCCCAGTGTGGGTGACCCATTGCCCAGGACCCCCTTTAACATGGGTACGGGTGTTCCTCCACCTCTCGTCCCTCCATTCCCCCTCCACCTTGGGGGACCCTTTGCTGGGACCCCCCTTTAACATGGGCATGGGGGTCCCTCCATCCCTGGGGTCCCTCCCTCCTGGGGATGCGGGGTCCCCCCCCTTCCTCCCGGGGCAACCCCACCTTGATGTAGGCGCCGGGGTAGATCTTGTGCACGGCGTCCCCGGGGGCTCTCCCGGCCTCCCGGTCCAGGTAGTAGCTCTGCACGAAGACGGCGTGGTCGCTCAGGCATCGCATCCACACGTCGCCCTCGCCCCGGCACTCCAGCTGCACGCCCTTCCCGATGTGCAGCCTGGCCCGCCGAGACGGTCAGCACCGGCACCCCCCGGAGCATCCTCCGTCTGCCCCCCAAATCCCCCATGAGCCCCCCCATGCCTCTCCCCTGCCCCATCATCCCTCATTTGCCCTCTATATCCCCCTTCTGGCCCATACATTGCTCATTTCCCCCCCATGCCCCTCCTTCTGCCCCATCACCCACCATTTGCCCCCTATACCCCCCTTCTCCCCCATCACTCCCCATTTGCCCCATACCCCCCTTCCACCCCATTACCCCCCATTTGCCCCCTTTACCCCCCCTTCCACCCCATATATCCCCCATTTGCCCCCTATATCCCCCCTTCTGCCCCATCACCCCCCATTTGCCCCCTATACCCCCTTCTACCCCATCACCCCTGTGCCCCCATGCACCCTTTTGTCCCCCACCTCCCCCTTCTGCCCCACGCCTCACCCCCACATCACCCCCTCCATTTACCTGCCCCATTTCTTCACCCCCCATTGACCCCCACATCCCCCAGCTGCCCCACCCTGCTCCCCCCCACCCTCCCATCGCCCCCCCGCCCCACCGGGCCCGCTCGCTGGCATCGGTGCGGTGCACGTTGGAGAGCTGGCCCAGGCAGAAGCGGTCCCCCCCCGAGGGGTCCACGTAACCGTCCACGATGACCACGGGGCAGCTGGACGGCACCTTGAAGATCTCCCCCACCTGCACGTCCATCTCGAAGTAGGCGATGGAGCACCAAAATTCCGGCCCTCGGTGGGTGGGGGGGACACAGAGAGATGGGGGGGGGGGCGGTCAGGGCACCCATGGCTCAGCAAGGGGGTAATCACTGGGGTGCTAATTAGGGTGGGGGGCACTTACCGGGGTGAGTGGACACTGGTTGCTGGTACAGCCCGGAGCTATGGTGTGGGGGCCCTGGGGAGGGGGCAGAGATGGGGTCAGTGCAGCGAAGGGGCTGGGACCTTGTGGATGAGCCCCCCACCACACCCACTCCCCCCCCCAAACTTACAGTAGTGGTTGGGGTGGTGGAGTGGGGGCTGCGGGTGGCTCCGGCTGCTGGGCTGCGGCGGGGGGGTGGGCTGCGGCCCCCCCAGGCTCGGTGCGTAGACGGCCGCGCTGGTCCAGCTCGCTGATGAACCTGGGGCAGGAGAGAGCGTGGCTGGGGGGGGGGGGTCTGTCCCCATGCAGGACCCCCACCGGGATGGGGGGTGCCCCCGGTACTCACTGTGGTAGGGAGGCTTGGGGTAGCCATTCTGCGGGGGGGGCTGCGCCGGGGTGGCCGGGGGCGGCGTGGGGCAGGCGATCTGCAGGAGCCCCTCGCCGTGGGGCAGCGAGAGCAGGGAGCTGCCAGGGGCCACTGTGGGGGGCGGGGAGGGGGTAGGATGGGGTGGGGGGCTCTGGCTGATGCCCCCAAACCCTTCCCAGGGGATGGGGGTTAATGGGGTTCTCACCTGGGGGTGACATGGGCAGCGTGGGGTAGAGGCTCCCAGGGACGCGGGGGGACTCGGGGAGCTGGAGGGGGGGCAGCGGCTGGCGGTAGGGCTCGGTGGGGGGCAGACGCGGCGCCCGCTTGGCCCCCTGCTCCCGGCCGGGTGGCACCTCCATCTGCACACAGTCATGGACAAACTCCTCCTTCACCAGGCGCGTGGGGGGCACTGGGGAGGGGGGGGGGACACACACACACCGGAGACCATGGGGGGCACGGGGACCCGCTGCCGGGGGGGGACACACTGGCTCTGGGGGTGCTCC
Organism: Gorsachius goisagi; assembly: GCA_018403395.1. Taxonomy (NCBI): domain Eukaryota; kingdom Metazoa; phylum Chordata; class Aves; order Pelecaniformes; family Ardeidae; genus Gorsachius; species Gorsachius goisagi. The sequence goes on along the minus strand of BOSO01001352.1, from coordinate 75,955 downwards.
CCGCCGGCCCTGTGCCGGGGTCTCACCTGTGCTCTGGATGCTCAAACCTGCCGGGGAGAGATTGGGGGGGGGGTGGGGTGTTATGGGGGCCGGTGGTGGGAGTGGGGTGTCCCCCCCCTCCTCCCTCTGGGGGTCCTGGTCGTGGGGCTAGCTCACCGATGGCGGGGGCCACCACGCGCTCGTAGTGGTAGGGGTTGACGCAGACGCTGTCGTACTTGAGGTCGAAGGCGAATTGGCAGAATTTGACGTGTTTCAGCTCGTTTTTGTGGAGGTCGGGCCAGCGCCAGAGCCGGGCGTAGATGACGTGGGGGAACCCCTTCCTGCCGGCCACCTGCAGGGGACACACACACACACACAGGATGGGGACAGTGGGGCGATGAAGTGGGGGGCATGGGGATGGTGGCATCGCCATGTCCCCCCCCAATCTCAGCTGCCTGCATCCCACCCGGCCACACGGTGCTGCGAACGATGCGTCCGGTGCCGGACCCCCCCAGCAACCCCCCCACTGGCGCAGAGGCTGGCGCCGGGCCGGGACCCCGCGGCGGCTGGGGGGCTCCCCCTGTGCCTCCCTGGCTCCAGACATAACAACCCCCCCGCTGCCCCCCTCCCTGGCTCGCAGGCAGCCAGACAGTGACTCATCCCGGGGAAGGAGGGGGGCAGACTCGCGGGGGGACGCCAGCGTGGGGCGGGGGGACCGCGGGCAGGGGGCAACGCTGCTTGTGCCAGCCCCTGCCTGAACACATCTGCCCCGACAGGATGGGGACCTCTGCCTGTCCCTGTCCTTGTCCCCAAATCCCCGGAGCAGCCGCAGCTGCGGGTGGGTGGGTGGGTGCAAGCCCAGACACTGAAGTCAGCGTGGCACCCAGCCCGGAGCCGCAGGCTCGACGCGGTGGGGGTCCCCAGGGTGCCAGGGGGGTCCCCTCCACCAGGCCCCTTGCTACCCGGACACCTGGGTCACCCCCAGCTTGGGGAGGGCTGTGGGGTCTCGGGGCACTGGGACGCCTGGGTTCCCCCAGCTCAGGGAGGGCTGTGGGGTCTCAGGGGACGTGGGACACCCTCAACATCCAGTCCCCCAAGCTTGGGGGGGGTTGTCATGGGGCACCTGGGTGTCCCCCCACAGCTCAGGGAGGGCTGGGGGCTCTTGGGGCATCCCAACACCCAGGTCCCCCAAGCCTGGGGGGGTTGTCCTGGGACACCTGGGTCCCCCACAGCTCAGGAAGGGCTGTGAGGTCTTGGGGCACTGGGATGCCTGGGTTCCCCCAGCTCAGGGAGGGCTGTGGGGTCTCAGGGGATGTGGGACACCCCAACATACAGGTCCCCCAAGCTTGGGGGGGTTGTCATGGGGCACCTGGGTCCTGCCCCCCCAGGCTGGGGAGGGCTGTGGGGTCTTGGGGCACCGGGATGCCTGGGCTCCCCCAGCTCAGGGAGGGCTGGGGGCTCTTGGGGCATCCCAACACCCAGGTCCCCCAAGCTTGGGGGGGTTGTCATGGGACACCTGGGTCCCCCCCAGCTCGGGAAGGGCTGTGGGGTCTCGGGGGACATGGGACACCCCAACACCCAGGTCCCCCAAGCTTGGGGGGGTTGTCATGGGGCACCTGGGTCCCGCCCCCCCAGCCTGGGGAGGGCTGTGGGGTCTCGGGGGACATGGGACACCCCAACACTCAGGTCTCCCTCGCTCGGGGAGGGCTCTTACGCTGGCCGGCAGGGTTACCTGGAGCCGCCCGTCCAAGGTGCGCTGGATGGTGACGCACTTGCTGGGGTGGGCACCGTTGGTGGTGATGGCGGCGATGAGCGAGTCGAGCTCGTCCTTCTTCTCCTTGAGCTTCTTGACCAGGCTCTCGATGGCCCGCTTGGCGAAGGTCTCGTTCTCCCCGCCCTGCCGGTGGCACATCAGGCTGTGCACGATGCTCAGGCAGGCGTCGCTGCTCGTGGGCGCGCCGAGGGACATGGCGCTGCTCCCCTGCAAGGCACGGCACGGCACGGCCCTGCCTGTCACCCCGCGGCAGGGGACCTGCTGTCCCCCCTGCCCTCGCCTGCACGGCTGCCCTGGCCACCGAGCCGGGAGTTAGGCACTGTACAGGGTGCCGGTGCCCACGGGGCAGACACAGGGTGGTCAGTGCTGGGAAAAGGGACACGTGGCCCCTGTGCGGCACCGGGGACGCAGCAGCCCCCCGAAATGACACATGGCAGGCGAGGAGGATGTGGGACAAAGCCGTATGTCACCTCAAAGCAGGGGAGCCAGCCCGGACGCCTGGGTTCCACGGTCCCTGTCCGGCACAGGGGTTTACAGCGATGCTGGGACTCTTGCGGTGTCCCCAGCTCCCTGCGGTCCCTGGCTCCGATGGCAGCAGCACCGGAGCTGGATCATGGCATCACGGGTGTGGGGACACCGGTCGTGTCACACCGGTCGTGTCACGCCTGGCAGGGAGCACGTCTGTGCGTACGCAGCGTGCAAGGGCACCCGTGTGCGTGCAAGGGCTCGCTTTGGGCCAGGGCGATGGACACGTGCTCCGTGCTGCCTGTGCTGCCTGTCCCATCGCTGGCGCGGGGGCCAGACTAAACAGAGCCCCAGCTTGGCGCCGCTCCTTAACCCCTCGCTCGCTGCTGGGCTTCTCCCTTTCCTGCCTCTACTGCCAGACTGCACACACGCCAAGAGCTGCACACATACGCACGCGTGCCGGGGCCCCCCCCCAGCTGTGGCCATTTCGGGGCTCTGCGCCCGCGGTGGTGCCGCTGCAGCAGGGTCCCGGCTCTGCGTCACGGCGGGTGCAAAGTTCCAGGGCCTGAGAAAAACCTTGGGCCAGCGGCAGACACAACAAACCGTCAGCCCCTGCTCCGCGCCACTTATCCGTGGGATGGGAGGCAGGCTGTCCTGCCAGCGCCCTGCCTGCTCGTGTCCCCCCCCACTGGCATGGGCGCAGGGCCATGGCCCCCCTCTCGTCAGAGCCATGCCGCTGGCCGGGCTTCTCTGGCTTGAGACCAGGCAGACGCTGTTGGCCACGGGGACACCTCCATGGATGGGCCCCGCGGAGCCCCCCAAGGCTGGGGCACGACCCCGAGCATCCCCCAGGCTATGGGGTTCACCCCGTGGGTGATAATGCAGCCTCGGGCATCCGTCCCGGGGATGCCCAGCGCTGCCCCGACGCTGGCACTCCTGCCTGCTGCCAGCCTGCTTGTCCCCAGGGGCCCTGCCTGCCTGGCACGCTCTGCCTCAGGTCTCAATTTGAGGCCAAAGGAGGTGAAAGAGGGCAGCGGGGACTCTGGGGGAGCAGGGGCTGTCCAGGATTGCCCCAGAAGGAGCATCTGGGAGCCCCAGAGTTGGTCCCAATTTCCCCCAGCTCTGGTGGCTGGACCCCAACGCCAATGCTGGTTGCTCCAGGAAAGATTCGAAGGGCAGGGGCCATCTCCAGCCCCATCCGAAACTCAGCCTGGTCTGGTTTGGGGGAAACGGGGGTGAGCGGGTACCAGCGACAGCTTCTCCCTGGCTCCAGCTCCCCTCTGGAGACGTGATGGCCAGGAGCGCTCACCGGCTGTCCCTGTCGGCACCGCCGGATGAGCGGACCCCAAAAGGCCCCTCCTGCCCCGGCGTCAGAGCAAACCAGAGGAATAATGAGGCACCTCATCGCCCCGCTCCAGATGGGAAGTGACATTTCTGTGTGAGTCTTTTGTCCCAGCCGAGGGGACGTGGCTGGGGGGCTTTTCACAAACCTGTCAGGGTTCCTCCTGCAGCAGCGCAGGGCTGGGAGCGAGGTCTCCCCTCCTCCCCACCCCGCATCGTTCCTGCTGTAAAAATACCTCGCTGATCCCCTGGCCCGAGCCCCAGCACTGGAGCCAGCCTTGTCCCCGAGCCCAGGATGGGGACGAGCAGCGTGGGGCGGGGAGAAGCCGGCTCCTGCAGCCCCCGCACGGACACGGACGCTGGCCTCATCTCCTTGGCTCCGGGACCGCTAACTTTGCTCCCAGATAATCCCAAGGGCAGGGACAAAGGGACCGGTGGGTGCCTGGGTGGGGACTTCAGTCCTGCCTGTGGGGACTGTGTGGCTTCTGCCCCCAGCCCAGCTCCGGCTCTCCAGGCTGGGTTGGAGAATGCTCCCCGTCCTTGAAGCCTTGGCTCATGGAGGGAGGCTAAGGAGCAAGGGAAGGGAAGCAGGAGGGATGCCCTGGAAAAGTGGGTGCCAGTGGGCCATCCCCACTCCCAAGGACTTCGTGGGGCAGCCACCCACCCGAGGTCACCTGCAGGCTGAACGCGGGTTTTTCCCTGGTTTTGGTGCGGGGTTTGGGGCGACCGGTGGGAGGGAAGCGGGGAGAGGTGCAGAGGGGCTGCCTCAGTGGGTGGGGGTCCCTGTGCCCCCGTGCCCTGCCCGGCCCCGGCTCCCCGTGCCCAGGCAGCGCAGCTCGGCGGTTTCACGGGGGGGGCGGCTGCGCTGACAGCGAGGGACCGGGGGCCGCTGCAGCGGGGCAGGTGGGGTCGGCGGGGCTGGGCGCAGGGTTTCGAGGGGGGGACACGCGTGGGGAGGGAGCAGCAGGGCTGGGGGGCATGCACGGGGGCCGGCCTGGCTACTCACCTCTCCGCCGCCCGGCTCCGCTCAGCCGGGGCCCGGCCGCCAGCGCATCCCCGCCCGCAGCCCGGCCCGCTCCCGCCGCCGCTCCGCAACTTCTTCCCTACAATAACAAAAGGAGAAGCCGGAGCGCGTGAGGCGCTGGTGCGTCGCAGCCAATAAGAGGCGTCGTGACAAGCACCCGTCGCGGCGCCAACCAATAGCGATCGCGCTTCCACGGCGGGCGGGGCGGCTGTCTGAGCCCAGACGGACCCAGCCTCGCCGCCCGCCCGCCCCCCCCCCCCGCCCCGGCGCCCACCCGAGCCCGGCCCCGGCGGGGCCGCCCCCCGCCCCGCTCCCGCATCCCCGCCGAGGAGGCTGCAGCGGGGATAGGGGTAGGAAGCGGTGACTTCCTGGTGCGGGGAGGGGGCTACCGATCCTCCGGGAAAAGCCAGGGCAACCTCGGCCCCGCAGAGGCAGGCAGGGAGCTGCCTGCTGCCCGCTTCCCCCCCGCCGCCAGTTTTTCCCGTTGCAAGGCGAGGATCCACTGGGCGAGATCCTCTCACACCGAACACACAACCCTCCCACATCCTCCTTTCGCCCCCCCCACTGCAAAGTAAATTTACTCCAGCGCATGGCAGAGCAGGAAAAAAAAAAACCAAACAAAAAAACCACCCGAAGCCCAGAGTCCACACTGCTTTTATAATGTTTTCTCCTTTGTTACAACAAACCAGAAATACAAGATTCCATTGAAACTGGAACAAGTCACAGAATGGCTGAACTTAAAAACTTGAGGAGGGAAAAGGGGGGGAAGGAACAGACCCCTTCCCAAACCCGTCGGGGTAAGTGCAGGCAGTTGGTCTGAGCGGAGGATGCAGTTTTGGTTACACCAAAAGGTAACAGATGAGTTTTGGACCCCGTGTTTTAAGAGACAGTTCTACCAAACGCTGTAGATTTTACGTTCCTGCTTCCCATCCCTTTAAATAAACACTCAAGGTTTTTCTTCCAGATACAGAAACCACCGGTGCCATCTGTTCAAACGCAATGCAAAAGAAATTCAAACTTTAGCTATTAAAACCAAAAAACCCCACAAAAACACACCCCCACATTAAACCAAGAAGTTTTCAACCCGGGAAGTGCTCTGCACTGGGCGGTGACGGAATGCTGGCTACTGGTGATGGAACGCCGGCTACGAACAGAAGTTTTGGTGCGAAACAAGGAGATTGTGTCCAGGAGTGCTACACCTAAACCTGGCCTTGGCCCTTCGCCCTGTGGGGAGTTTTGGGTTTTTGGGTTTTTTTTTTGCTTCAGATGGGTTAAACTGAACAGTGGGCGTGAACTTGGCCCTTGGGTCACGCTTGAGGGACAAGGCCCATCCCAAAATGCAACTGTAGAGCTCAAGAGGCACATAAAGACGGGATCCCGGCACCGATGAGCACGTTGCCTGGAGTGGCCACGCTGCGTGGGCCCAGCAGCGGATTAACTGCAGCAGATCTGTCACGTTTGGGGTACTCAGGGAAAAGAAAAGATATTAAAAAAAATCCAAAAAAAAAAAGGTTTCATACAACAGATAGTATCAAAACGTTAAAGGAACACACTAAGGTCTGATCTCTCGGTAGAACAGGGCTGCTCCCTATTCCTGCGGGTCCTTCCAGCATGAATCAGGGTTTCCGTTTTTAGCTTATGGGCATCGACATAACACACTAACTTCAACAACAGTCTCTCGGAACGACCTTCAGTCGTTTGTTTCCGGGTCTGTCTGAGCCATGTAAGCATCCAGCTCAGCGTCGAGGTGTCCTTTCGTTTTAGACATGTAAGCATCTAACTGGTTGTCCAGCTGCTCCTTGGTCAACGCCGGACGTGCCGATCCTCTTCCTCGTCCTCTTCCTCTGCCACGACCTCCAAAGCCCCCTCGTCCCCGGCCCGCCATGCCGCGACCTTACAGCGAGACAAGATGATGGTTACACACTCCACCAGACCCAGCCTTTGGGTTTGCCGCGGCTGCAGCTCCTCCGGCAGAGCCCCGGCTGCCGCTTCTCCGCGCCTGGACCACCCAGCGCGCTCGGCAGAGCTGCTTCGGCACCTCCGTGGGGAAGCCCCGCAGCGTCACTGCAGCAGCCACCCCCGGCTCCCGCAGTGGGGTGGGTTCTGCCGTGCCAAATTAACTCCCCAGGCTGCTTCCCTTTCAGTCCAGAAGCCCAAAGATGTCTGACCCACCGCTAAGGGCTATGCGGGGACTCGCATCTCCCTGGGTTCCAGTCCCACCTACACATCACGTACTCGTCCTCCCACGGAGTGTACCCCCGGATCCCACACATCTCTGGGACAGGCTGAAGCTTTTGGCAAAGCGGCAACGCTGTTAACCATTATGAGCAAATTTTTCCTACCGAGTACTTCAAACCAAGAGGCAGGATACCCAAAAGCCCACATGGATCAGTATTTGTTTGTCAGGCTAAGAAATAAAGCTAAAGCTGCAAGCTGAGGCTGCCAAGAGAGGCAGCTTCCTGGTAACTGCTCTAACTCCGGCAAACACCGGGCCAATCCCAAGGAACACAAGTGAGCGTTTGCCTGGTGTGTTAACCAAACATCTGCCCAAAACGTTAACAACCCCAACATCAGCAGCTGTCTCCTGCATTTTCTCCCGCACTCCTGCTTTACTGCTGCTCTGATTTGTTGTTGAAAATACAAAGAGTTCATTTACCCAAGACTTGATTCACTTTCAGACTTTGAATTTAAGTTGATTTTGCAGGGGCTCGGGCTTTCTCCTCCATTAAATTTTTCCCCTTGCCAATTATTTTAAGAGTCTCTTGGGTTATGGGGGCTCTATATAATTTCCTTAAGTGCGAGGAGACAGTGCAGCCTTCCTCAGTACGCTGAAGATTACTCGCTGCCTTGACTACTGTGCAAAGCATCAGGCAGCCAGCGATAACCCACAGGAGCAGAAAACTCTGCTCCAAGAGCCCCCAGAACCCCTCTAGCAACACTGATGTGTCAAGGAGCTTGGTGTTAAGACATTCCAGGAAAGGAAGCCTTAATTTAGTGCTACATCAATCACGAATAGAGGGGCTTGGGGGCTGCGTGTACTTACACATGCTCGCTTTAAGCGGGAAAAAGAATTAAAGCTTATTCTACTTATTCAGCAGCAATGTGTTGCTCCTCAAGTTTGCACGCACTAACCTCTGCCACCAAGTCCTCCACGGCCCATGGCGCCTCTGCCTAAGCCCCCTCTTCCAGGGCCACCACGACCTCGAAGGCCACCTCTTCTCAGGCCCATCCTGGGGGATATACCTCGTCCTCCACGAAGCAGGCTCTGACCTTCAATAGTGAAAGGGGATTCAGATCAGAAAGGAACTTTTCAGACTGACAAAAAGACCGCGTTACTGACATAAAAGCGACTCTGGTTCAGGCACAGTACTAACCTCGGAGCGGGACTCCTCCTCTCAGCAGAGCTCTCGCTCCCCGGCCACCACGCATGGCTCCTCGGGGCAAGCCTCTCTGCCCCATGGACAGTCCTCTTCCTCCCATGGCTCCGCGAGCAAGGGGGCCCGCCGGCCGGCCTAATCGTGCCTGAATGTTACTTTTACCGAGGCGTTGCTTTAAGCTCTTCTGGAATAGAAGATTTTTAAGAAACAAGAAAGTCATGCAGCAATCTTGGACTTGCAACACAAGCAGCACAGCAATAGCCTATCAATAAAAGTGGTGTGGCTGGTTTTTTTTTAAATAAAAATGAGGATCACCAGCTCTCTGCAATATATAATCAAGCTTCAAAGGAAGACAATCAAATCTGCTCTGGGAGGGATAACTTGTGAAGGTCAAGCAGAGAACAGAGACCTTTGCTGGAAACAAGTGTTTGTACAAACAAGAAAGCTTGCGGATTTGGAAAAAGTTTTTTTAGCAGTGCTGCTGAGTCCAAATCAAAGCAGCCACTGAATCCACAAGGCAGCCTGCTAAGCCTTTCTGCTGGGAGGTGACAGAGCAAGTAAATCCCTGAGACTGAGAGCAACTGGGGCACAAGCCCAACCCACCTCCGCAGAGCACGCCGGCATCGTTGCCGGTGGCCTACTGCCCCACCCTGGCTAGGCTTCCACACAGACTAAAGCAAGAGGTAGGGAAAGCGTAAACTTTTCCATCTATACTACAAAAACGACACTGAAGAAAATTTACCCTCACCAGAACAAGAGCAACAAGGAGCCAAGAAGCAAGAGTGGGAATCTTCACCCTTGTCTCATGAACAAGAGCTCTTGGCCCTAAGAAGGTAAGGTGATGGGAGCAGCCGTTAAGGCTGTATTTTACCACAGGTTTCAAGAGTTGCTTAAAGTTATTGCTTGTCTAGCGGGCCCAAGCCGGTGGACAGCTGAATTGGTTCCTCTAGAACCAGTCTCTTGTGTAGCTGTAGTAAGATTTTAAGTTTTACTGCCTCAGAGTTTACATAGCCATTCATTTCTCCAACAGCCTGTCCTGGTTTTGGCTGGGATAGAGTCAATTTTCTTCACATCCGTAGCAACCTAAAATGTCAGCCTCTCCCTTCCGCCCAGCCTCTCCGGCAGAAAGGAATGAGAAAGCATGTTTGTGTTCCACATCCAATTACTCGTTTATGGCACTTACCATGAGAGTTTAAGATAAGCTGCAGGACTTTGCACTGAAACAGCCTAAGAGTGCTCACCCTTCTGCTTTACCTCAGAGCGGTAGCACCTTGGTCTGCTCCAGCTACTGAGTAAATGCACGTCTAGAACCAGCCAGTATAAATATTTTTACACTAAAAAAAACCACAGCAGGTTTACGTAAACACTTGTTCACTTCTGGGCACAGTACATCCAGAAGGATGAGAACAGCTCCTGGTGATACCAAGTATAGCACTTATGAAAATCCAATCACATCAACTTCCAGAGCAACTCGCAATATTCGAAGAGCAACCAGATTTCCAAATTTCTCTGCAACGCCCTTCTGTGGCCCTCTCTTGCAGCACTGAATTCCACTTTTACTTTGTGAAAGTACGCCTATGGCAAAGACAAAACCCAAATAGGTTTAAGATCTAAGCCAAATGACTCATTCTTCCTTGTTCCGCTGTGGCACCTCAATTCAGCAAGCGGAAACTCCACGTGTTCAATCCAGCTTCACTTGCCACTCGTGAGATTCTTAACTTCTCAAACTTTTTATACAAGCAGAAAATAATTTAGGCTACCATTTCCAGAGCTTTTGTTTACCAGCTCCGCGAGGCTAACTGGCACCACAGTCTGTTTTTACAACAGAAGCCTCAAGAGATCTTAAAAAGCAGCTGCATTCCTCTTTATCAGAGCAAGCTCTGGATGGGAGCATGTGTGGCAGGTTTAAGTATTCCAGCTATTTGGTGAAGCAGCTCAGCTAAGAGATTTCCAGGGCTTTCTCCTCGTGTGCGAGATAAGGCACAGAATTATATTTAACCACTGCAGTAGTCAAGTCACGCAGTGCCGCTATTTGAACTCACTGCACAGCGCTACCCCACGGGTTTCAATTTGTGCCCTACACGTACGTTTTAAGCTAATCCTAACCAGCCTTCCCATTTTAACACAGGCTTTAAAACTTGCAAAAAAACCCTACAGTCTGAGAACGAGCAGGCCCGAGACAAACAGCTCCCTTCTGTACGTTATTGAGGCTCCTGCAGTAGCAAGATTTTGCCCTCTGCCCCTTCCTTAAGTCCAGGGTTACAGAGAAGCACACTGACTGCGGCAGAGAAATCAGAATCTAGCACATCTGCTTAGGTCTTCTGCTCTACCAACAGAAGGCAATTTGAGGAACGCACTGTAATCTGTAGTAATCATTACTGAAATGCAGAACAATAAAGACTCTTTATATAAGAATGTAACACTATGCCTTAAACCCAGGCCTGCATTCTAGCATTTGCAAACCATCAAAAAATCAGTTTGTTCATCTGTTCCTCGCAGCCAGCTGCTATCAAGGGAGCGCAGCAAGAGAGGGTGGAGTTGGGGATGGGAGGAACCAGTCTCAACTGGATAGCAAGTACTGGAAACAACCTGCAGCAATTGTTAACTGCAGCTAGATTGAGAGATGAAGCACTCAGCAGATCCAGAAACTCAGAATGAGAACATTTCTCTGAAAAAATAGAGAGGAGATATGAACAACCAGCACAAAAAAAAAAAACCAATTCAATAACATTAACCAGGAAGTTACAAAGCATTACTTATCTGAAGTAAAAAGTGGGATTTTTCTGCAAGTCCCCTCTAGGTCTCTCACTTTGAACTTTCAGGAGCATTTTGCAAAATCCACCATATCCTGAAAAGCCATCTGCTGGTGACCGGCACGCCAGAATACGCCGCTTTCTCTCACCTGTTTAAGCTTCAAAGCAGCCTGGACAGAAGGTCTATTCTCCATCTGCTGGGCCAGTCTTCTGTTTCTGGCACTGGCTAGCTGCTGCTGCTGCTGCATGGTAGCCCGAATATTCACTGGCATCGGCTGTTTGTTCTTCAGCATGTTAGTAAAGCTTCAAGGTCGAATAAAACGGGTGTTTAAATAAAGCTTTATTACATACATTTATTGGCATTTCATGGTTCTCAAGATTGGATCTCCAGATCCCATGAATCTTATGTAAAGAGTGGTACTTAGGTCACGTCTTATGTGATTACGTGTTCCTTGTTTTCCACAAGTGTGCAAGAACTGGAAACTCGGAAATGATGTCGTATATTACTTCAGAAGTGACAAAGCTTTAGGTTACTGATTTTAGAAATGGCAGAAGGAATGAAAACAAGCAATAAGCAGAGATGATCATGACAGATGGGAGAGGACATCACAGAAACAGAAAAGCAAACGGAAATCTGACTGCAAAAGTCAAATTAACCCTCAAAGATCTGAGAAAACTTTAAAAAAACCTCAGCTTTACAAAAGACATTGCCCTGAGATCTGACTGGTGTGCCCCCCGCTGCACCATGGAACTGGTGCCGTAAGAAATGCCACCACCCAAGTGCGCTCACTTATAAAAACAGTTCACTTGGCAATTTCTTTGGTGCACAAAGAATCTTCTGTCTTTAAGAGCTATACAGGTGCAGAACATACAGCAAGATGGCAAGCAGCAACCCATCAGCTTTCCACTGCGTCCCAGGAGCTACACAAGACTGCAAAATTAAACACTTAGAGATGAGGAATATGGACTGACCAAAACGAAAGAGGCCAGCAAGCCTTCCCTGCGGCTCATTACTCATCCTTCCTGGGGTAAGCTCTGAGTGCTGGTTCAGGCTACATCTCCCTTGCTAGCGCAGGAACTGCAGGCAAACGGCTCCCTTTATCCCTGATTCAATGACACTAACAGTTAATCCAGGAGCGATTAGTAAGAAAGTGAAACGTAACTGCAGCATCACTGTTAGTTGTCACTGTAGAACTGCAAAAGCTCAATGGCATGGAAAAAGAGGAGAATACTCAACAGAAGAAATAAATCAAGAAAAGAGAGAGATGGAGATGAAGCAAAGCGTTTGCCTCTTACAAGGCCCAAAACATTGTTAAAGGGCCTTCGGGCTTGTTTGATGGCCTGCTGCATGCCTCTTACAGGCCAGACCACATGCACGTGTGTCTGCCTCGGACAAAGCAGCAAGCCTGCTGCAGCTCAGGTAACATGCTACCACGCTGCAGTGTCAACTATATAAATGTAAAAACATGTGGAAGAAAAAGGGAGGGTGTGAGGTTTTTCTCTTTTGTTATAACACATCCCACCATATTTATGTGTCGAATAGCTTAATATTAACTGCTATGGATAAATTTCTCCAAAACACTTGCCCTTTTAACCTGGCGTACCACATTTGTTGCAGTTTAAGACAGAGGTGCATAGCCATCTGCTTGTTTTAGTGAGGTTAAAAGAGGGCAGAAACCACGTTGGTTTTTGGACACCGGACAGTGATAATTAAGTAAAAAAATTTCTTATGAGCTGAAGCTGCTGTTGGCTTCCTCACCGCTCGTTCAGAGACATCTTGGTGGTGCTCTTTAGCACAACCTTCGGTGCTGACTGTGCAGCCATCTTCAGATCAAGAGAATCTGCAAAACACGAGAAACAGACTTAACAAACAGCACGGAGATCTTGCGCTTACTTGACTAAACATTAAAACACCTGCATTCCAGCTCCTTTGGTGGAAAGAATCAAGAATGCTAATGGGTATTCTAGTAATACATTTTTAATAAGTTTTCTAGGGTGCTGCTATGATACAGCAGGGTTAATAAATCAGCAAGTTATGCTAACTCATCCTTACTGAGAAGTAATCTTTCTAGGAAGTGAAAATTTTACCATAGGCAAGAATAATGCTGCAAAAATACAGTCCATCAGCAGTTAAGATGGCACCAAAACGTCCTGTTTAGTACAGCACCTAGTGACACCGCCACACTTCCTAAGCTTTTAGAATCAGCAAGATGGAAACCTCAATTTGTTTTAAACAGATGCATGCCATATACTTGGCAAAAAAACCTGCAAGATTACAGAAGTCCCGTATATTTTAAAAATATTAAGATCCCATCCTCCAATTATGACTTGGGCAGAGGTTAAGGAGGCAGTCACTTCAGCTTTTTAATAGCTAATGCTCCGGTAGGCAGCTCATCCGCAGTCCTAATGCGGTTCTCTAACATGAGAACCTGCCACATGCCTCAGGAAAGCAGCAAAGGGATTTAAACTCAGCTGTTACTCATCTTGGGAGCACAGCTCAAGCCCGAGTACTTTGCCAGGGATGAACGCTACTGAAACGTGCTAAGCTCAAACCCACTACGTGTGCAGATAGATCTCTAGTTTATTTTTTACAATTAGTATCAAATTTAATGCTCAGATGACCCCCGAAAAGCACTCACCCTCAAAACACCTCGAACAAAAAGCTTTCTTTACAGTGTTTTACAGTCCATCAACTAGAAACTGAGCCAACAGCCGCACCCCATGGGTTTTTTTAATTAAAAATATTTTTAAAAAGGGTTTTTCGCAAAGGAAGCCCCGCTCCCACAAGCCCGCCACGCAGCGCGGGGGCCGCCCCAGCACCGCCAGCCGAGGACGGGGAGGAAGGCGAGGCCTAGCCTGGGCCGTCGCTCCAGCCCCGTCCGACAGCTGCCCTGCGAAATGGGGGGAGAAAGCCCGTCCCTGCGTGTATAAAACCTGCCCAAAGGCAAACACCGCACCCCCCCCTCCCCTCAGAGGGCAAAGATCGGCCCCCCCTGACGCCTGAGGGGCCGCCGCGGCCTCCCTGCCGGAGCTTCCCTCCCGCCCTCAGCGGCCCCCTCGCAGCCCTCCAGCCAGGGCCAGCCGCTCTCACCGAAGCAGACGGTCGCCAGGTCTCCGGTGTGGGTTGGCTGGCGGGTGGCGCGGGGTGTGGGGCTGGCTCCGGCGCCCTCCGCCCGCTCCCACCGCACTCAAACGCCCGCGACAAAATGGCGGCAGCAACCACAAGCACCCTCCCGCCTCCCACCGCCCGCGCCGAGCCGGCCAAAATGGCGGCGGCAGCAGGGCGCAGGCGCGGAGCCCCTCACGTCACCACGCCCCCTACCATTGGGCGGAGCAGCCCTGACGCAGCGGCCCCCCCTTCGGCCATTGGTGCCCCGGGGCGGGGTGGGCGGGGCCGGGCCGCGGGCGGGAGCTGGGGGCCGGAGGTGGGGGGGCTCCCTCAGGCAGGCGGCGGCCCCGGGTCCGCTGCGGCTTGGCCGGGTTCCAGCGGCGCCGGTCCCCGGTTCCCCCTGCGATCAGGAGCGGGCGGGGGCCTGGGCCCCGCGGCGGGGGCTGATCCCATAAGGGTCGCCCGGCGGGGCCTGGCCTGGGTGGGGACGGAGGCGTCGAAGACCTGAGGAGGCCTCACGGGGCCTCCGGGCCCCCCCGGCGGCCGGGCGGGCCTGTGGCCGGGCTGTCCCCGCTGTGTCCCCGCTGTCTGCCCGGGCAGCCCCCGTGTGGGGCCCGATTGGGGGGGCTGTGAGGGCCCAGAGCCGTGCGGGGTGGTTGGGGAGCCCCGGCAGACGATGGCGCTGGCGGCCCTGCGCGGGGCCGGGCCGGGCCTTGGCGTGAGGGCTGCTGGGCGAGGAGATAAGAACCGGTTCCTCCAGCCCCACGGGGTGCGGTGCCCGCGCCTCCGGCGGGACGGGCGACAAGTCCCGGCCTATGGTGGCCACCACCCCCCCTCCCCGTCCCCCAGACCCCTCATGCCCCCGGGTTGCACCCCCGTGTCCTGCACCCCGACACCCCAGTGCGGGCCGGGGTCACCCCCCCGAGCTGTGCTGCACCCTGGGGTGATGCCGGGGTTGATGCCAGGCGCCGGGGCAGGGTGGGGCGCAGGGTGCGATGGAGGAGCCAGAGCAGGGTGGAGACCGGGGATGTCTCCAGGCTCTTGGGGTGACCCAGGGTGGCCTTTCCCCGTGACCCCGTGGCTCGGGAGAGGGAAGGCTGCCTGGTGTCCCTGGGGGCACAAGCAGGGGGGACAGGGCAGAAACCCTGGGGAAGGAAGGAGGTGACAACAACGCCGCTTGGCTGGGTCGGTGCCTTTATTATGGAGCTGGATCCCAGTGGGATCCCCTGGGTGTGCTGGGGAGCGGAGGGTGAGCTTTGGGGGGGGCGTGGCGAGGGGGTGTTGCATTTTGGGGACGTCCTGGCTGGCTTGCTGCAGGGTGGGGACCGGCCCGGGTCAGGCGTTCTCCCAGAAGAAGGTGTTGCAGGCCACGGTGAGGGCGGCCACCAGGACCACGTACTCCTGGAAGTCCACCTCCCCGTCACCGTTCTCGTCCAGGTCTTGCATGATCTTCTCCACGGCACCCGTGTCCTTCTGGGTCTGTGGCGAGGGGGGTGACAGGGTGAGCCCTGGGGCTCGGCAGCCAGCAGGGACGCTGCTGCCCCAGGGCATGGAGGGAGAAGGGGACCCCCCGGTCCCTGCGCCCCGGCATGGCCGGTCCCTACCTCCAGGAAGCAGCCCAGCTCGCTCTGCAGCAGCTCCTTCAGCTCCTTCTTGCTCAGCTTGTACTTGTCCCCCTCTTTGCCAGAATAATGGTGGAAGACGTTGATGAGCGTCTCCATGGCCCCTTCCAGCTGCGATGCCATGGCTCCGGCTGCAGGGAGGCACCCACCACATTACGGGGAGCAGCCCCCAAATCGCAGCCACCCCCTACCCCATCCCCTGCCGGGGAGCGTTGCGTGCCGTGGCCTCCATGCCCAACGCTTGGCGCTGGACGGAGAGCTGGTGGCGGGGCCGCGGGGGTCTCAGGGCACCCTGCTGCTCCCTGGGGCTGGGTGGGGGTGCTCCCATGGGAGGGGACCCCAGCCGCCCACCCCCTCGCAGGGCACCCGTGCCCCCGCTGGGCCCTGTGCTCACCTGAGCTCCCCACCGCGCCGCCCGCTGCTCCGAGTGCGCCGGGCTGGGCCAGCCGGGGACGTTAAATAAGCTCCAAGCCCCCTCCCTCCGGGAGGATCCGATACCGGGGCTGGACAGCCCGGCTGGCACTGCCAGGCAGCCCCGCGCCGCCTTGGTGGGGGCCAGGATGCGGGGAGCACCCCACACCGGCCCCGGGATGGTGCAGGGGAGCGTTTCCAGCCCCACCGGTGCCTACGGGCTGGTGGCGGGCAGGGGAGGGGTGGGCAGCGATGCCGAGCGTCACTTTGGGGGGGCTCCACATCCCTCCCTGTGCCAAACCTCGTGTGTCCCTTCATGCCACCCCCACGGCTGAGCCTGGCCCCGCTGGGGCCCCCTGGGATGCCGGGGGGCACGGGGATGTGTGGGGTGGGCAACGGGGTCCCTCGCTGGGGCCACCCTTGGGTCCCATCCTGTGCCGGGCCCTGGTTCCGCTCACAGCCGCGGCCCCCGTGGCACCGTGGCGCCCGGGGTCTGACCCCACGGTGTCACCCGCTCGGCGCCCGCCGGCATCCCCCATCTGTCAGCGCCGCGGTGCCATGCCGGATCCATCCCCAGCCCTCCTCCCCCAGGCTGATAAGGCGCGGGTATCCAGTGTCCTCGGCCTCGCCACGGGAGCCAGCCGGGGCCGGGGGGGAGCCGGTGGGGGCTATCGGGTGACTCAGCCCAGGCCCCCCGGGGCCGCCCGCTCCCCGCACACAGAGAGGCCTCTTGTCAAATTAAAAATGCCCCACAATCCCAGCCCGGAGGTTGCTCCAGCAACGGCTTGGCCAAGAAACCAGATTCCCGAGCTGGCATCACCGATGCTGATAATCCCGGCCCCGCGGTGGCTCTCGTTACGGCCCCGCATCCGCGCGGTCGGGGCAGCGTGGGGGCCGAACCCACTGCGGCCTCCCCGGCACCGGCATTCCCAGGGGAACATCAGCGGTGCTGAGCCCCCAAACCCAGGTGGGCACCATCTTCGCCCCCCTTTTTTTGGGATGTCCCCGCAGGAGCGCTGCTGGGAGCTCCCACCGCGGCCTCCCCAGCACCGTCATTCCCAGGGGAACATCAGCGGTGCTGAGCCCCCCAACCCAGGCGGGCACCATCTTCCCCCCCCCTTTTTTTGGGATGTCCCCGCAGGAGGGCTGCCGGGAGCTCCCAGCGCGTCGTCGTGGCTTTTCGCAAGAGCCGGGTGGTGCCGGGCTCTATATCCCGGATTCCAGTCCTAATTTGGGGCTAATTATATCCTGCTCCCTCCATTTCCATCTCCCGCACTTCCTGTCCTCGTGGTTGGGAAACGCCGTGGCTGCGCGGCACTGCCCCCCTGCCCCCCCCCCCCGCCCCAACCTGGGCACTCCAAAACCACCCGGTCCCCAGACCCCCTGTGGCCACCCCACCACCACTGCCCTGTGCTGGGGAGGGCGCTGGGGCAAGGGGGGGGGGGGGGATGGAGGGTTTGGGGTGATGTGCAGGGTCTTGGGGGTCCAGCACCTATCCTGCACCTTGGGGGCAGCTGAGGTGGCTGCAAAAGGGGTCCCTGGCTGGAGGTGGGGGTCCTGGATGGAAGTGGGGGTCCTGGATGGAAGTGGGGGTCCCGGATGGAAGTGGGGGCCCTGGATAGAAGTGGGGGTCCCGGATGGAAGTGGGGGTCCTGGATGGAGGCTCAGGAGCTGTTTCCCCACACGACACAGCTCCCATTTTTCCTGTGGGGCAGGGAGGGGGCCCTGGGGCTGGTGAGCTCCAGGAGAGGCTGGATCCTGAGTTTGGGGATGGGGGGGGGGAAGCGGGAAAGGACCCCGATGGCACTCACTCGGCAGTGTCCGCGTGGGGGCTGGCGGCAGCGGAGCTCCCGTGCCCCTGTCCCCAGCGCGGCTCGGCAGCGAGCAGGATCTGGTAGCCCCTTTTGGGCTGGCCCCCAGGGCTCTGTCACCTGCCCAGTTGGGCAGCAGCTGCCCGTGACGGGAAAAGGCATCGCCGCCCGGTTCCTGAGCTTAAAAATAACCCGAACTCAGTCCCGAGCTTAAAAATAACCCAACCCCGGTCCCCACAGCGGGCACAGAGCTGGGGCCGCCATGCCCGAGGCGCCGGCACGGCCGGTACATCCAACCCGCCCGGCTGTGCCGAGCTCCCCGCGGGTTCTGGCTGCGCTCCCGGAGGGGGGCTCTGCCCTCCTCTTATTAAAACCCCAAACCTCCCCCAGAGATCAGGGTTCAGCCAGGCGTTTCCCGAGCGGTGGGACTGGCCGGAGCCGGGCGCCCAAGGGTAAACCCCGACGCTTGCAGGGGGCATGGCGTGGGTGCCCGAGGGGGTCAGCCCCGGGCGCTGTGGTCCCGCTCCCTGCCGCTGCGGTGCTGGCCGTGGGGAGAGCACGCCCGGCGTGTCCATGCTGGCAGATCCCCAGGACAAGCTCTTACCAAACCGGGAGCAGCGAGGGACATGCCAGGAGGTTTACACACATCTTGGAACAGGTTTCAGCCACTGCGACTCCCCATGCTCCACTTTGCCCCAGCTAAACCAGTTGCTCCAGTTGCTGGTGCCGGGGCTGGGCCAATCTTGTCTCTCCGTCCCATCGCTGGAGCATGGAAGAGGCTTTTCCATCCCTGGGGTTTGGAATGGGGGGAGCTGCCAGGTGCCTGCCGGGCCAGGGCTGGGGGCATCGCGGCGGCATTTGGGCACCCGGTTTTTGGCAGCCTCAGATAACCACGCTCCCCTCCACCGAGCACTGGGGGGTGCGGTGGGCTGGCGTGGACCACTGGCTGGGCTGGCACCCGCGGTGGCCACAGCGACTGTCCCTGGTTGAGGTCCCCAACCAAGACATGTTGGTGACAACACCGGGATCAGGACAGGGGGACAGGCACCGATCCCCCGGGATGCACCTGCACCCCAACCCCAAGCTCTCGCTCGGGCACACGGGGTCCTGCCATTCCTCTGCCCCCCCCCCCAGTAGCCCTGGGGTCCCTGAGGCTGGGTCGCTGCTCCCTGTCCCCGGGGACAGCCCCGAGCAGGGATCCCAGGCTCGACCGGGAGGTGCCGTTTCTCCCGCCGCCTGTGATTTGGGCCTCATCCTGTCGTGGGGCCCCGTTGCAGCGGTGTCCCATCCTGGCATCCTGAATTCCAGGGGTGGCGAGTCACGGGCCCGCCTGGCTCTTGGGGACGGTGATTCACCCCCAAACCTGTCCCCATCCCTGCCGAGCCTGACTCACCCCAGCGGTTTCCCAAGAGACCATCTCGGTCCCCTGACGTGGGGCTCGGCGGAAGTCCCGTCCCTGTCCCCCCGTCACCCCGGGGAGGGGGCCGGGCCGGATGGGGCTGCAGGAAGCCAATTCCTCCCCCGTGAGCTGGTGTGATGGGTGCGGGGTGGGGACCGGGCTGCCTGGTGCCGGCTGGAGCCTCCCCATCTCCGTGGAGAGGTGGAGTGAGTGCGTCAGGGCTCAGCAGAAACCGGGCTGGTGATGGTGCCATCGTGCTGGGGACCTCCCTGCTTTGGCTCCCCAAAACACCGCTGGTGGGGGGTTTCCAGGCTGTGCCATGCTCCCTGGGACCCCACTCCAGGGGGGGGCTGCTCGCTCCCTGTCGTGCTGCCGTGGGGACACCAGGACACAGCCCCTGCGGCGTGCAGGGATGGGGTGACCGGCAATCCGGGACATGCCTGCTATGCTCCGAGCAGAGACAGTCCCCAGAGTCACCCCCATCCCAGGCTGCCGTCCCCGGTGTCCCCGTTGCCTCTCTCCGGGGTTGTGCCGTGGGTTTTTTTGGGGCTGAGGCGCAGTGCTGGGGTATGGGATGCAGCTCGGGGTCCCCCGTGGGAACAGCGGTGTGGTAGCACGGAGCTGCTCAGCCTTCCCTGGTGCCATGTTATAAATACACGATGATTAAAGGGGAGCGCTCGGGCAGTTCCAACCCCCTAATTAATTTGGATTAATTAATTTTTACAAAGCCCACTATTAATAGGGCTGATGTCAGTGGGTGGCTGAGTCACAACTCTCACTTGGGTGAGCGCGGGTCGAGCCCGGCCCCGGGTCCGCAGCGCTGCTGGGGCGCGGGCCAGCATGAGCCACCGTGGCGGGAGGTGAGCGGGGTGCTGGGGGCCGCATCCTCATCCCTGCTGCCACCTCAGCCCTGCAGGGATGCACTTGGTGGTGGTGGGGAGACCTGCCCTGCACCCTTGGAAAGTTCCGGGCGATGCTCGAGTCCCGTGGGATGCTCCAGCAAACCCCCTCTGTCCTCCTGCATCCCTCCCCTCTGCCCGCGGTCCCATCCTGCTCCCCACCGGAGCATCCCCGCGATGGCAGAGCCCAGGCGCTGCCACGGAGGCCGGGGGCCAGTTGACGCCAGCGGAACCGAGCACGGAATTTGGTCTGCTGCCCGCACGGGGAGGGAGGAGAGGAGGACCTCTCTGCGCCCGGGCGGTGTCTGTGCGTCCGTCCGCTTTGCAACAGGAAACCCAACACCGTGGTACGGGGTGGGGGACACACGGACACACACAAAGTGCTGCTCTCTCCCCTCCTGCCTCGCAAGGTATAAAACCTGCCGGGGGGCCGTGACCTGCCTGCCGCTCGCTGTCCGCAGGCCGGGGGGGGGTAAGTAGGGAATTGCTGCCTCCAGCGCCGGCCCCACCCCGGCCACCACGTCGCCAGCGCTGGCAGGATGAGGGCGGTGCTGGGGACCCCTGCCGTAACCCCATTCCTTTCCTGATGTCCCCCCCATCCCGGCTGCCTCCGTGGGCGTTTGTGCCGCGTTGGGCTGGATGGCGGCGTCGGCGTCACCAAACGGCTCTGCTCCCCCTCCCCGCTCGTGCTGGGGGCAGCCTGGCCAAAATGCTCCGTCCTTAGGGAGCAGCGGGTCAGAGGGGCAGCCTCCAGCCCCGGGACCCTGCTCAGCCCCTTCAGACTCGCTGCACCCTGGGCTGGGGAAGGGGAGAGGGGCTCCTTCTCCTGATTCACCCCCAGCATCCTCTCCCTGCAACCCCCCCCCCCTCCGCCTCTGACCCCTCTCTCGGCTCCTCTCCCTGCAGCCCGGGGGCCACCGCCGTGCCCCAGCGCCCACCATGGCCACGGGCGAGCTGACGGAGCTGGAGGTGGCCATCGAGAAGATCGTCACCGTCTTCTTCACCTACGCGGGGAAGGAGGGCAAGAAGGGCACGCTGACGGCCGGCGAGTTCAAGGAGCTGGTCCAGGTCCAGCTGCCCAACCTGATGAAGGTGAGGCGAGGGGCAGCCCGTGGGGGGGGGCGGCTGGATCCCCGTGGGTCCCCCCCTGAGCTGGGGGGGCTGCTCCCGGCACCCTGGGATTTGGAAGCAGGAGGGAGCAGCAGCAGCCCCTGCTCCCTGCTCCCCCCCCCCGCCCCCATTCTGCTCATTGGGGGCCGGGATGTGGCCGAGCCTCCCCCGTCGTCCCCGCAGGACGTCCCCTCTCTGGAGGAGAAGATGAGCGAGCTGGATGTGAACAACGACGAGGAGCTGAAATTCGGCGAGTACTGGCGGCTGATCGGGGAGCTGGCGAGGGCCATGCGGAGGGAGAAAGTGGGGAAGAAGTGATGGGGCTGGTGGGGAGACTCGGCCGACGCGGAGCTAATAAAAGAGATTTCCCCGAGCCTGAGCATCGCTGCCGTCCTCTATTTAGCTCTCGATTTGGGCAGCCCACCTCCTTCCCTGCCCGCATCCGCCTATGCCCGCGCGGTGCCCAGGGACCAGCCCAGCACCACGATGTGTGTGGGGGGGGTGTGTAGGGGTGTGTGTCGGGTCTTGCTCTGTGTCGGGGAACTTGGGATGGATGGGGCCATTCCCAAATCGCCCTTGCACTTGGGCTGGCTTGCAGGGTGCCACCCTGCGCCCCCACAAACGCCTTCCTGCCGGGATGTGGGGTTGCTTGGTGCAACCCCAATGGGTGGCAGAGATGTGGCTGCGACTGGGGTGGGGCTCGGGAGCATCTCCGGCAGCGATGCCACGGTAGCCACCACCTCCAGGGCGTCGATGCCCATCCTCTGGGGACTTGGGTGGCATGGAGGGGCGGAGGGGGACACGCGTCTGCCAGCACAGCATGTCCCTGGCTCAGCATCCCTAACTGAGATCCCGTTTCCCCGCGTTCAGCTCCCAAATCTTGGCATTACCGGGAAATGCCAAAATCTCTGCCATGGAGTGACCCGTCCCCGAGCTGGCCAGGGCCCCGGTGCCCGGGTGGCCGTTCCCACGCGGTGCTGCGCGGCTGTGCCGTGCTGGGCTGGATCGGGAGCCATCCGTGTGGCCGGGAAGGAGGCGTTTCCCAGCCCCACGCTGGCCCTGGGCCAGGCTCCGAAATGAGATGCCTTGCACCACACCGCAGCCAGCGGCGCGCAGGGAGCTCCCACTCACACCTCCCCGTGGTATAAAACCCCGGCGTGCCACAGCCCGTGCAGACCCAGGCGAGCCCGTGGAGCAGGTAAGTGGCCCATCCGCCACCGCGGGGTGGGGGTCCGCACCCAGGGGTCCCACTGCCCCCCCCTCTTTCTGCTCCCACGCTCGGCTCTGCCACGACTTGCCGCCGGGGCAAGGACGCTCCCACCGCTGGGATGTGTCCCGACAGCTCACCGCATCCCGGGGCTCCTTCCTCGCCCTGCGCTCAGTCCCGGCACTGAAGGAGGGGAAAATTCCCCCAAGCCGAGCGCTGAGCCTGGCTTTCTTCCCCCGCCAGCCCTCCAAGAGCCCATCGGAGAGGACAGCCCCGCCACTGCTGCCACCGAGGACCTACAGCCCCCGCGAGGAGCAGCATGGGCCAGTGCAACTGCCGCAAGAAGCACAAGGTCCATGAGCGCCGCTGCGGCACCGGGGAGGGCCGGGACACCCCCGGCGGGGGTGCGGGGCGCAGGGGTGACCCCGCACAGCCCCATCCCTTGGAGCACACAGGGCAATGGGGGGTGACTCCGAAAGAAAGTCCTCCATCCTGGAGCCAGACTCCAGCCGAGGAGCCCGGGGGGGCTGTTTCGGGGTTCAGCGATGCTGCCCCAGTGCTGAGCAGGGCGGGGGGGGGAACCTGGTGCTGCAGACCTGGAGCCGCTTGAAAGCTTGGGGAACCAGGCAGCTTTCTCCAGCTCCCGTGGACTCACTTTTGGGAGCCGCGCTCGCTCCTTGCAACCTCGCCAAGGATGCCCATCGGCAGAAAGGCTCCTGTTTTCCTCGGCTTTCGAACGGGAGGCGCCCACCCCGCCGCCCCTTTGCACCTGCAGAGGATTTGGCCCCAGCCGGCTGAGCCGGGGCGCCGGGCTCTGAAGATCGCCGGGTTCTTCCTCGTGGGCATCGCCTGATGTGGTTGAAGCGTTTCAAGGGGAAACCGCAGATGCTGAGTGAATCACCATCATTTCCCTTCAAACGCAGCTTCGGCTAATTAACCCGAGTGGCCTGGGAGCCCGGTGCGTGGGTCAGGCTGGGCTCTGGCCCCCCACCCCCCCCAACCCCAATGGGGAAGGGGTCTGCAGCCCTGATGGGGTGGGAGAGGGGCTCCCACCGCTGCCAAGCCCCATCCCGGCAGGCGCCTGAGTCGTCCTGGGCACTGACTCACGCCGCCATCCACCGCTTGTGCAAAGGAGAGGAAGAACCAGTCGGGACGGCCGCGGCAGCCCCCGCACGCCGTGGGTGTAGCGCCCGGAGACGCCGGGGTGGCTGAGCCTCACTGGCCCCGGGCAGGGAGAAGTCCGGGCAAGCAGAGATTGGTGGCGACATGCCCGTGGGGAGGGGTGTCACGTTGAGGTGGAGGGGGGTACAGCAGCTGTAAAGGGGGTATTGCAGCTGCGCAGAGGGATGCAACATCTGGATGGTGGGGTCTCACGCCTATATGATGGGGTCTCACGTCTGGATGGTGGGGTTTCACATCTGGATGGTGGGGTCTCACGTCTGTCTGGGGTGGTCTCACATCTGTATGGTGGGGTCTCACACCTGTATGGTGGGGTCTCACGTCTGTCTGGGGTGGTCTCACACCTGTCTGGGGTGGTCTCACATCCGTACAGTGAGGTCATACGTCTGTGGGGAGGGGTCTCACGTGGGTGTGGAGGGGTATCGCGTTGATAAGGGGGTTTATCACACTGCTGTGGAGGGCTTGAACATCTGCAGAGAGCACTGGCGCATCTCCTCGGGGGGTGTGTGTGTGTGTCCCATCTACTCAGGGGCTTGTCCCATCCATCTGGGGGATGTCCCATCCATCCGGGGAGGTGTCCCAACCGCTGCTCACCCTCTCTCCCCGCCCCTGCGCAGGACTGCCAGGATCTGACCGACGTGGAGCGGGCCATCGAGACCGTCATCAACCAGTTCCACTGCTACGCGGTGAAGGGGCAGAAGGAGTACCTGACGCCCAACGAGATGCAGGAGCTGGTGGTGCAAAAGCTGCCCCACCTGGGGAAGGTGAGGGCAGAGCTGGGGGGGGTGGGCCGGGGGAGATGGGGTAGGCACGGGCTGCTGGTGGGACCCAGCAGCCCCCATCACCCCGATGCTTTTTCTGTCCCCCGTTGCAGTGCGTTGGACCGCTGGACGAGAAGATCGAATGCATGGGAGACCCTGACGAGGCCAAGCTGGAGTTTGGAGAATACTGGGACATGATGGGGGACGCAGCCAAGGGCTGCCGGAAGAAGTAGAGGGCGGTGGGGGACGGGAAGGCGCCCGAGGCCTCAGGCTCTGCACCGAGAAGCGCGAGAGGCTGCTGGTCCCGGTGGGACGCGCCTGGGAAAACGCAGCATCGCTCCTGCCGGGGCTCGTCTCCTCCCCGCGTCCCCAGCCGGGGCGGAGGGATCCCCCTCCCCGGCTCCATCCCTGCCCTCTCTTGTCCCTCCTTCCCGTCAGGAAACCTCCCTTCCCATCCCCAGCTCTGGCCCGGGGAGGGAGGTGGCAAGGGGGTTCCTGGCCCCAGCTCTGGAGCCGCCTTTCTCCGTCCTTTTTGCTCCAGAGCCTTTACCCCCGGGGCTCTCCCACCTCCAGCCCTGAAAACCCTCCGGTTGCAGGTCCCCCAGCCCCGGAGCATCGCAGCGAGAGGGACTCGGCTCCTTCCCCCCCCGCCCCAAAAGCCCTTGAATGCGCGGGCTCGTCCCCCCGTCCCCATGCCCTGCCACCCCGATGGGAGCCCCTTTGCCACCCGCTCTGCCTCGTGCTTTGAGCACCTTCAGGGGCACCTGGGACTCAGGGCTGGCCCCGACGTTGCTGTCCATGGCCCGGGCATCTTCTCTGCTCTTCCCCCAGTGCAGGGACCGCGGTGCCTTGTGCCTGCCCAGGTTTTGGGGTGCTAGGCCAGTGCATAGCCTGTGTGGTGCTCCCCCCGCCTGCCCCTCTGCAGGGATGCTGGCCCCCGGCTGGCGGCTGGGCTCAGGGCTGGGAAGGTGGCGGGTTGTGATCAGCTTGCGTCACTTGCAACCATTTTTGTATAAATTAATAAAGGAAAACACTGGAAAAAAAAACAACAAACAAACCCAGCCAGGATGGGGTGACTTCATTTGTCCTTCATGGGAGACGGAAAATGGGGAGCAGGGAGGGATGGGGCTGCAGCGGTCGCGGTTCTGAGCATTGCTCGCTGCTGGGTTGCACAGCCCCGCTGGCCCCAGTGCAGAGCCTGAGGCTGCACGGGGTGCTGCAGGTGTGCACGGCGCTGCACATCTGCGTGGGGTGCTGTGAGTGTGCAGGGTGTTGCACGTCTGCATGGGGTGCTGCAGCGTGCAGGGTGGTGTAGGTGTGCATGGGGCTGCACATCTGTGTGGGGTGCTGCAGTGTGTGGGGTGCTGCGGGTGTGCACGGCACTGCATGTCTGCGTGGGGTGCTGCAAGATGCAGGGTGCTGCAGCGTGCAGGGTGCTGCGGGTGTGCACCGGGCTGCACGTCTGCGTGGGGTGCTGCGGGATGCAGGGTTTTGCATGTCTGTGTGGGGTGCTATGAGTGTGCAGGGTGCTGCAGGTGTGCACGGGGCTGCACGTCTGCGTGGGGTGCTGCGGGATGCAGGGTGCTGCAGGTGTGCAGGGTGTTGCATGTCTGCATGGGGTGCTGCAGCGTGCAGGGTGCTGCGGGTGTGCACGGGGCTGCACGTCTGTGTGGGGTGC
The DNA here is from genome assembly GCA_018403395.1 of Gorsachius goisagi. NCBI lineage: Eukaryota > Metazoa > Chordata > Aves > Pelecaniformes > Ardeidae > Gorsachius > Gorsachius goisagi. The sequence goes on along the minus strand of BOSO01001352.1, from coordinate 50,056 downwards.
TGCGGGATGCAGGGTTTTGCATGTCTGTGTGGGGTGCTATGAGTGTGCAGGGTGCTGCAGGCGTGCACGGCGCTGCACGTCTGCGTGGGGTGCAGCGGGATGCAGGGTGCTGTGGGTGTGCAGGGTGCTGTGAGTGTGCAGGGTGTTGCACGTCTGTGTGGGGTGCTGCAGGATGCGGGGTGCTGCGGGTGTGCACGGGGCTGCACGACTGCATGAGGTGCTGTGGGTGCGCAGGGTGTTGCACATCTGTGTGGGGTGCTGCAGGATGCAAGGTGCTGTGGGTGTGCATGGGGCTGCACGTCTGTGTTGGGTGCTGCAGCGTGCAGGGTGTTGCAGGTGTGCACGGGGCTGCACGTCTCTGTGGGGTGCTGCAGGATGCAGGGTGCTGTGGGTGTGCACGGGACTGCACGTCTGTGTAGGGTGCTGTGGGTGTGCAGGGTGTTGCACGTCTGCATGGGGTGCTGCAGCGTGCAGGGTGCTGCGGCTGTGCACGGGGCTGCAGGTGTGCATGGGGCTGCACATCTGCATGGGGTGCTGCGGGATGCAGGGTGCTGCAGCGCGCAGGGTGCTGCGGGTGTGCATGGGGCTGCACATCTGAGTGGGGTGCTGCAGCGTGCAGGGTGCTGCGGGTGTGCACGGGGCTGCGGGTGTGCACGGGGCTGCAGGTGTGCATGGGGCTGCACATCTGCATGGGGTGCTGCGGGATGCAGGGTGCTGCAGCGCGCAGGGTGCTGCGGGTGTGCGTGAGCTCTGGGGGGGGCGCGCAGGGCCGTGATGGCCGCGGCGCCGTGGGTGTGCGTGGGCATTGCAGGTGCGCTCGGTGCTCTGGGTGTGCGTGGTGCTGCGGGTGTTCGTGGGGCTCTGCACACCCCCAGTTCCCGGGGTGCCTCGTGCCCAGAGGGTCCCCGTTGCAGGGACCCCCGTGAGCAGAGCCAGGGCTGTGTCTCCAGACCAGGCACCCCGAGGGCTTTGGGCGTGCGGGTCCTGGCGAGGCTCGGAGGAGACCCTGAAATCCTGGGCTCGGAAAGACCCGGGAGCTGCGAGGCTGGCAGAGCAAGATCCCACCCGTGCTGGGAGAACGTGGAATTTCTGTGTAATTACAGCAAATTAGAAAACAGTGAATGCCACAAAGCGGTGGCGTGCTGGGATGGAGCAATTAACTCAGGCACCAAGCGCATGGAGGGTGAAGAAATGGGCTTGAGGGGGTGCGGGGCACCCACTGAGCTTGGTTATCCCACCTTCCCGCTGCCCTCCGGGCCGTTCCCGCTGAGCTCCGTCTCCTGGAGGAGCCTGCGGGCAGCCCCAGAGGCGCGACGGGGACGGGGACCCCAAAAAGGGCGTGGGCACCTGGGCAGCACCTTGAGAGGCTCTGGGTGGGGGGAAAAAAAATAAAATGAACAACCCCAAACCCAACTCCAGGGAAATGTGATGAAACCCAAGGCTGGGCCAGGGTGGCGAATCCTCCCCGGCTGGCGGCCGGCGCGGCAGCCCCGACACCGGCAGCCCCGGCACCGCGGCTCGGCCACAGGCCACCCTCTGTCTCCTCTCACCTTGGGGTGGATTTCACAACGCGAATGACTATTTATTGTTCCTGCCTTGGAAATAAATACATGGAAATTAAGCAGAAAGGTGTGGTGTGCATTTAATTAGAGACAGGAAATGTGTCAAATGGTTGGGGTGATGATGGGGGGGGAGGGAAAAGGGGAGCCGGGGCTCCTGGATTCTCTTCCCAGTGCACCAGGCTGGGAATGTGTCGTGGGAGTGGGGACTCCTGGGTCCTATTTCTGGTTTGGCGATGGTGCGCTGTCGGGAGGACGGCAATTCCTGTGGCATGAGCCACCCTCGATAAGTATCTGGTGTATCTGGAAAACCCTCGGAGCTGGTAGGAACAGCTCAGCCTGTGCCGGGGCGGTCGGCACCCTCTTGGGGAATCAACGCTGACCTGTGCGGACACGGGCACTGTGCTGGTGGAAACACAGAGAAATGCATTTGTCCTCGCCGGGGTGGCCGCCGTGTGCAGGAGCGGTGGCTCCAGGGTACCCGTCACGGCGGTCACCGAAGACCCCCAAAGCCGGGGCTCGCTGTCCCCGCTCTGCGAAGGGTCCCATGGAGCAGAGCTTGTCTGTGAGAAGCCAAACCGCTCCAATCCTTCCGACCTGGAGCTGGCGGCCACCCAGGGACAGACCAACCTCATGGGGTGCGACAAAAATGGCTGGGAAGTGTCTTGCGATGAGTTTGGATGGTACGTGGCTGCTCCGAGCGTGCGCACACGCCCTGGATGCCTTGTAAAAATAAGGGCCTGGATGCGGTTGTGACATCTGCCAGGCGCAGGGGAGTAATGAAAGCCCGTGATTCAGAGGTGAGCTGTTTGCCTGCAGGGTCGGGGAAGGATTCCCACCCTCCTGGGATGTTGCATCAACGACAACCGGAGCATCTCGGCCGAGAATGGGTTTGCTTCCTCCCGACCGAGATTAGGAAGAAGCCAGTGGAGCGCTGGGATGACACATGGCTTTTTTTTTTTTTTTTTTTTTTCCGGGATGGGAGTCCTGAAAGTCCTCCCAGCAGGTTGCTGCCACCTGTAATAGGCAACCTCCTACTTTGCATCCCTAAATATGCACGTCCCAATAACACCCGTATCTAATCTTGGCATCAAATCGCTGCGCCATTGCTCTGGTAGACGTACAAGGGTACAATTTGCTGGGACAATTAATTGCAGATGTGACTTTACAAGCATGCTACAAGCTGAGAAGAGCCTTATCTGTCCCAGTGCATCTAGAGAGGGCTGAGAGTTGGATTGGGCCCTGCTCGGAGCCGGAGCCCGTGCTTCCAGGAACCCCCCGCCCCGAGTCCCATGGCCAACCCCTTGCACCCTTGAGGACGAGTGATTTTGGTTCAAATAAACGATGCCCTCCACCTTGCCGGGCAGCTCCTGTGCCACGCCGGACCCCATTGCCCGGCCTCGCCGGTGGTGGGCGCGCGGGGAAGTTTGGAAAAGGTTGGGTGGCAGGGATGCACCCGTGGGACGGAGGAGCCAGCCTTTCAGGTTGCAAACCCTGCGACCGGGCTGGAGTCACGCCGTGTCCGGTAAAGCATCGCCGCTGGGAGCCCACCATCCCCCTTCCAGATGGTGGGGTCATTTGGGGTGGGCCCCAAACGCCTGCCGTCACCCTGTGGCCACAGCAGCGTGCGGAGCGACCCCCAGCCGGGAGCCGGAGCCCGCCGCGGGTCCCTGCTCGCACTGGGTGTTGCAATTCCAGGGGAGCCATTTCCCAGGTGAGCCCCAGCCCGGGAACGCCCTGGGAACGTCAGGGAGGGGCGGGAGCCTCTTTAAAAGCCCCGCTGGGCCCAGTGGTATGGGTGCAAGGTGAGGAGAGAGAGGGTGGCAACAGCTCCCACTGCCTGTGCCGCTAAATCAGCGACAGACGGACACAGCAGGACGCCCGGACAGAGCCAGGTGAGGCTCCGAGCCGGGGATGGGAAAGCCGGCGCTGGGACCCTCGGGGTGAATATTCAACCAGGAACGGCGCCGGGGCGTGATGCTGCAGGTTGGGCGGTGGAAATCCCCCGCACCCTTCGGCAGCGCCGTACGCGCGCGCGGGGCCGGGGTGGATGGGACCCATTGGAGGTAGGGGGGAAGCACTGGGGGGAGCCAGGTTGGGTTGGGAGGTGGGTGGTCCGGCGCTGGGCTCGGCAACATCCGTCGACCTCCGCTGCCTATGGAGTGGGGTTCCAGTGGAACCCTGGAAAAGGGGGCATTTCCCCCCCCCGCTTTTCCCATGGTGATGCCGGGGCCGTGGGCAGGGAGCGCCGGGGCTGTGCCCGGTTGCACCACCGGTGCTGGTGAGCGTGTGAGGAAGAAGAGGGAGAAAGAAGAAGGGGGGGACTGTGGCGGCAGGAGCAGAGCAGCCAGCGAGCCCCAACCTGCCCATCCCGCCTACCCGGCACCCAGCCCTGCCGGCGTCCCCGCGTCCCACTGCCGTGCTGATGTCCCCATGGCCCCGGGGGCACATGGTGGGGCCCGGGGTGCAGGCGACGGCGGGGCCACGTGGGCTGCGCTGGCGCGGACGGGCTGGCGCCGTGAGTCAGCGGCGAAGCAGGAGCAGCCATGATGCCCCGAGGAGGGGCTGGGTGCTGGTGGCGAGGGACCGGTGACACCGGTGCAGGGTCTGCACGTGGGAACCCCGGCGGGTGCCGGGGACGGGTGGGTGCTTTTGCCCGGGTGCTGCTGATTACTTTTTGTTGGCAATTAGCGGCCAGGGATGGGGAAGGGCTGGAGCCGGCTGTGCCAGGAGCTGTAGCTCCCAGTGGGACCCATTGCCAGCGCTGGGATTGTTCAAAAGCCACCCTGGTGCCCAGCATCCTGCAAACTGGGGAGGGTCCCCAGTCCTGGGAGGGGGTGGCCCTGGGCCGTGGGGCACAGCGAAGGGTCCTGTGGGGGATGAGGATGGCTCGGGAGGGCACCCGGCCACGCCGAGGCACGCAGAGATGGGGAGCCCGGGGCTGAGCCTCCCATCTCTTGTCACCACCCTGATGTGCCGATGTCCTCGGCCTGGGGCTGAACTGGGAAGGATCAGTGCAAAGGGAGAGGGGTTGCGAGCCAAATTTGGGGCACCGGGCGGGTCCTGCCCACTCCCACGGAGCAGCCGGGCTGCAGACGCCCTCCGGCATGGTGGCCCCAGGGTGGGGGACAGTGCTGGGCCACCGCGCTGGATTCCATGCATGCCGCCCGGTTGGCTTCCTCCAAGACCCAGGCGGCCACCGCTGCCGTGACGGTCGGCACCGCACCCCGGGCTGCTGCAAACCAGCAAAACGACAGGGACCAACACGCCCCAGCTTGCCCCGCACCCTGCCACCGACGAGGCAGGAAAGAGCCAAGGCCGGACAAGGTGACGCCGTTTCCGTCCCTGCCTGCCTGCATCCTGCCCGGGATGCGGATACTGGAGTGCGTGACGGACCATCCTGTTGGGTCCATCCATAGGAAGGAAATTCCGGGCTTGGGGCAGCCTTAGGACTGCGGAGAGAGAAAGGGGGGACCCCGGACATCGAGCAGGCAGGCAGGATTGGACCTGGGATATGGGGGGATACCCTTGGCTGGGTTCGCGGGGGGGCTCGGGCAGGTCCAGACCTGCCCCACTGGGGTGTTCCCGGAGCCGTGAAGCAAGAGGAAGGCTGGCCGGTAATTCCTGCCCTCGTCCTGCCGCCACCGCCGCCGCCGCCGCATGGCTCCCAGCCCCATTCCTCCCTAATGAGCCCTGGGAACCGGCGGCTGCGGCCCTGGCGCTGCGGAGCCCTGCGGCCCCAGCGCCATAATTGCCGCCCTGTCCCACGCGCGCGGAGGCGGCTGCCCTTGGGGGGGGGGGCGGGTGGGGCGGATGGCGTGGGGCAGGTGCTGCGGCAGGTAGCACGGAGGATTTTTTGGGGTGATCCCGTACGGTGGAGCACCCCACACGTCGTCAGTGCTGCCAGTTTTTTGCTTTTGGGGCGGCGGCAGCGGAGACACCCCCCCACCCCCAGCGTGCCCAAAGCGATGGCGCTGTGATCTTTTGCTGCACGCCGCCTGCCCTCCGGCGTGGCCGGGTGGAGGGTCCCACGGCCCCCTTCCCTGCACCCCATCCCTGACCCCCATCCCCGCAGGTGAGCGCAGGCAGTGATGGCGGAATGCACGGAGCTGGAATGGGCCGTCCAGGTGCTGGTGACCAACTTTGACAAGTACTCCAGCCGCCATTGCTGCTGCAAGAAGCCGCGGCGCATCAGCAAGAAGGATTTCCGCAAGATGCTGAGCTGCGAGCTCAACCACATGCTGACGGTGAGGCCGGGGCGCGCGGGGCCAAGGGACCGGCTCCCCCCGCTTCCACGGGGTGTCCCCCCCCGCCCTTACCCTGCCACCCCGCTTTCCCCGCTGCCCCCGGGTGTGAGCGGCTCCGCTCTCTCTCTCCCCCCCCAGGACACCGGGAACCGTCGAGCGGCCGACAAGCTCATCTGCGACCTGGATGAGAACAAAGACGGGCGCATCAGCTTCGAGGAGTACTGGACCTTGATAGGCGGCATCGCCAGCCCCATCGCCCAAATTATCCGCCAGCAGGAGCAGAGCATCAAGCACACCAAGTAGCCGGCTGCATCCAGACCCCCCCATCCTGGGCTCAGCCCCTGCTTCTCCTCGGCTCCCCGCTTCTCACCTCTCCCGCTGCCGAGCACCGCCCTGAGCTTGCCCCCCCGGGGACACCCCCTGGTCTCCCACGGCTTTGCGGGCTGAGCCATGCCAGGGTGCGATGGGGGCAGGGGAGACCCCCCCGGTGGGTGGGAGCTGGGGGGTGCGAGGCCATCACAGCCTCGGGGGGGGGCTCCTCCTTGCCCCATGCCACCACATCCCTGCCCTCACCCTCTCCCACAAGCCCTGCCCTTGCTAGGCAAGGAGCAAAGGGAGAGGCATCCCCTCATCTAGGACATGAATTCTGTCTGTTCTCAGACCTCTGGGGCACGGCCCTGCTGGCAGAAACCCCATCGTGACTGGGACTCCCTCTCCCCATGGAGTTCCCTCTCAAATTTGGGGGGGTCTTCTTGGGAAAAGGGTGCCTTTCCCCCTGCCCAAGCTGGTGAAGGGTCTGACCTGCCCGCGCTGCCTGGTGCTCTGGGCCTTCGGGCTCGGGGAGCGGCGCGGTCTCACCCGGGCGACACCACCCTGGTTATTTATTGCAGCAATAAAGTTTTGGAGGAGCAGTGGGGGTGCGGCTGAGACTCTGCCTTCCCAGGGGCTGCCCCACAGCATGGGGGCGCCGAGGGGACGTGGGGGGCTGAGGGAGGGGGTCTGCCCTGTCCCCCGCCACCCAGGAAGCCATGGGGTGCCCTGAGCTGGCGATCGCGCCCGTCCCAGCGCTCCCTGGGGCTGACAGAGCCACCACGAGGTGTCAGCAGACACTGTGGCCACCCAGCACCCCAGTGGCCCCGCAGCACCCCGAGCTGCTCCCTGGGGCACAGGGTGCTGACGCTGCTGCCACGTGTCCTGGGGGACCCTCTCCATGTCCCCACCTGGGGTCCCCGAGCAGCCCGGGACTACAAACCCTGCATCTGTGCATGGCCAGGGCATGGCCACCCCAATCCCGGGCCGTCTTGGGAGAACCCCGATTCATGTGCTGCATCTCGGCGCATTGTGTGCCCCCCAGCCGGGGTGGAGGATGAGGCCAAGTTGGGCGGCCCCGTGTGTGCTGGGACACCCCAAGGCCGGCAGCACCCAGCAAGGAGGGTGCTGCAGCCCGGCTCGCAACGCCCACGGTGCTGGCGCGCAGCCCTGACGCTTGCTGGGGATTTTCCACTGGGAGGGGACTTGGCCTCGGACCTGTCAGCATGGCGGTGGCCCCCCACAACCCCCAATCCCATGGCAGGGTGTGTGTGTGGGGGGGGGATGCCATCACCTTGGGAGTCGGGACCCCCAGCCCCTTCCATCCAGCCCCCCATGCTGACCCTGCTGCTCCCCTCCCCGGTGCAGAGCATCGCTGGCTCCTTGCCCGTCCCCCTGCCTGTGCAGCCCACCTTCCCCTGCCCGTGGAGCACTGGGAAGGGGTCCCGGACAAACTGGGGGTGCCCCCAGTTGGGGGACGGTGCAATCTGGGCAGGGCTGTGGCTGAGTCATGGTGGAGGAATCCCTCTGGGCCGAGGGCAGGGCTGGTGACTCACGCCGCCGCTGTGCGTGGGGCGAGCGGGGCTCGGCCGGGCGCTGCACCCGGCTGCTCACCCAGTATCCCAGCCATCCGGGGGGACGCGGGGTGGGCTCTCAGGTAGGGCCTCTGCAGAAGGGACCCTCGGGGCAAGGGGCAGCTAGCCCCCCCCCAACCTCTCATTTTCTAGATGCAGGTCATCCGCAGCGCATGGAAACAACCCAGGTTGTCCCCCTCCCCGTGCCACTCTTCCCCAAAGGACCCCAGGTACCTGGGCCGGGGCTCCAAGCAGCCGCAGCCCCCGTGCCCATGCTGCTCATGTTATTGCAGTGGTGCCCAGCACCAGGACAAGGGGCAATGGGCACAAACTGAAACATAAGAGGTTTCAGTTGAATATGAGGAAAAATTTCTTTACTCTGAGGGTGCCCGAGCCCTGGCCCAGGCTGCCCAGGGGGGCTGTGGAGTCTCTTTCTCTGGAGATCTTCAACCCCCCCCAGATGAAGTCCTGTGTAACATGCTCTAGGAGAACCTGCTTGAGTAGGGCGGTGGGACTAGATGATCTCCTGAGGTCCCTTCCAATCCTTGAGATTCTGTGATTCTGTGATTTCCCACCCCAGAGCAAATGTGGGTGCATGGGGAACCCAGAGGGGGGTTGCACCAGCGTGCAGGGGTCCGGTGTGGCAGCAGGAGCATTGCATGGGCAGCCACGTGGAGAGGGGGTGGGTTTGCGTGCCTGCGCATTTGGGAGCTGCACCCTTGGGTGCCTCTGGGAAGCCCTGGGGCACGTCGCAGGGCACCCTACGGCAGGCGGGGAGGGGGATGGGGCAGGGCTGTGGGACAGGGACGGGGCTGCCAGGCTCTGCAGCTTGTCCCGATTTAGGGAGCTCAACCCCATGTTCCTGTCCTCGTGCCCCTGGTGGCATCGGCTCCGGGCACCCTGCGCCAGCTGCTAACCCAGGCCTGGTGCTGCACCAGCCTCGAGGTCCCACGTGGCACAAGATTTCAGAGAATGCCCCAAATATGCTTCCCCATGGTCCTCTCCAGTCACCACATCTCTGGGAGAAGGAAGACGCTTTCTCTGTGGCCACCAGAGACTGAAAGGTTGGTTCATTGTCCTCGAGGTCCTCGAGGCCAGGTCACCTCAGGTTTCACCAGATGAGGATTTACCCTGGCTCCCTCCTCCAAACCAAAGAGGCTCTCGCGGATGGGTGGCAATGCAAACCCAACTGGGGGTTTGCAGGGAAAAGCTGGGTGCCCTCCCCAGTGCTCCCCTGGGAGCAGCCCCCTGCCAGGATGGCCACCACCCTGGAACAAGCCCTGGCCTCCAGCATTGCCACCTTCCATGAGCACTCGGGGAAGGAGGGTGACAAGCGCCAGCTGAGCAAGGGTGAGCTGAAGGAGCCGCCCAGCTTCATGGGGGTGAGCATGGGGACACCCAGGACCCAGCCCCACCAGCATCCTCATGTCCCTCCCCACCACTGGGGAAGATATGGGGGTCAGGGAAGGGCTCGCTTCTCCCTGAAACCGGTTCCCCCCATCTGCCGAAACCACCCATTGGGGTTGATGCCTACCTGTGCCGCGCCCGGCGAGTGCCGTCCTTGACCCCGCCGATGCTCCGTGCCAGGAACAACGGGAGGAGCACAGCTTCTGGGTGCTTCTGAAGGACCTGGAGGACAAGGACAATGTCATGGACTTCAAGGAGCATGTGGTCCTCCTAGGCTGTTGCGGCACATTCTGAGATGACTTGGCGGTTGGACTGGGTGACCTCTAGGGGTCCCTTCCAACCCAAAACATTCTATGATTCTATGACTTCTGTGCCTAAGGCTCATGGCCCCACCACAGCTCAGATAAAACTGCTGTCACCTCCCCAGGCCCGCTGCGGAGCCTGTTTGGTTGCACTGGGGTCACGGGGATGGGATTGCTTGGCACTGTCTGTCTTGGGGACACCGGGGCCACCCAGAAAGCTGGCGGTGTGGGGGACATCACAGTGACGGCTTCGGGGGGGGGACATGGGCTGGTGACCAGCTTTTTCCAGGGAGTCCCAAGGGATGTCCCAGCCCTTCCCCATCCCTGCGCCCATCCCTTGACCTGTGCTTTGGTCCCCAGAGTCCCCCAGTAGGGCCAGCAGCTTCTCCTGGTAGCACCCAAACCCACCCACCTCCCACTAATGGGATCACACAGCTCGTTAGGCAAAAATGAGGTGCGGGCGAAACCGCCTGCCTGGAGCTGCTGGGAAAGCCTGGAGGCGAGGGGGCTGCCCGGGGCGCGCTGGGCTATAAATGCCCATCAGGCTCCGGTGGCAGCACCCCGGCTCCTCGCTGCTGCCTGATCGGTGCCAACCCCGGTGAGTCTCCGCTCCCCTTCCTCACAACTCGCTCCTCGTGTGGCTTTGCTCTCCGGTTACAAATCACCCCGTAGCCCCTGCACCCCAAAACGCGTCCCTGAGAGGCACCGGGGTTGCAGCCACCCCTCTGCAGCATCGTGGATGGATTTGGGTGGGTGGCAATGGGTGCCTGGTGCCACCCTGAGCATGCCCTGACCCCGTCCCCGGCACTCTGCCCAGCAGGAGGCTGGCCATGGCGTGTCCCCTGGAGCAGGCGCTGGCCGTGATGGTCACCACCTTCCACAAGTACTCGGGGAAGGAGGGGGACAAGTACAAGCTCAGCAAGGCAGAGCTCAAGGAGCTGCTGAACAAGGAGCTGCCCGTCTTCGGGAGCGTAAGTGGCCGTGGGGGCACGTCCCTTTGCATCCCTCGGAGGGGCCCGGGTGGGAGGTGGTGTAGGGGCAGGAGCAAACCAGTCTCGGGTCTTTCCCTGTAGCACGGTGCAAAGCAGGGTGAGCCAAGGCGGTCTCCAAATTTCCCCAAAGCACGGCACGACGGACGCAGCCCACGTGCGAGGCGCTGGGACCTTGCGCTCTAGGGGAAGCCTTGGGGAGGAGGAGGGACGAGGAGGACCTGAGCCGGAGCGTGCTCAGAGCGAAAGGAAACTTGGCTTTCTTATCCCCATGGAAATATTTTGATTGGCAAAGAAAATCATGCTCCGATTTCAATTCTTTACTTATTTTTTTTTTTTAACCCCCACTTCCCCTTCTGGCTTGTGGTTTAAACTGGGAGGAGAAATGATTTAGCCAAAGGGTTTCATGGCCAAGGCAGGTTTGCTGTGGCCGTGCCAGCGTGCCCCGGACCGCAGGTACGGCACCTGCATCTCTAAAGGTCACCTCCTTCCAAAAGACAAAGAGAAAACCCTCCTTCCAGGCAGGGGGGGGAAGCCCAGGCTTTTTACACCCTTCCTTGCAAAGTGAGGGCTCACCCCTGCAGCCCGAAACCGCTTACCCCCCCCGCCCCTCTCTCCCTCCTGGCAGAAACAAATGGATGAGGCGGAGTTCAGAAGGCTGACGAACGACCTGGACCACAACAAGGACAACGAGGTGGACTTCAAGGAATACGTCTGCTTCTTGGCCTGCATCACCATGGGCTTCAACGAGTTCTTCAAGGACGGCCCTACCAAGCAGCCCCGCAAGAAGTGACCCCCCCCTTACCCTTGCCCCCCACCTTTTCACCCACCATGTCACCGCGGGGTTTGCAATAAAAGCCTTTCCCAAGCCCCGGTGTGCATCCGTGGGGTTGTGCATGCCGTGGGTTAGCGGGCAGCCGGGTGACTCAGGCCTCCCTCCGGCACTGGGGGATTTTCCACCATGTGACTCAACCCCCGGGAGGCATTTGTTTTTGGAAAAGCCTGAGCAAAAAAACAGCTCAGCACCGCCTCCGAGCAACGCACTCGGACATTTCCCTCCCCTTCCACCCCGGAACCATTCTTTGCTGGCATTTGGTGCATGTTTAGCTCAAAATGTGGGTGGGCACGAGCTGCCCTGGGCGATACATTGGGTCTGGGGGGAGAAAGTGGGTCTGGGGGAGCGGGACAGCAAGACGCAAACTCCGTGCAAAGCACAAAAGCCAGAGCACGGCCCCGGTTCCCGCCGAGAGGAGCTGTGTCTGAACTGCTGGAGGAGACCCTCAGCCCCTTTGGGATGTGGACCAGCCCGTGGCTGGGGGATTGCGTTGGAGAAGGTCACCTGGAGCCCCGCCTGGGTTTCGCACGGAGCCATGGGGCTGCCAACACGTGGCAGCTTGCCAAGCCCGATACGGACTGGGAAGCATGGGGCTCACCCCACCTCCCTGCAGGTCTGGGCTGGTTTGCAGAAGGTGCTGCAGGCTGCTCTCCAGCTTGCCTCAGCAGCCCCCAAACCTCAGAAAAACCACCCCAGATTCCAAAAAAAAAGCCCTTATGAAGCCTCTGCATCCTTGCACAGCAGTGCAGAGCCCGTCCCCGAGCCCCCAAGTCCTTCCTGAAGCCCCCCAAGTCCTACCTGAAACCCCCAAGTCCTTCCAGCATCTCCCCAGCATCTCCAAACCTTGCTCTGCCCCTTCCCAGGGTTTTTATAAAGAGCCTCTCCCCCTGGGGAGCATCGGCCCCCCTCCCAGTAATTTACCCCAGTTTGCACTTGCTAACGGGGAGATGAGATTCAGGCTTGGGGCTTTCTTTTGTCAAAATGGTCCTGAAAGAAACGCCCAACCCGGGGAGATGCCGTGCGGTGTTTGGGGGGCTTCTGCACCCCGCTGGGCATCGGAGCAACCCGGGGCTGGCCGTGGGTTTCCATCCCCTCTTTTCCTCACCCCGGTCCCCGTAGAGCCGGTGTCTTTGTCCCGAGGGGGCTCAGGGACACTCGGGGTATTTGTCAGCCCTTGCACCCCGGCAAACAGCCAGCTCGCCCCTGTGGCAGGGAGGGGGTCGCAAACTGCCAGCTTCTAACTTTCCCCTGCAGCTCCCTGACACGTGCCCGGGACATGCAGACACCAAAATAACTCTCCGTTACACAACGGGGCGTTGTGACGCACTGCCCTTGCCGTTAGGAAACAGAAATCGCTTGCAGCTGAGTTAAAAACAGAAAAGAAAAAAAAAAAACCCAAACCCAAAAACCTCACTCAAAACCCCAAATCCCGGCACAACAAGAGAGTGGTGGACAAAAACCCCACTCGGGTCTGTTGGGGTTCCAGGCATCCCTGGGGATGGTGCCGAACCCATCGTGCGCCGCGTAGCACCCCGCGCTAGCGTCGCCTGCCCTCGCTGGCAGTGGCGGGACGAGGTGCCCTTGCTTCACCCCTTCTCCCTAGGGATTCTCCTCCACGGAGTGGTCCCTGTCCAGCCCCCGGGGGCCACGTTTTTGCTCTTTCTAGCCCAAACCCTTGGCAGTGCAGGAGTGGGACGGTTTGGGAGGGCCAGGGCTGCTCCCAGGGTTTCCTCTCCTCCTTTGCCAGCCAATGTCCAGACAGGCTCTGGATCAGCATTGGTGCTGGATCAGCATTGGTGCTTTCCCACCCGGGGAGCGAGGGAGGCGTCCCAGGCGGGGCTATAAAATCCCGTGGCCCGACGCTGGCTCGCCTTCCGCCCTGCCCGTCCTCCGCCGTTTCGTTTGAGCTGTCGGTGAGTTGTTGGGGTTTTTTTCGATTTTTTTTTTTTCCCTACCCCTCGCTCCGCTGGCCCTCCAGATGCCTCCCCAGATGTTGCCGATGGCGCAGCTGCCCCACCCTGCAGCCGGGTCTCCCCGCAGAGGTTTTTCCCCCTGGGGCTGAGCGTGGGGGGTCCCGCCGCAGCGAGCCCACGGAGGCTGCGTTTCACCTCCGAGGGCTGGAAAAATCCGTGTGACCCTTCCCTGACTGGCTCGGGCTGCTGCCTCCCCCCACGCTCCCCCTCCTCCAGCATGGCTTTTTGGGAGGTTGCCCAACCCGGGAGGGTGAAATTAGGGAGGAAGTGGTGGTGCATCCCAGTGTACACCTGGGAGTGGGGCACCAGAGCAGCCGGCACAGTCTGGGGGTGAGCACTGCCCCCCCACCTCCCACCCCCCACAGGCGCGGGGGTGTCTGGGGACGAAGAACTCTGCTCTCACCCGCTTGTGCTGTTGGTGCCTCCAGGCTCACTGGCATCCCCCATGGCGAGTCCCCTGGAGCAGGCACTGGCCGTGATGGTCGCCACCTTCCACAAGTACTCAGGGAATGAGGGGGACAAGTACAAGCTCAGCAAGGTGGAGCTCAAGGAGATGCTCATGAATGAACTGCCCAGCTTCAGCGTAAGTGTGGGGCAGGGGGTGCCACGTCCCACGGGCGGCGCTGGGGCTCGGGCACGTGGCCTTTGATGCAGAACCCCATTTTAACCCCCCGCCTCTTGCTCCCGGTGCAGAAACAAACCAGCGAGGCCAGGTTACAGCAGATCATGAGCCACCTGGACAGCAACAGTGACAGCGAGGTGGACTTCCAAGAGTACGTGACCTTCCTGGCCTGCATGGCCATGATGTGCAATGACTTCTTCCAGGATTGCCCCGACAAGATGCCGCGCAGGAAGTGAGCACGGGGCACCAGCCCCGGGCCCCATCGCTGCCCCCACGACCCTCCCGCTGCCCTCCTGATGCTCTTTCAATAAAAAGTTCCTTTAAACCAAGTCCTTGGTGTGCTTTGCAATGGAGGTTTCTTGCCCCAAGGGGACAAGGTTGCTGGCACCCCCATCTCCCTTCCACGTGTGCATTGCGGGTACCGGCTGGCGAGTGAGACCCAGGGTGCTTCCGAGCTAGAGTTTGCTCTGCCGCAGCGTGGGCACCGCGTTCCCTGAGCTCTCAGAAACCGCCCGCGGGGCTGATCCCCGCCAGCCACATTGGCGTGAGTCAGCGGCGGGCTCTGCCCAGCAGCACCCTGCCCCGCAGCCCCGATAACTGCTTCATGGCCATGGAAGGCAAGGCAGGAGCCTTCGCAGGGATTAACGCCTCCGACCGGTGCCGCGATAACAGCGACGGGTGAATGACTCCTTTTTTTTTTAGCCGTAATTACTAAGCTCACAGGGGGTCAACATCTGTCCCCCCCACCAAAGAGCAGGACCTGCTGCGTTTGGAAGCCACCCAGGACCCCCTGTTCCTTCCCCACCCCAAGCAAACCCCTGGGGAGTGGGACCTCAGTTGCGTTCCCACTCAGGGTGGGGTTGTGGCGTGCAGAGGAGTGGCTTCCCCCGCGCACCCAGCCAGCCCCCCCAGGCTCCCGGCATGGGAGGACTCAGCCCATGGCTATAAACGCGCGGAGCTGTGCAGCCACGGCCCTCCCTTCCCTGCACCGGAACCTGCCCTGCTCGCGTCCGTAAGTCTCCATTTCCTCCCTCCGATCCCCTTTTCCGTCCCTGCTGAAGAGCTCCAGCCAAGCCGGGTTTGTGTGCCGGGCTCCAGATGTGCAGCACACCCCTTCCAGATGTGGATCCCCCCTTGCCGCCCTGCTGGGAGCCAGAGCTTTATTGGTGGGCACAGGGCTGCTCCCAGAGGCCAAGATGTCACGATGGCTTTGCTTCATCCAGCCCTGGCTTTGCCCCCCCCAAGGCTACCCCCTCCGCCAGCCCCGGGGCTGGGTGCAGAGGCGGCCGGGAGTCACGTTTGGGCTGCGCCCTGTGAGTCACCCTGCAGCCACCCGTCCCGGCTGATGCCTCACCCTGGGGTGGCACGACGGTGGGGACATGGGGCAGCCCCCTGCCTGCTTGGGGCCAGAGCTGAGCTGGGTCTGGAGGGGCTTTGCCCCCTACTGCCCTGCAGGCACTGGGGCAGAGAAGGAACGATGCCCTGGGATGGAGAGGGAACGATGCCCCAGGATGGAGAGGGAGTGATGCCCCAGGGTGGAGAGGGAGTGATGCCCTGGGGCGGGGAGGGAACGACGCCCCAGGATGGAGAGGGAGCGATGCCCCGAGACAGAGAGGGAACGATGCCCTGGGTGCTGCCCGCTCCCTGCCCCCAGGCTGCCCCAGCTCTGGCTGCTCGCTGAGCTCCCCTCCATCCCCATGCTGCCCCATAGCCGTGGCGTGGGCTGGACCTTGGACCATAACGAGGACCATAACCTGGACCATAATGAAGGCAAGGAAGTGAATTTCCAGGAGTTTGTCACCTTCCCAGGGGCCCTGGCCGCGATCTACGGCGACGCACAATGTAGAGCTGGGGCACCCGGTGGGCAAGGGGCCCCGGGGGCCTTTTGGGGTCCTTTTGTAAGGAAGTTGTGTTTGTCATTTCCTATTGTAAAGTTTTGTTGCTGTGTTTCTGGTCATTCTTGAACCTTAAATACATTAAAACCTCATGGAGGGCACTGGTTTTTTGCTTTCGCTGGGGGTGAGCAGGAGGGACTTGGTGAGGGGCTGCACCCGGTGCTCAGACAGATCCTGTTGGGTGCTGGCAATGCTCTGCCTGTCCTTCTGCCCAGGACTCCCACCCAGGCACCGCACCCCTGGCTTTGCAAGGCCTGGTTTGCTGGGAGGCAGGCTGAAGCTCATCCCCCTGCTTCCCAAAATGGAGAGCACAGGGGTTATTCCACAAACCCCAAGGATGCAGCGCTCACCCGAGCATCAATATTAGGGAAAAAACCCCAGTATCCGTCCCTCCCGCCTCAGCGAAACACCTGAGAACGTGGCTGCACCCCACTTGCACCCTAGAGGCAAGTGAAGGGGACCCCCCCCACGAGCCCTTGGCCCTTTTTATGCCTGATCTGTGAATATTTGAAGCTGGTGTGATGCTGCTCACAGGCATCCCAGCATCCATCCACACCCCACTGCCACCCTGCCCTCGGGGCCGCACCGGCTCCGTCACCGCCGCGCCAGCACTCCCAGCCCTGCGGCGGCACTCAACCACGGAGCAGATACCAACACCCCACGGTGGTTCTTGCACCGGAGCGTGGCCTGCCACGGTGTGGGCAGATGGGCCCCAAGGCAGGGCATGTGAGGTTGGACTCGATGATCTTAAAGATCTTTTCCAACCAAAGTGATTCTATGATTCTAGGAGCTCCTGGCGTGTGGGCATGCGGCTTCCATCAGGACCCACCGTGCATGCCTGCCCCTTCTCACCTGCCCCACCGCGCACGCGGGTCTCCTCCCACCTCCCCACGTGGCTCAGGCACATCCCTTCACACCTCCCCACATGTGCCCCATCATGTCTCACCAACGCTGCACCCGTGTCCTGCTGATCAGCCCTGCGTGGCTGCTCTTCCGGGAAGGACGCACCCAGCTCCTTCCATCATACAACCTGTCCCTTTGTTTCACTCTTTTGCAATTTAGGTTTTTTTTCCTGGCCCAGTGCCTTGTGCTCCTGGATTAGGAGGCTGATGGGGAGACGTTTCATCACCGCTGTCCTTCACAGAACCATTTGGCTGGAAAAGACAAGATCATCCAGCCCAACCGTACCTTCCCATCCCCTAAAAGCCTTTTATGGACTTTTTGCTGTGCCAGTCCCACCAAGAACAGACTTGGAGTGAAGGACTTGGTCATCTTGGGGCACAGGCTCCTCACCAGCCCTTCAGACCATCTTTCCCCCTGAGACATGCAGGATTTAGCAGCCCATGCCAGGCACAGGGACAACATGGGGTCTTCCCGCATGCAGCATCATCCCCCCAGTGCTGGGAATAGGCAGCAACTGCCCATGCCCTGGGTTGTCATCAGGCAGCAATTACAGCTGCTGGGAAATGCCACCTCCTAAGACTGGCTGGCAGGTTTCTGGCATGCTGGCATGCCTGGATTTGTAACGTCGGTCTTGGCTCCCTGGCTAGCTGTTAAGAAATTATTTAGGATGAATGCTGCTCATGACTTTGGAGAGGTGATGGGGGGGTGGGATGCATTGGGCACGAGCAGACACCACACCTCTGGCCAAATTCAACAGTGTCAGGGCAGGTACAGGAGTGACGAACCACATCCCCCATTGGGAAAACTCAGCATCATCCCACTGGAGACCCTCACCCATCACCTTTTGCGTGTTCCGGATAAACCCCTCTTCCACCATCTCTGCAAAGACCCTGGAACTCTGCAGGAAGGTCCTGGCTCCTGAGAAAGCCCCTGCAGCATCCCTGACCCGTGATGCTGGCTTGTTGCAAAGTCTCTTTTAGTGTTTCTGTGTTTTGCCCTAACGAGTTTGGTGCGTCCCCTCCCTCATTAACAGTGGGAGCAGCTAGTTCCTGGAGCTGGGTGAGAAACTGCCGCCTGGGCGTGCTGTGTAGCCTTGCACAATTCCTGGGGTTATTGCCCTGAAGGAAACATGAGGGTGTCACGGATCGTAGCTCAGGGAGGGTATAAAAGATCCCTCACCTCCACCGCTCCTCAGTACTCCTGTCCGCTCCTCTCCTCCCGTGTGCCACCGTCTCCAGAAGTCAGCCTCAGCACTCCTTGTAGGTAAGTAGGTCCTTGGCAAATGGTGGCTTCAGGTTTTGTGCTGCTGGAAGGGCCACCGGGATGACCCCGACCCCACTGGGCGGCCAGAGCCCGGCTGGGGCTCCCAGAGGAGAGGGCACACCTCCTCCAGTGGAGTTTAATGTTTTGCTGCCTGTCCCTTCCTAGCAAGATGAAATCACGCCTGGAGCTCGCCTTGGAGTGCGTTGTCAATATCTACCACCAGTATGCCTTAAGGAGGCCAATAGATGACTACCTGAGCAGGCGCGAGTTCTCGTTGCTGCTGAAGGAGGCTGCCCAACCCTTCCTCTACGACACCAAACCGGTAAGAGCTGAGTGTGGCCCAGCTCTCCTAATGCTGCAGGAGTGGTGGCCTCCTTGGGGCATGCAGGTGGCTGGGAGCCTCCCAGAGGGGAGGAAGGGCTTTTCTAGGATTTTCGTGAAACTGTGAAATCCCTGCTGGGAAAGCAGTGTGCTGTTGCTGTGGGGTGGCAGGGTGGCCCTGAACCCCACTGCCCTTCAGGCTGACTCTTTTTCATGTTTGTCCTGCTGCAGCCTAACATGACCTTTGATGACTACATCAACAAGCTCTTCATCAGAGCAGACCGCAACCGCAATGGTCGCCTGAAGTTCACCGAGTTCCTAACCACGTTGGCTCTTATATACATTGACGCCCACAATAGGTCCCATCAGCACATCAGGGTCCTCGATGAGCATCCAGGTGCTGGTCATGACCATGGCCACGACCACGGTCACGACCATGGCAAGTGAAGGGGTTCCCAGGGTAACTGTGCCCATGGGATTGTGCTCTTCCAGCAGCACCATCTCTTCCATTTACCTGCGGACACAGACAAACTGTGACCAAAGCTTTGTCATCTGCTTCTGCCTATGGCACCGAAATAAAATTTCTTTCTTCAAGCACCAAATGCATCTGCAGTATGTGTCATGTTGCCTCCAGGGAGGATGCACTATGCACCCAGCCTGTGGTGGGGAGGGTGTTTAAATGCAGATTGAAGTGGAGAAGCACTGGGAAAGGGAAGGTGGCATGGGGGACCCCGTTCCCTGCAGAGCAGGGAGCCCAGGCAACGGGGCTGCTGGGTCCCAGCTGAGCAGCACAGGCTGCGTGGGCTCCTCATCTGGAAACACATCAGGCCCCAGCACCCTTCCCGAGGCTCAGTGGGTTCCCTTTACGGGGTGGTTGGTCCCAGCACCCTTCGCCTCAGCAGACAGTGGGATGCATAGCACCCCATCGCACTGGGGAGGTTCCTAGGTAGGGGCAAGAGCATCCTCAGCCCTGGTTCTCCCAGCCCCTCTTTGCACCAGCTCCAGGACGTGCCGGGGTGAAGCACAGCTTTCCCAGGTGGCTGCCAAAAGCCAGCTCTGAGGCTGGGGGTGCAGCATCCTAGGGGTGCGCGCAATGCTTCTGCAACCCGCAAAGCAACCAGCGCTTGTCCTGCAAGCTCTGACACAGCAAAGAACGAGGGGCTCTGGAGAGCTGGTATTAACTCTGAACAATAAAGTTGGATGCTTTTGTTAGCATGGGGCAACAGCACCCCACATCACAGCACATTTACAAGCCACCGCAGACTCCTAGGGAGCAGATACTCCCCCTCTACTCTGCCCTGGTGAGACCCCACCTGGAGTACTGCGTCCAGTTCGAGGCTCCCCAGTTCAAGAAAGATGAGGAACTCCTAGAAAGAGTCCAGAGGAGGACAACTAGGACGATAAAGGGACTGGAGCATCTCCCCTACGAGGAAAGGCTGAGAGAGTTGGGCTTGTTCAGCCTGAAGAAGAGAAGACTGAGAGGGGACCTCATCAATACATACATAAAAATATCTTAAGGGTGGAAGTCAAAAGGACAGAGCCAGACTCTTTGCAGTGGTGTCCAGCGACAGGACAAGGGGCAATGGGCACAAACTGAAGCAGAAGAGGTTTCAGTTGAATATGAGGAAAAACTGCTTTACCCTGAGGGTGCCCGAGCCCTGGCTCAGGCTGCCCAGGGGGGCTGTGGAGTCTCCTTCTCTGGAGATCTTCAGCCCCCACCTGGATGAAGTCCTGCGTAACATGCTCTAGGAGAACCTGCTTGAGCACAGGGGTGGGACTGGGTGATCTCCCGAGGTCCCTTCCAACCCTTGTGATTCTGTGATACATGAGCAGAAATGCTCCTGTGCCTGCCAGTGACTGTGCACTGAGTGGGAAACCCTCAGGCTCAGGAGGCTCCGACATTTCCAACATCAGCTAAAATCAGAAGCCCGTCCCATGTGAAACCAAGCCGTGGAAGTCAGCATGGGGCTATTGCGTGGTTATTTCCACCCAATGACACAGGTGATCACTCTCTGGCTCCATAATTTTGCCATTGGGGAGCAGCCCTTGTCCCCCAGAAGTGGACGTTATTCACTGTCCTGCCAGGGCACCCAGGTATCACTTGGGCATTGCTCCCTTTGTGGGGCTGGGCATCGTGAGCTGTCTCCCCTGCTGGTTTTGGGGAATGCAGCTGGGAAAAATGGGAATTCAGAGCCCATGGGTCTGTCTGCGGGGGGACTACGCGATTGCGCAGGGCAAAAAACAGCCTTGGCTGATGCTTTGCAAGGCCAGCTGGGGAATGAGGATGCAACTCCAAACTGCCAACAGTCCCTGATGAGTAGAGCAGGAAAACAACCAAAAAAAAGCAATAAAAGTGAGTCAGGGATACGAGAATAAAACTCATGCAACAGTTCTTGATACCGCCCCGGGGACATGCAAGAAGCATCCTCAGACAGGAATGGTTACCCTTTTGTTTTTCTGTTCCTCCCCTCCTCCTGGAATCTATCGTCTTATTTTTACATCTTTTTAATAGCCTCTTCATTCTTCTCATACCTGTTCTGCTACCGCAAAGATGTGTTTTGCAACTGTCACCTCTGTGCCACCCTTGCTAGCTAATGCTAGTAAAGACCCCAACCTCAGACTTTCTTCTTGTGCGATGAGGAATTTCCTCCACTGAGCTTCTGGAGCAATAGGAAAGGTCTGGTACAAGGGATGTGGAAATAGAAAGCAATGGAAAATACTCTGGAACACAATTAATTAAAAGGTGGATGCTGCCTCCATCTTTGCTAGCGTTCAACCGGTTAGTATTGCAGGAAACAGGGAGGTCACATTAAAAGCAACCAAGGGACAGAGTTACCCTCGTCTCTCTCAAACAGCTCATCTTCCTTCTACGCTGGCATGAAAGCACACAAAATTTGCAGCACGTTGCAAAACTTGCAAAGTTTTGCCAAGTTCTGCCAAGGCTGGCTTGCCCTTTAGGCTCCTGGTGGGATGGTACGGTACATCCAGCGCTTTTCCCCATTCTTTGCCCCCCACATGAGCAGCTCAGCCCTGTCAGAGGTGACGGTGGGGTGGAAAGACAACATTTCCAAAGGCCGGTGGGTGCAACCAGGAACTACACGCAGCGGTATGAGGTGGGGAGGGGTTCAGAAGTTCCCACCTTGCAATTTCCAGGTACGGGAAACACTCACTCAAGCTGTTGCTTGCAGCAGGTGTGGCACCATCTCTGATGAAAGAGGACCTCGGAGGTGTATAAAAGGGCTACCTGGGCTCTGGGAACACCACAACAGACCCATCCTCTGCAAACCCTTCTTGGAGACCAGGGTAAGTAACACTGCAATGGCTCCTGTATAATACGGTGAGGGGGAAGCGATCTGGGTCATCTCTTCATGCCGTGTCTGCTTTATTCCAGGGTGATGCTTTCTACTTGCACCAGGGCAGGAGCCTGGTTTGGGCTACAACAAGACAAGTTAATGGCATTTCTATGCCATCTTTAGTGGGGGTGTAATTATTCCTGCCAGCAAGGCAAGAGCCCTTTGGGGGGTGATACCCATCAGAGAGCAGGGCTGCTGTGCCCAGTGTCTGTGGTGAAAAGGTTTTACAGTCCAAAGAGGAGAGGGAGGCTCATAGAAAGAGGAGGAGGAGGTCAGGCAGAGGCTGCAATGGAGCCCGTACTTGAACGGTGCTCCCTACTTAAAGTCATCTGTGCTGGCATGGCACGGTACAGATACGCGGCTACAGCCGGACAGGTTTGCCTAATTTGCCTGACAAATGCCTCCGGGTCAGTAAGAGCAAGCCGCTTCTTGGGTGAAGCTAAAACAAGAGGCGGTTGGGTGATGCTGTAAAACAACAATATTCCTAAACCCACTTATTACCCGCTCAGCGCCAAGGAGCTGCCGATTGCCCCCAGGCACGGTGGGTGCTGCTGGCTTGCTCAGCCCCAACCAGACGGGGCTCCCAGTGCAGGTCTGCTGCTACACACCTTGGGATGTCTGGGGTGGGGGCCAAGAGCATGGCATGGGGTGCCTGATTTTTGATGCATCTCATGGCTTTGAGGTTTCTCCACACAGTTTCTGAAGAGCTCAGCCATGTCTGCAAGCACCGAGACCAGATGCACCCATCCTGACACTCAGGAATTACCTGGAAACTGCACCCTGGAGAAGGCCCTGAAAACCATTGTGGATGAATACCACAGCTACAGCAGCCGGGAGGGCAAGCTGGACCTCCTCAGCTTCAATGACTTTGAGAAGCTGATGTGTGAGCAGGCAAAAGATTTCCTGCAAGTTTGTGTGAGTGCCACAGGAGCTGTGTTGTGCTCCCCGGAGGGATGCTCTCCTCTTGGGGTTGTGGGGGGGGATGAGGCTGAGGTTGCCCCCAGGGATGCTCCTGTGGGCATGGGGTGCAGTCCCCACCATGGCTGTGGTCCACAGAGTAGGTTTCTCTCATCAGACCCAGCTTGTCCACATACTGTGGTGCCACCCGTGCTCATCCCTCCTGCCACTGCAGGGGTATGAAGCAGCCAAAGGGACTTGGGACAAGAGCCTGTCCATCTGGGGTTTTAACGAGGGGTAACTGCAAGGTGGGAGAGGGTCACAATGATCCTGCAGCTTCCAAACACTTCCCAGGGCATGCGAGAATAAAGCTGGCTCGGTTTCTACCAGCGGGTGCACAGTCCAGGGAGGGGACATGCTAACACGTCCTGTCCCCCGATTTCAGAACAGGAACAAGAGCAACTACCTGCCAGAACTCTTCGAAGAGACAGACCTAAATGGCGACAGAGAACTGTCTTTTGAGGAGTTCACCATAGTCTTGGCCAAGCTGACCGATGATGCCCATCGCATCAGCCACGGCCATAACCGCTGCGGACCAGACAACGACTGAGTCTCAAGGTGCAGCCCGTGAAAATCTCATAGGGGGTTGCTGATAGGAATTGGGCTGTCTGCTTTTGCTCTGCTTGGATCACTCATGCTTGTGAGATAATAAAGCATCACTTGAAGTTCATCGAGTCTTTCCTGTCTCAGCACTCCCTTCTGCATCTGTCTCGTGGTTGGGGAGGGTGGGCTGCAGAAAATGCATGGTCTTGTGGGAACCATGGGGTAAAGGCTTGCCAAAATGAGGCACCCCAAAACCCCATAAAGGTAGAGGCATATGATCCAGATGTGAATGGGCAAGAGCTGTATTGCTCGGTAGCTGGCCCAAGCTGGGAGGGCTGGACTGATGGGCTGCAAGGGTATCAGTGGCCAGCAGACCAGTACAAGACACTGCCTGAGCTCTGCAAGGGTTTTAACCATCAGCTACAACATATGGGTGTCGTATTAGAGGGGGTTTTGTCCTCGCAGAGGAAGCTTTCCGCCTAGGCTGGGAAGAGCAGAGCCAGCCTAGCTTGGAGAAGCTCCTCCTGTTTTGCCCGTCCTCATCCAAGCTCTTTCCCCTTGGCCATGCCAAGTGCAGCCCCTGGATGCAGAATCACCCGTGAGCAGGAAAAATACATTAATAGCCGTGACAACAGCAGTTCACAACAGAACACAGCCTATACCACAAGAACAAGCCAGGGTGCTTTTCGGAAAATAAATACACACGGAAGTTACCATCTGTATATGTAGCTTCTAGCCTGTGGGAAACTGAGATTTTAAATTTTGTCCCTAAAGCCCAATGAAAACTCAAAGTTCAGCATTTCCCCACACAGACAAGTCATCTGGAGCGCTCCCTCCCAGCCCTGCTGAATCATTTGCTACCAAGCCAAGACGAAACACCCGGATGGTTTCCATCTCAGAGTTTTCCACCAGTAAAAACATTCTCACCGAAACCCTGATGGGCTCCAGCAGGACACAAGGATCCTATCCTTGGCTGAGCCACCTGGGATATGTCTTGCAGCACCAACAAACCATTTCTGGGTACTAAATACAGCGTAATCCAGACTCTTCCTCATCCCATGTTCAGATACCACCGCCCCACGAGACCAAGCGAGCAGCTTCCCCAGGACAAGGGAGAGCAACGCTTTGCATGGGCCAGCACAGGCAGGAAGGGCAAGTGCGATGGCCAGGTCCAGCCCTGCAACCTGCCAGAGCTCCAGGAGGGCTTGGAGAGGCTCAAGCACCCTGCAGCCATTGTGCCATGCTTGGGCAGGCAGCAGAGCTGGCTCTCAGCTCCCTTTGGGCTGGACCAAGGCGGTGCCTGCCAAGCCTGCCTGGGTTTGTAGCTGTGTGATATGGCTGAGACATGCGTGAGTGCTTTTTGGCTCAAGCTAAAGGACTGGGAAATCCTTTCCCCTTCAGCTCCAGGATGGGAAAACCTCTAGGCTGCCCCAGCTCCCATGGGGGCTGCTCATGCCAGGTTGCAGCTGGAGCATTGCTGGTCTGATGATGCTCAGAGGTGCTCAGGAGCCAAGGCTCAGAGCGCGCCCCTTGGCTTCCTCAAGCTAAAACCACGTCTAGCAACCAGAACACGTGTCCTCTTCTGATCCTGGACTAAAACCTGCTGTGAAACACGGCAAACCACATAGTGACAAACCCTGCCATGCCCTCTTCCTGCACCAGCCAGCCGCTTGCCCGTAAGTGTGCATTTTGAAAGATGTTGCAATATTTTGCAATTGGTTGTCAAGCACTGGGTGCCCCACCAGGGCTCAGGTCCTCAGGGCACAACCAATCCTGGTGACCTTGAACCAGATCTTTCACCTTGAACCAGATCTTTCACTTGCTGTGGCTACCAGGCTGCTTAGGCACTTGCCTGATGCCTGCTACCCACTCCTTCCCCTCTGCAGCTCCAACAAGTGGATGCTTGCTCAAGCCCGGTGGCCACGGGGCCAGAATTGCAGCTTGCTGCAGCCACTTTGGCATGGCTTACGGGCACGGCTGGACAGGGCGGCTCCCCCAGCAAGGAGACCAGGCAAAAAGTTGTGCTAGGACACATTCCTGTGACCCGAGGCAAAACCCAGGCTCCCTGGTCACCTCAGTGACTGTTCTGGTGTTTAAAAACCAAATGCCAGCTCTTGTCCCTGCTGTCTGGAGGGCGCATCCGAGGGTCTGGCCACCACCTCCTCTTTGGAAATCCCTGGCCCATCCCACACCCTGCAACCCATCTTTGCCCTTCCCTACCTCCAGGAAAAATGACCAAAAAGTACAGTTGCCTGAAATCGCTGCAAAATTCTGCAACTGAGCGGATGGTCCCTGACACCCTGTTGCAAAACACCCTGGCCCTTCACCAGCAGCTCCATGCATCAAAGCACCCCTGTTGTGCAACACCGTGCACCCCTACCAGTGAGGGGTCCAGGTGGCCACCGCGAGAGGACTGGGGCTGCATCCCCAAGCCGCTCCCTGCATGGTGCTGCCTCATGTCAGCTCATGGGGAGCTCCTGGAGCTTGCCCCATGCCTCTCCATGGCCCCGTTTTGGCCTCCTGAGATCAGTGTCATGTTTGGCAGGTTAAACAAACCCCCGAAGGAGGCAGCTGAATCAGCAGGCAGCCCGTTTTAATGCAGAAGCACTGGAAAATCTTGTTTTGCTCCTGATCCGAGCTGCTCAGAGCCAAAGCGCCTGCGCTGGGTCTCTGCAACAACAGAAGAAAAGCCACAAAGCGAGGACAGTCCTAAAAAGTAAAAATACACCTTTCAGCCACACCTAATCGCAGAGCATACCATGGGTGGGGAGAAACCACCCTTGGCACCGGCTGTTGCTAACCTGAGAAGATGAAATGAAGTTCCTGGAGCCCCACCAGGTTGGGAACCCTCCCCTGAAAAGGTGAAATGAAGTTTCTGGAGCCCCACCAGGTTGGGAACCCACCCCTGAGGAGATGAAATTAAGTTCTTGGAGCCCCACCAGGTTGGGAACCCACCCTGTCTTTGTCCTTCATAAATTGCTGCTTGCTGCAGGCAGGGGATGGTCCCCCAGCACTGGGGCACTGCCCTCAGCACCAGCTCTACCCCCGTGCCACACAGGCAACCCTGACCACGCTGTGCCAAGCAATGGGACCATTGGGTGGGTTTTGGGTGGATGCTGTGCTTGTGTGCACCAGGTCTGCAAGGATGGGGGTACTACGGGGCCAAGCAGCACTGGGTTGTTGAAGTGCAGGAGTGATGCTGTGGGTCCCCAAAGACACCCCTACAGAGGGGACTAAGCCAGGTGAAACCAAAGAAGCCGAGGACTTCTGTCGAGAGCTGATGGAGAATTGCAGCCCCAACAGCCTGGTGGAGGGGTGAAGGGGACACGGCCATGTCCTGGCCACCTCCTTGCCACCCAGCCAGAGCATGCGACACCAACCTTGCAGCAAAAGCCACAGAGACCCCTTTTAAGGAACTACCCCAGAGCCTTAAGCAATGCACAAGTATGTCAGGAAGATGGACTGGAACTGGATGAAACGGAGACGTTTCACAACCGGTCGAGTGGCGCAGGCGGATGGCCAGGCTATAAGAGACGCCGCACTTGGGACGAGCCCCGCTCCAGCCCGAGGGGATCTCACTACTTCGTCAAGATGAGCAAGGCAAGTGCAGTGGTGACTTGGGCATTTAAGGTCTCCATGTTCTTTTCCAGGTGCCGGCTGGAGGTGCGAGGACCCTTGGGGAGCCTCTCCTCACCATGTGAGCTGCCATGACTTGCTGGCAGAAGATAACCATCACCATCTCAGCTCAGGCTCATCCGAGTGCAACCCACAAGGAGAGATGTCTCCTCCCGGCAGAGGCTCCCCACAGCACCATCCAACCACCAAATGGGCTCCTGGACGTCAGATCTCACACTCTGTACCTCTACAGAGGTTTTTGCAACACTGGCAGCTATTTTGGGAGCCTTGCCCCAACAGTGCTTGACTTACAGAAGGCGCATTTGGGGGCGGGGGGGGCGGCAGTAAATCAGCTCTCAGCTGTTATCTATAGTTCCATATCTCAGAGCAGAAGCAGGCAAAGGCTGCAACCCCCTTCAGCCTCCTTTGGCTTGTAGGTAAGAGCAAACGTAAACCCAAAGAGCTCAAATTTACCCCCCAAAAAGAATGACTGAACAAAACCAGGCTGCGACCTTCTCTGGTGTGAAGCAGGTGACTGTACTGGAGCCCCGCCGATTTGCACCAGAC
This sequence comes from Gorsachius goisagi, assembly GCA_018403395.1. Lineage (NCBI taxonomy): Eukaryota > Metazoa > Chordata > Aves > Pelecaniformes > Ardeidae > Gorsachius > Gorsachius goisagi. The sequence continues at coordinate 22,822 of BOSO01001352.1, read as the reverse complement.
TTCCCCTTCTATTGTGGCTCCTGATATTATTCAAGGTAATCGTTTCTCTTCCAGACCTCCCAAATCCAGGGACCGCTCTCCGAGCTGGAGAAGGCCATGGATGTCATCATCGATGTCTTCCACCAGTACTCAAGACGGGAGGGGGACAGAGACACCCTGACCAAGAAGGAGCTTCAACTCCTGATTGAGAAGCAGCTTGCAAACTACCTGCAGGTGAGTGGAATTGCTCATGACCCACATAGGGAGGGAGCTGGGCTGGCCCCATTGCCTGAACACCCCCAGGGACTGGATTCACTCCCTTCCCACTCTACTCTCCCACCCCAACACCTTCAGCCCAGACCCTCCCCATCCAACTGCCACTTCCCAAACATGCTCCGTAAAGACAGATGAAGGAAACCCACCCAGGTCTGGGTGAACCTGTGCCCAGGTATTTACCCTCATCACCTTATCTGCAAAAATCTGGATCATATCACCTGAGAGCTCCTCTGCCATCTACCCCGAGAGCTCCTCTGCCATCTACAATGATGTCAGAAATATCAACCCAAAAGCCTAGTTGTTTGTAACTGGCTTTACTAAAGCAGAAGGTAAAGTGTTCTTAATCCAACACACTAAAGGAGAGGTTTGGGGCTGGCATAACGCTGCTGCCCTCATGGGTCTCCACACCACACGGTGGCCTTGTGGTGATGCTAGCCTGTGGCTCTCCGGTTGCTTCATCATTGTGGGTGAATCATTGCTGTACTCAAAGCGATGGGTGATGATGGCACAAGGATGGAGCCACCCACAGCACCAGGCTATTGGGGACCCGGCACCCGTGAGGGTCCTGGCAAGGCTGGGGGGAGGCTTGAGCTGTCAATGATGGGACTTTGCCCTCACCCTGTGCCTTCGCCCTCACCCTGTGCCTTCCTTTGCAGCATGTGAAAAACAAGGCCACCATTGACGAAATCATGAAGGACCTCGATATCAACAAGGACGCGCAGATCAGCTTCTCCGAGGCGATGCTGCTGATCATCCGTGTGACCATTGCCACCCACGAACACCTCCATGAAGTCGAGGACCACCAGCAGCAGCATCAACACCAGCACAAACACCACCACTGAGGCAGGCTGCGGTCCCTGGCCAAAGGCACCCATGCAGTGCCCACAGCCCCTGGCTTTCTCCCCTCCATCCCTCTGCCCACCCCCCTCCTTTCCTTCCTACAAGTCTGATGGTTTTGCTGCCAAATAAAGATTTGCCCTGAGGCTGTCAAACCTCTTCTGTGCGTCCATGTGTGTTTTCCTTGAGGCAAGTCCTGCACCTTGCTCTCTCCCAGCATGGCTTTAAACCAGGCAAATGGTTTAAACCAGGCAAATCCACCTTGAAGACAGGCTGCAGGTTCCGAGGGGTGAGGTGGATGCCTGGGGAGAGTAGGGTTCATTGCAGTGGGTGCTCCTCACATTCTAATGAGCTCCATAGGTCAGGGAAGGCAGTACAATTTGACAGGTCTTTGCATTTCCAGCTAGAAAAAAAAAGTCTTTTTGGCCTGAAAACACTCTGTACATCTCCTAGGACTGAGCTGTGGTGGTAGGCAAGAGCCTAGGTGGTAGGAAGAAAGAGGATGGATGAGCACCCTTTTTTGGAGAAGCACCCTTTTTAGGGCACTTCTGCACTGCAGGGCCCTGGCATGGGGCTGGAAGGGAACTGGGGGTTGGATGTATTTATTTTTAGGTCTGACTGCTGGGTTGTGTGTCAACAAGAGCTAGGAATAAGACCAAGTCCTTGCTCAGAGCATCCCGAGGTTGCACCAAGGGAGTGTCCCTTACTAATAACTGCTTTCCAGAGTGGGTGGCTGGAAACGCCTGAGCAGCCTCCCAGCCGTGCCCGCTAGAGCCTGGCTACTGATTTGCAAATGCCTTTGACAGGGGAGGAAAAAGGACCAGTTGTGATTTCCTAAGGGTGAGTCAAAGCCCTGAAATGGCCCTGCTCTGTGAAGGAACCTGCCACAAGCTTCCCCAAACCAGCAGCACTGAAGCAAGCTCCCTGGTTAACACAAGACTGCCACAAGTTTGCTTCACCGCTGCTGGCCAGGTTGCTTCAGCTTCCTTCGGAGTCAGTTTTGACATCTGAAGGGTCAAACACCTTCTTACAAGGTGCAATCTGCTGCAGGGACCAGAGTCTACTCAGCTCTGCCTGAGCCTGCACTTGGTGACGGGTCTCCTCTGGTGGCAGATCCTACACCCAACAACCAATCCTGCACCCCAGCATGGGTCACATACCCCATCCTGCAGCACTTGAGGGTCTCTGGAGCAGGTAAGAGCCCCACAACCAGCAGGGAGAGTGGAGCTGGTTCATTGCCACCACCCTGCCCGGGCAGAAGCACATCACCCCCAAGCACAGAGCTGTCGCCAGGGCTGGCCCATAAGGGGCACCCAGCTTTTGGGTCAAGGGTGGTTCAGGTCTCCCAAGCAGATCAGCTTTTCAGGAGCTCAGCACCCTGCTGGTGGGTGGCCAACCCTTCTCTTCTCTGCAGCAGAGGGGTCTCCCTGTGCAAGGGCCAAGAACACAAATCTGGGTGCAGGGGGCACCCACAAACCATCCTGGGACCTTCCCCCAGGATCCAGGCAGGAACCAGCCTCAAAGCTTGCTGTGCTGATGCAACAGGATATTTGCCAACACGGAGGGACTTTACGCTCCCCTGAAACCTGTGGAGCTCCTGTTGTGTCACCCGCCAGAGCTGTTGGACCATCACACCAGAGGTGGTGAAGAACGAGCCACCATGCGTCCTGAGCACAACGGGACCAGGACACCAACACAGGACAGAGCAAGCAGAGGCAATCTGGGTCCTCCCTTAATAGCAGAGCTGCCCCCAAATCCATACACATCCTTTCGCCCCAACAGAGCTCACAGCTCTCAAACAGAGGAGACACCAAAACAACGCAAGGTAGAAGGTGCTGGATACACCCCAAACCAGTATCCCATGCTGCAGAGTGGTGGTTGGTCAGGCTGATGGGCAGAGATGGGCATACAAGGTGCTGAGGGGCAGGGTTTAGTGGTGGGATGGCAGAGTTAGGGGAAAGGATGGGCTTGATGAGCTTAAAGGGCTTTTCCAACCTAAACGATTAGGAAAAAATTCTTCACAGAAAGGATTGTCAGGCTCTGAAAGGGGCTGCCCATGGAGGTGGTCAAGTCCCCGTCCCTGGAGATATTTAAAAGACAGGTAGGTGAGGTGCTTAGGGACATGGTTTAGTGGTGGGATGGCAGGGTTAGGTTAACGGTTGGACTTGATGATCTTAAAGGTCTTTACCAACCTAGATGATTCTATGATTCTCCACTGCCCATGGCCACACTGACTATTTGGGGATGGGGATCCACCTGGGTTCCCCCAGCCTTGCTGCCCCAAGAGCCGTTCTCCAGCAGTGCAAAGCAGGAGCTGTGCAGCTCCCAGCCCCACCTGCCTTCACCCCCAGGTTATAAGACAGGATTGGACCTTTGCAAGCCGAGGACCAGGCAGCCTGACACAGGTTCTTGCTGCCACCTGGTGGCATGTGCCGCCGAGCCCTCTGGGGCAACCACCAGCCCCCGAGCAGCCTGGGCAACCCCACAGTCCTGCCCTGCTCCCCAGGGCTGCACCTGGCCCAGCCAGAGCCCTGTCCCACGCCACCCTGTTCACCACATCCCCTATTTCTACACCACCAGTGCTCCTTGCAATAAGCAGGATTATTCTGATTTGCATGCCAGAAACAAAAAAGACCTTAATTTTGGGGCTAAGCTGGCAGTATCAGGACAAGCATGCATTTGTAAACACCCCAAACTCCTCCCTCATAGCCCCCCTGCTCAAGCCACCACGCAGTTTCGCTGGTAAGAACTTCTTCCTTCCTCGACGTTACCACATCTGCTCTTACCTGTGTCCTACGGGGAGCAGGAGAAGGGAGAAGCACCGCAGTTCCTCCAAGGTACAGCTCAAAGGAGCAGGCAAATGCTGGATGCAGATAAATGCTGGATCCTCCTCTCCTTTCTCGGCTCAGAGGGGTTGTAGCCCACATCCATCTCCCCCCAGCTTTGTCCCGATGCCATCAGCTTGCATTTGCAGCCTGCCGAGGGTCCCAGCCTGAGCCCTGCCTAAGGACCACATCTCCCCTAGCTGCCATCCTGTCCTGTCCCATCAAAACAGCCTTGGGGTGGCCCTGCCAGCTCCTCATGCTGCTGACCCCCCTCCTAAAGCTCCCAGGCTGGAGAAAAGAGGCAGAAGACTCCAGGGCTGGGTTTTATGAACGACTCTGCAACGAGGGGATGTGATCCAGCTGGGGCTGCGCTGTGCCTCCCAGCTGGGACCCAGCCCAGCCCCAGCATCCCCATCCTAACTGGTCCCCCTGCCCACCAGGGACTCCCTCAACCCCCTGTTGACCTCCTCGACCTGCTGCAGCCCCCCCCCCAACCCCTCCATGCAGGGTCAGCAGCCCGGCAGTTGACACGGGAAGGGTTGCGCAATGCCCAGTGCTGTGGCAATTGGGGACTTTGATGCACCATGTGTGTCGTGTTCGTTATCAGTCTAGACACGCCGATAGGGAGGAGCCACAGTGGGGTAAAACTGGTTGGTCCTGGGGTGCTGGTGAGGGCTGTGGCCAGGAGCTGAACCCCTGTCATGGGCAAACCGGTGTCCAGAGCCCAGCAACGCCAGCCTGACGCTGCTGCGGATGGGGACATGCGGCTGCAGGATGGCACCGTGGTGGCAGCAGGCTGGGAGGGAGCAGCCAGCGGAAGGGACTGGCTCAGTGTGATTCAGAGCAATTTTCCTCCTAATTCCCCTCATTCCCCAGGCGGACATGTGCTAATTGAGGTGGCAGCGGTGGAGGGAGGAGTACGGCAGTTGTAGGTGCCATTGCCATGCGTTGCCCTCCCATCCTCCTCCGCAAGCGCTTCCTGCCTGGCGTGGTGGCTTCCATACTGCCATCATGCCTGGCCCACCCCCTGGCATCCCTGGTCCTGGGGTCCTTCCCGCACCTGGACATGCACCGTCCCCATGGCAGACCAATGTTCTTCCAAGACCGTTCATACAGAGGGAATGACCTGCCAACACAAAGCCTTAAACCATGAGCTCTTGGCTATCGGGATGGCTCCAGCCCATGAGAAAACACTGCTTTGGCTGCGTCTTCATCAAGGGCATCGCCGGGAGCAGCAGGCACTCTGGCTCATGGGAGAGATGTCGTGGGGATGTCCGTTTCCATGGGGTTTGTGCTAAGCAACCTGGAAAGGCTGTATCCCAAAAGGTTGCAGAGTAAATTGTGCTGCTGTCCATGTCCACTTGCCCAGCCATTCCAAATATAGCCCTGAAGTGAGTCCCCCAGGGCTGGGGGTCTCCCGAAAGCTCCAGCTCCCAAGGACCATAAACTGCAAGAGCAGCCCCTGGGCTGGTCCGGCTTCCACTGAAAGCATCCATGTGCCGGGCAGCCCTGGCTGCACGGGGCCTGCAGTGACTTGCTGCGTCCCGCCTCACCGTGCCAGGGTAAAATTTAGCTCCAGACCATGGTCTGCATCTCATTTACAACCCACTTAATTGCAGAGATGTCTTATGCCGCGCTGGCGGTGTCAGCAGCGACACGTGGGCGGCACAGGTTGGCTCCAGCAACCCCTCCTCTCCCAAAAACGCTGCTACGAACCTGGCCCTGCAAACACCTCCTGGGAAGATTGATGCAGAGCGTGATCTCATCTGGCTTCGTACCCTATCTGGCAATCTTGGGACGGTGCCTGAGCCCTTAATGAAAGCTGGCACACCCTTCCTAGCAGGGAGTGCTTGTTACACCCCCTTTCCAGATGAGCAAACCTGGGGTCATTGACTTCTCTGAGACCACACAGAGAATCGGACGAGAGCCAGGCGTCCTGCCCTCGCAGCAGCCCCGCAGCCCCTGCGCCTTGTTCTTTCCCTGGGAGCCACGGGGCAGCCTGGCCCCATGCACGAGTCAGTTTGCTCCATCGGGGCCGAAATACAGCCTGGCCCCGTGCACGAGTCAGTTTGCTCCATCGGGGCCGAAATACAGCCTGGCCCCATGCACAGGTCAGTTTGCTCCATTGGGGCCAAAATGCAGCCTGGCCCCGTGCACGGCTCAGTTTGCTCCATCAGGGCTTGGCTTGGTTTGCTCCATTGGGGCTGAATTGCAGCCTGGACCCATGCACGGGTCAGTTTGCTCCGTCGGGGCCGAAATGCAGCCTGGCTCCGTGCACGGCTTGGTTTGCTCCATCAGGGCTCGGCTTGGTTTGCTCCATCGGGGCTGAAATGCAGCCTGGCCCCATGTACAGTTCGGTTTGCTCCATCGGGGCCGAAATGCAGCCTGGCACAGAGGCCACACTGGATGGTGGTTGTCCCTGGCCCATTGGGATGTGTAGTAGGTGACCTTCCCATGGGAGGGAGCTCATAACCCCGTTGGCCACGGTCACCCGGCACTGGTGTCACCCACACTGCTGTCACTGTTTGAAAACCAGTTCAGTGCTCCTCCTTCCTTCGTGCTGAAGAAATGGTGGCTCTGCTGCCAGCGTCCAAGCTGGGCAAATGTGAATGCAGCTTGGGCCCAGTGGCAGCCTTGAAAATAAGCTTAAAGCCACCTTTTTGGCAGGAAGTTATTTTGCCTCTGACATTTTCTAAGCTTTGGCATTGCAACACCCCGCAAACTCACAAATCACCTTGGCTGTAAAGAAAAAAAAAAACCAAACCCTTTTGGGAGAAGCCCAGTGCAAACTTCCATATATAAAGAGAACTTCTGGTGAGCTTTTTTTTTTTCCTTTTTTTTGATGCAAGGAGATGTCTCTAGTGCAAAACCCACTGCAAACCTCACTGCAAACCCCACTGCAACCCCCTGTGGACCCTGCTCGGGTCCCGAGCGACGCCTGCGGAAAGCAGAGCTGGGCGCTGACCTAGATTCGGCTTTCCCAGGTTTGCTGGTAAACATCCTCCCCGGGGAAAGGTAAGGTGGGAGGCTCCTTGGGAAGCGCAGCAATGAGGAGAGGCAGCCGGAGAACAGGACTGACCAGAAGAAATCCTCAACCTCCACCCACTCCCCGCAAGGAGCTCGCACATCGCTGCGCCCACCAGTCCCATCCGCGCCCGACGGCTGGTTGTGGCAGGTGAGCAGGGTGAGTCTCTGCCATTTCTTTTTTTGTACTTGAAATGAGCTTTTATGTTTCCAAGGGTTATTTTGCAACTGGTCTTTCCCAGCAGGGCTCGGGGCAGCAGGGACTAAAGACACAAGCACAGGATTAGCTGCCGGGACTCCCTCTGCCCAGCCCCGAAAGCAGCGGGTGTGCAGGCACGGCGCTTCCCCCGGCTGCAAGAGCTGATTCATCCAACCCGACAAGCGCCTGAAATGGCTACAGGGAACTTGGTCCTTTTAATTTCAGAAGGGAGTGGGAAAGTGGAGAAATGAATTGAAGTGAAAGTCCTGAGAGCAGCTGGGGCGGTGGGCAGCCCAGCTTTCAGCATCCAGCAAAGGGAGGTTCCTTTTCACCTCTGGCAAAGAACTTTAGAAAGGTTGAAAGTGGACTGAATATCTTTTGAATTATTGGAAGGGAAGGTTGGGGGTTTCTTGCAGGCAGAGCTGCCCCTGCCACCTTTCTATGTCCTCAGGTTTTGCTCCTTTCCAGGACTGGAGACATGTCAAGGCTCATTAAAGCCATCACTGACATGATGGAGAGTTACCAGGGCAATGGCAGGAAGGGGAAGAAATCGGAGCCATTCAGTAGAAGTGAGTTCAAGAAGCTGATCCAGCAAGAGTTCGCTCCTGTCAAGGTATCTGTATGGGCTCGAGGGTGCAAAGTTGCGTAGGAAAGGTGCTAGGGTGACACTTAGGGGTGGCCAGGGGTGACGAGGGGTCCTGCAACACCCACCCCACATCCAGGGCTGGAATCAGATATCTCCAATTTTTGATTTTATTGGGGTTGAGCATCGCGGGCAGTTTCTTTGAGTTTGCATTGGAAGGCAGCAAAACTCCTGTGCACCCCTCCCGGTCCAGCTGTCCCCGTCTTCCTGCAGGGAAGGGGAGGTTGAGGGTGAGGAAGGGGTCCCTGGTCCTGCTGTGCCTCCATTCCCTCCCTGGGCAAAGCTGGGTGTAATACCACTCTGCTGCCTGCTGTGCCTGGCCTTTTCGTTGCAATAAGAGGACACAGCCCTCGCTTCACCACCTTGCCCCTTCGGGAAGGTCTGATGGGCTCCTGTCCTCTCAGAGATCATCCACCAGCAAGTACAGGTACATCACCAGCTCACCGGATTCAGACACCGAGCCCATGAACAAGAAGGAGAGGGGCTCTGCCAAACGCTGTGTGTACTGAGGGCGGCTGCCGCTGCTCCTGGGGCACAGAGGCAAGGAGGTAAGCGATTGCTGGGGGGGCACAGCAAGCAGGCGAAGCTCCCGGACAGTATTTGCATTGCCTCGTTAGGTGGGGACAGATCCTTCGTTGGGACCAGTGTCACCCCGAGGTGGTGCATGGCTCTCCACGTTTGCTTTACCCCTTGCCAGCCTGATCCATCGGAGAGGAGGGGCTGGAGCCAGGAGCTGAGCTCCAGCTCCACGGGGACCCAGAGAGCATTTAATCAGCTCTGGTATCTCCAATAAAATGGCACAAGTTTATCAGGCACACGTGTGGTGTGGAGCAGAGGCATTGCAGGGCGGGCGGTGGGGATGTGGGGGATGGCGGGGAGGGATGCTAGCTTCGGCCGGGCTTTGGGCTGCCCACGGGTGAATGCCCCCATGGGATTTTCTTCCCTCTCCTGTAGGATTCCTGAATTGCCCCGTGGGCAAAGGACAGAGGCGCCAGCAGCGTGTGGGCATGGTACGATGCCGTGCCTCCTGCCCTTTTGGGCTCTCTCTGCTCCTCTGCTGCAGGCAACACCAATGGCGGTGGGGGAGATGGGAAGACCGTGCCCTGCTCCACGTATTACCTCCATGAGGCAAAAATAAACCCGGGTCTCTTGTTTTGTCCCGATGCTCCACGGGTGTCTCCTTGGGGTGCTTTGCAAATGCAGCTTGAAAGCTGGGGGGTGGGGGTGGGGGGTGGGATGGGGGCAGATTTGCTGTTTTCTTCTCAAACGGGACAGCAGAGAAACGGCTGATGTATCAACCCCTTCCTCCAGGAGCACCTTCTGTTTTTAATGGGTAGAAAGTGAAAAATCACCGACTGGCTGGAACGAGCCATGCAATTAGTTGACTCAGGTTGTACAGTAATAATGAATAAAGAACCGCAATTCTTCAGGGAAAATTAAAGCTCTGTGGCTGGGAGTTCATCTCCAGCTCATCTGAAGTCAACAGCAAAATTCCCACGAGTCCCAAACTTTGGGGGACCACAAACGCACCTCAACACTTAGAAGGAAGTTCCAGTCTAATCAATGCAACTGGGGCAGCCTGTTGGCTTTCTTTGCCATTAAAAAAAGCCCAGCCCTCATTTTTCTTTATTTTATGGAAAGCTTTTATTGACATCTTTGTGTAATTGACCCACACGGAGCTGCGCAAAGAAATGCTACCAACAGCGGGCGGCCGGAGGTTGAGGAAACGTGACTGCGACTGCTTTACTCGGCCGTCCTTGGTTAAAGCCTTGCTCCCGATATATAAACCAATAAAACAAGCCTGATTTCATAGCAAGGATGGTAGAAACCCCGAGTTTCACTGGAAAAAAATATTGCAGGTAGTTATCAGGTCTGTAATATTCATATCCCCGTCTGCAAATTTTTGGCAAGTCAGGGGAAGATGGGGAGTTTCTGACAAGGGGTCACTTTGTCATCCGCGCACATGGATGTTTTCTGCAGTAGTTCATTCCTCTCAAGCACATGGGTGCAGGATCCGGCCCTTCAGCTGTTGCCTGTCCGAGCAGCTCCATATATCAGCCATTCCAACTGTGATGTTTCTGCACTGTAAATATCCAAAAGGAATTCTTTTTTTTTGGGGGGGCTTATTTTTCTCCTGGTAAAAATAGTTGTAATACCATAAAAAAGAATAAAAACCGTATGACGTGATGCCTGCCTGATTTTCATGAGCCACCTGGTGATCGCCAGTAGCCTCCCTGGGTAGGAGGTTGCTCAGAGCTGTGCAAAAAATGCTGTTGTGGTGGGGACGCCCCAAGGGGACGGGCAGGAATGCAAAGCCCTGGGGGTCTGGGAACACTGAGGGGGCACCCAGGACCAGCGCTGTATCCTGGGTGTAGGGCCCAGGCAGGACACGCTGTGGGATGGGAAGGTGGTTTTGTGCTTTCCCCGTCACCTGGAACTTATCGGTCCCGGCTGGTGTAGGAGAGCAGAGCTGGCAAGCACTCAGGGACGATCCACGCTGACCCTGGCCGGTCACTGGAGCATCACAAGGGCTCAGAAAGAAACCAGCCCTGCACAAATGCACAAGCACGTTTGTTAATCCAGCTGCGCCCCTACGGTGTGCGAGAAACACAAGGACAAGGAGTTTAAGGAAATGCCAACACACGAGAGGTCTCAGGAACTTAATTCTTTATTGTCTCATAGGCACCTCATGGGGGCAGAGCATGGCCTGGTGCATCGGGCGGAGGCAGAAGGGAAGGACAAGTGATGCCCCTTCCCCAGGGAGCGATGGTCCTGCAGGGCAGAGGAGAGGGTTTGCAGCCGGGCAGCCCCAGGGCTTGTGAAGCTCCAGGGAGGCTGGAGGGAGCCGGTCCCTGTGTGGCCTTTGCTGCCGGAGCCAGGGCGCGTGGGACACCCCCTCACTTCAGCTTCTGCGAGGTCACCTGGCAGACCTGCTGCTGCTGCTGTGGCTGGCACTGGACCTGTGGCTTCCCGTGGCAGCTGTCGCCACCGGAGCCGTGACAACCGCCACCTCCGGAGCTGTGACAGCCACCACCAGAGCCATGGCATCCGCCGCCTCCGGAGCTGTGACAGCTACCATCCCCGGAGCCGTGACAGCCGCCGCCGCCTCCGTGGCAGCCGCCGCCGCTGCCGTGGCAGCCACCACCGCTCTGGCGGGTGTAGCGCTCCTGCCTGTGGCACTGGTCCTTGTCGTGGCGGGAGCACATCGTCGTGCTTTGGGGTGACCTGTGGGGAGAGAGGAGCTGTCAGGGGCTGCTGCATGTCCCACCACCCTAATTGCCCCAGCACCCCAATCCTGGGGTCCATGTGCCTGCCCTGTTTGCAATGTAACCCCCAGCACTGCTGTGCAGGATCCCAGGAGGACCTCCAGGTCTGGACCCATGCCCCGTATCCACCGATGGAGGATTTCATCGGCTGGGTGTAGCAGCAGAGCATGGCCCCACCACAAGACAGGTCCTCGCCTCCCTCCATGCATCCCGCCACCCTGCGAGCATCCCTGCACCACAGCAGTGGGGCTTGCATTAAACCCATGCTCCGCATCCCTTGCCGGAAAAGGCAAAGGTGTTTCCTTCCCAAAGAAGGAAAATCCATCCATGCTGCCAGACTTACCTGAGCTTGAGAGGAAAGCAAGAGGAAGGAATGAAGATCTCCGGGACAGGGGCAGTTTTATAGAGAACTCAGATCCCTTTCCCCGGAAATGAGACAGCTCTCTGTCATAGCAACCTATTAATTTAATACCCAGTCCCCATCCAACCACCCTCTGTTGACATCGCTCACCTGACTCATTGGTGATGGGTATCATTCCTCCCTTATCTCTTTCCTGTGCCACATACGTACCTAATTGCCAGCTTCACCTGCCCTTAATAGGAAAACCCAGGGGTACCTGGGTTTCCAAAGGCTCGTCTGTTTGGGGTTTGTTTTGTTAAATTAAATCCAGGCCTAATTATAACCCCATCCCATGAGGTTATGCTCTCAGAGTCTAATCCCTGCTATTGAGCCGGCACCAGATAAAGCCAGAAATAATCCAGGTAAGAAGAAGTGGAAAGTTGTGCTCTCTTCTCCCTTAGATGCTCAGTCCAAAAATGCTGCCACAGCCATGGGGACAGCCAGCAGGGCAAGGACCAAGTCCTCCTGGTCTTCCTCTAGAGAAGAGCCTCAGGTCTTCAGCAGGGGGTTTGTAGCTCCCCTCCTTGACCTAAAGGGTGTGAATTCCCCCCAAAGGCACCTGAGCAGCCAGAAGGTGCTCTTGGGGACTGCTGAAGGCCCTGCAAGCCCTGCTACGTTCACATACTTCTGAGCAAGGTCCCTGAGTGTTTCGTTGATAAGGACTAGCTATTTCCGCCCTATTAATTACAAGGAGTCAAAGACTGATGAATTAAAAGACCCATCTGGTGCTGCCTACTTCATCGATCGATCTTCTGGAACAAAGCTGGAGCTCTGGAGATGGCTCTTCCACACAGCCCTCTCCTGGTCAAAAAGCTGCCCCGTGCTTCAACACCCCACAAAGCACATTGACCTCTAAAGGCCACAGCTCCTTATTTACAGGAGAAAGGCAAGAAGAAGTCTGAGACACAGAAGATAACACTGGGAGCCACGCAAGCAGACATGAAGATCCACCTTGTTGCCAAAGAGAAATGATTTGGCAGCTCTCCGAGGGAGGAGGGGATAACACCGGGGCTTGGATTGTTTGAGCTGAAAGCCAACGTCTTTCCCAAGACTCATGCCAACTAGTGCTATCTCCTTACGCTCAGCACCGCTACCGGCATGGAAAATTGGCTCCTTCCTGCTTCTCCTGGAAGCTGTTGGGTGGCTCCTCCCTGGCTTCGGGCAAACACCCATTGGCAGGGTGTTTGAGCTGGCCCTGGGGTCACTGTGTCCTACACATGGCCCAGCTTGAGCAGAGGGGGACGTGGTGACAACAGGATGATGACAACAGAGTGAAACACCCCCTGGGGCTGCAGGTGTCTTCAGGGCAGGTGCCTCCAGGGCATGGGCGGCTCACATCCAAAACTTTGGATAGTTGAACGAGCCTCTGACCTGGTGGCAATGGCTGGCTGTCTTCCCCAAGGGCTCACCACCGGGGAGGATTGCAAAGCCCTCCTCTGGCCTCACAGACCCGTGGCTCAACCATCACAAAACGCAGCCGGCATTTACCGTGCTGACTGTCACTGATGTCATATAAAATGTCTTGCAGAAACCGGTGGCTGGAACCCTAATTAGCAGAGGAACTGGGCAGGCACCCGCGTAGCGCTGTGTGTGCTGCAGGCAAAATCCATGTGGCTGTTGGAGCAAGCGCGTGCACGCACCGAAGGGGCTGGTTCCTGCGCGGCCTGAGCGCAATGTCCACAGCGCTTCTTGCTGTTGCTGTGTGCACCCCTCCTGTGACCCAAAATCAGAATCAGTACCTAAAATCTCAAGGGCAAATGGATTTCTGTGCCTGAGCTTTGTGCAATCTAGTTTTCTCTTTTCCGGAGGAGATTAGCAGCAGTCACGTCTTGCCCAGGCCAGGGGTGATGTTCTGCACGGGAGAGTTTGATGCTGATTTGCTTTTCAGGTGACGATCTCATTCATTCAATCAGAAAGGACACACGAGTATTTTCAGTGTAACCAACCGCGTACCAGGTTTCATAATGACTGGTGTTTTTCTTGCAGTCCCCAGCCTCTCGGACACACAAGTTCAGATTTCAGCTAAAAGCTGAAACCACACCAAAAAGGAAGCAGAGAAGCCACTGTCCTTTTTATTGTGGTTACGGGGGGAGGAAAAAAATCTTTAAACAGTCCAAACCCTAAGAGGCAAAGGGAAGGAACCTCAGAACATGACCAAGGATCACCTTTAGGGTTTTCTTGGGATGAGTGGGGTTGGCAGCAGGACATGGTTGCATCTCCTGGCTCCCATCGCTCAGCTCAGCTCAGTTCGCAGCTGCAAAACCCCTTCCCTGGCTGCCTCCCTGCCTTTCCAGCAGCACCTCTGCCACGTCCTGGATGTGCAGGGAGATGGATTTGGCTTCTCTTTCTCCCAGTTCTTCCCTGGACTCTTTGCATCCCTTAGTCCAACTCATGGAGGCAGATACCTCCTGAGTTCACCTGCCATCGGCACAGACACGACGAGCTTCAGAATACACAAGGAAAAGGCTTCGCTGAATTCGATCGCGCTGTTTTACCCTAAAATGCAACGCTAAATGGGCTCCTTGTGCACACATGCTGAAGGGCTGGGTGCTTTCCAGGGGTGGCTTCCCCTGGTTAAGATATATGACCTGCTAGTAACTGTATAGACCCCATGTTCCTCTCCACCCAGCTGCACCCCTACGGAGTGCATAGAACACAAGGACGAGGAGTTTAAGGAAATGCCAACACACGAGAGGTCTTGGGAACTTAATTCTTTATTGTCTCATGGGCACCTCATGGGGGCAGAGCATGGCCTGGTGCATTGGGCGGAGGCAGCAGGGAAGGACAAGTGATGCCCCTTCCCCAGGGAGCGATGGTCCTGCAGGGCAGAGGAGAGGGTTTGCAGCCGGGCAGCCCCAGGGCTTGCGAAGCTCCAGGGAGGCTGGAGGGAGCCGGTCCCTGTGTGGCCTTTGCTGCCGGAGCCAGGGCGCGTGGGACACCCCCTCACTTCAGCTTCTGCGAGGTCACCTGGCAGACCTGCTGCTGTGGCTGGCACTGGACCTGTGGCTTCCCGTGGCAGCTGTCGCCACCGGAGCCGTGACAACCGCCACCTCCAGAGTTGTGACAGCCGCCACCGGAGCCATGGCATCCGCCGCCTCCGGAGCTGTGACAGCTACCATCCCCGGAGCCGTGACAGCCGCCGCCGCCTCCGTGGCAGCCGCCGCTGCTGCCGTGGCAGCCACCACCGCTCTGGCGGGTGTAGCGCTCCTGCCTGTGGCACTGGTCCTTGTCGTGGCGGGAGCACATCGTCGTGCTTTGGGGTGACCTGTGGGGAGAGAGGAGCTGTCAGGGGCTTTCCTTTCCTGCTTCTGCTCTTTCAGGGAAGAGAAATCTGGATGTACATTTATCCAGTCTTTAGCCAGATTCCATAATCTTTAAACCTTGCACCAGCTTCTTATATGAACCATGGGATTGTCCCACCAAAGCCGTAGCCAAAGACGCTGGAAGCATCCAGCACAACTGGGCATGGCTGTCTTTCCAAAGCGGAGCTGTCTTGCTCCCAGAGGGAGCACAGCAACACTCTAGAGTCTCCCTCCAAGCCCAAAATCTCTGCTTTCTTTTGGCATCCCCCATGCTCCCTCCTCACCCCACCTCCCTGCTCACAAGTACCTGCAGAGCAACTCCCAACCTACTGCAAAGCACAGGGATCAGCCCACTCCAAACCCATCCACCTCCCAGAGAGTTTTGGGTGCTGCGCCAAGCCCCAAACCCCCGCGCCATCGCTGCTCTTACCCGAGATGCTCGTGCAGTGAAGGGACGAGGAGGGAATGAGGCTTTCCAGGACAGGAGCGCTTTTATACCCTCCCTGTGCACCCCATCTGGAAAAGAAGCACCTCCCCGTTGCCTGTTCATTTGATTTTTTTCCCCTCGCTTCTTCACTCTTTGGGTTGCTTGCATGACTCACCTCATCCGTGCCGGATATTGCCTCTTGTTATCGGTCGTCTTTCCTGTGCCACAGAAATATTTAATTGCCAGCTCTACCTGTCCTTAGCTGCAATGGGGGAACGGTGCGGGTGGCCCTGGTTTCCACAGCTTTGCCCATTTGTTTTTGGTGTCCATCACAGCTGGGGAATAACGTCATCTACCTAAATCACACCAACCTTTTAAGTGGTCTTGGGGTGCTCTCGTCCTGCAAATGCCCATAAACCCAGGGATGCACCTATAAGTGCCAATAACGCCTTTGGCATGGTAGATGACTCTTCCTTAGCAGCAATTTGACTGGTACTGCTGTTGGCTCATTTCTCTTAAGACCAGCTCAAATACGGTGAAGAGAGAGAAAAGACAGCCTCTATAAAACCTTTTTCATAGAATCATAGAATGTTTTGGGTTGGAAGGGACCTCTAGAGGTCATCTAGTCCAACCCCCGTCAAAAGTTTCCTGCTCTTGTGAGAAGGACCAAAAGCAGTTGGGATTCTTATTTTTGGAAGGGGGAAGACCTGCCCTAGGTAGTGATCCAGGATTATCAAGGTACATAATTATGTGGTTAACTTTCAGCCCGTGAGTAAGGCCGGAACGGCAGCACTGGTGGTTTTTTCCCAGGTTGTGAATGGCTTTGGTGCTGTCACGTGGAGGAGAAGGGCTTGCATGGGTGCTGCCTTCGGTGACGCACAGTGGCCTGGGGCGGCTGCCGTGTAGAGGGGAGCTGGCAGACCCCGGGGACTCTCTCCAAACTTGTAGGAACATCCTTTTTGGAGCACTTTTTCCTGCTCCCAAATCAGCTCATAATTGGCCAACAAATCTGAAGGGTATTCAGGGGGATACACAGACCCACACGAGCCTTCAGGCCAGGCCAGGTACCACGTTTGCTGTGGGAGCTGATTGCAAGCTGTAATTTGGAATACTCCCTGTACCTTTCCTGTACCTCTGCTGCGTGGGCTAGGCAGTGCTCAGGACCACGGATCTTGTTTTGCCTTTTTCTGCCACTATTTGTGTAAGACATTTCAGTAATTAAACAGGCAGCAAATAGAAAAGAATAGAATCAAATAGAATAGAATAGAATAGAATTTAATCTAACAGAATCAAATCAAATCAAATCGAATCGTTTAGGTTGGAAAAGCCCTTTGAGATCATCAAGTCCAACCATCCCCCTAACCTTGCCATCCCACCACTAAACCCCATCCCTAAGCAAATAAAAGACTGAAACCAGAATTGCTGGCTGAAAATAGGGAACTGCTATGATTTTGTCAGTGCAAAAGGGCTTGCAAAACACCGGTTGAAAAATATTTCACTTCCTGCAGAGGTGCTCGAGCATTTGGTATTTTTAGTCCACCTCTCCTACCTTTTAGCTTTCTTTCTCCACAGTGATTACGTTTTTATGCACTTCCCAGATGCTGATCATGGTGAGATGGAGGCTTAGCCCCACCCCACCTTTCCTAATGCTGTTGAGGGACCCGAAATCCTTTGGGAAGCAGATGGAAAACTAAACAGGCACCGAGGTGCCACTCCAGCCTCTTGTGAGCGCCTGCTCTGAACACAGGTGCCCAAACCTTCGTTAAGGCGCTGCAAGGCCCAGGCGGTTCCCGCAACCCGAAAAACATCGGACACATTCGCTGTTACTGAAATGCAGAGGGGTTTTGGGAAGGCGGGAGGACAGGGCAGGGTTAATCAATCAGGTACACAACCTAAATTCTTCTTTTGTATTGCTTAATTGCTATTAAGAGCTAGAACAATGTTAGGTCAAAGTGTACCCAGGTTCGATCACTTCTGTTTAATTGCGTTTTGTTCTGGCATCAGAAGAAATACGGTCAATATGCTCATTGAAAAAAAAAAAGACTTGAAGTAATTTTTGGCTCTCAACATCGTGCTGTGTTCAATTCCTCATGTTTTAATTGCTCTGGGTTTGTTAAAGATCAGCAGCACCCAGCCCTGGGAACCTCTAGATTTTGTATCCATCCACCTTAACGTGCCTTGAAATTGGGGTTTGCAAAGGCGGCTTAAGGCAAATGCCAGGCTTGCACAGCCAGCCTCGTCAAAGGATTCCTTCAAGGAAAGCGGGCAGCCTGTCATAGAATCGTTTGGGTTGGAAAAGCCCTTTAAGCTCCCCCAGCCCAACCGTTCCCCTATCCCTGACATCCCACCCTCAAACCCTGGCCCTCAGCACCGCCTCTGCCCGGCTGTTAAACCCCCCCGGGGATGGCGACTCGACCCCTTC